>CM062805.1:333478965-333998607 GCA_031772625.1 Pinus tabuliformis | reverse complement strand
CCTCCATTTTTTGCATTGGCCGATCATTCACCTCCATTTGATTGATTACCCCTTTTGAGGAATAGCTGCAAAGAGTGATCTCACTAGCTCATCCTTTAACACTGCCGTGATTGGAAAATTCCAAACCTTACCTGGAATCAGTTGCTACCCATTTTATCACTCATTCCTCAAAAGACGAGTCTCCTTCAAGCTCTTTTCAATTGACTCGTAAAAGATGAAAAGATTGTCGAGCTATTGGCCTCTCCAGCTCGTTAAAGGGACCGGAAGTGCTATCCCTCCTCTAAATTTTAATCTTTTTGGACCTGAGGGATTATTACACAAAAAGATCGAGCACTTGTTTTGTTCGGCTCATTAAAATTATCGAAAATTCATCCCTTCTGTATTGTTTTATACTTTTTCGGACTTAAGGGATTAGATGAT
The DNA here is from genome assembly GCA_031772625.1 of Pinus tabuliformis. Lineage (NCBI taxonomy): Eukaryota > Viridiplantae > Streptophyta > Pinopsida > Pinales > Pinaceae > Pinus > Pinus tabuliformis. The sequence continues at coordinate 333,998,187 of CM062805.1, read as the reverse complement.
GAAAAAGGAATTTTGGAGTTTCCTTTACGTTCCTTTTCAGACTCTTTAAAATTGAAAAGGACCGAGTTATCTTTGTCGTTAAACTCGTTAAAATTTTAATAGCGACAAACTTGTCTATAGACGAGAACGAGTTTCACTATCGCTAGGCTCGTTAAAACATAGCGATGGGTTTGCCCGAAGGGAAAATTATAGAACTAGCATATGTTATCCTCCTCAAGCTTGACAAAAATAAAGAGGTACTGGTCAGCAATGACTAGGAAAAATTGGGAAGAAAACTTGAAGAAACTTTGTTGGTAGCAAGTCGCTCTTGAACATGACACTTTCACTCTGCATCCAAGTCGGGTTAGGTTGTTTCATTCACCGGTCACATCACCATGGTCCCATCATACCATCCACATTTGGGGTTAATTCTACCAATCCATCACATCAGTGTCGCCGATATGTTCAAGAGAAGTCATTCAGAGAGTTCACTTGTGTCTCCCCCACTACAATACATTTATACTCCATTCTTTCATGACCGCCACCCTGAACCTTATATCACCAGATCGTTTTCACCTCCATTAAAATCATTTGCTCCATTCTGTGTCATTGATGTGGGATTCATTAAGGCCCTCCTGTGATGGATCACTTCTTGTCGACATCAGCTCATTATCCAAGAAGTTGATCTAGGAACACCCCATTCAGTACTTTGAAGCTTGCATGCCTCAATGGCAAGTTTCTCACTTCCAGCGGCAGGTTTACATCAATGGCCTTTGACCGAAAGATTTTGCGTGGTGTTCGATGCCAAGTCCTTTATTCACACCACGTGAATTGTACTGCAGTACCTTGAGGGTCATTATCATTATCGGTGATTCCTCTCGTGCCTGTTAACAACTTACACCATTGGCTAGTAATCAGGTGATGTCTTTCCATGTTCGACTCCATAACATCTCTCACATGGATAGACTTGTACTTTGAGTGAAGATCGAACGAGATTGAAGACCCCGGATCTAGTTTCATCCATCTGGGCTGCGATATATATTCAGGAAAATAAAGACATCAAATTTACATCATTGCTGCACAGATAATCATCCAATCAAAGGGATGATGGCTCTATCAGAATCATCAGTCTACACTCAGATGATTGTCTGTCCTATGTACATGAAAATGAATTTATAAAGCTGAGAATGGGAATGCACGCCTCAGCTAGATCATGAATATATTATGAAGATAATGTATTGTATTGTATCTTATTACAGGTCTCCTCCCAGCTTGAAAGAACTTCGGATGCTCATAATAAAGCATTTCACCTGACATCAAAAGATTAACGACCTCATGCTTTAGGGGGCAACTGTTATAGACATTTTTGGGCACTGCAACCCCAAGCATGAAATTTCCATAAACCAAGGGCTCCTAAGTCCCTAAAAGTGTTGTTCTAAACCCTAAAGGAACAAGGTCAACTGATTACAGCTTCTCCCAGAAGTTCTCCATTAAAAACTGCTCAGAATTGGTCAAAACAGGATCATTTCAGCTGCTCCACTGGCCAAGTGCGTTGCATCTCACCTAAGTACACTATGTGGGTGCGTTGCATTTCAAAAAGCCCTTTTATGGGGTGAGATGGGTGAGAAATGACAAATGGCAGTGTCATTCCGCGAGGTGGAGAGGCAATGGAAGCTTTCAGAAACTTCTCCTGTGACACTTGCCTCTCTGAATTCGACCAAGGATGAGTAAGATATCATCAATCTCCAAGTGGAAGCAAGAACTATCAGAGGGAAGACACTAATGAAATCACAAGCTGACTCATCCCCCTTACAAATATCTATATATGGATCCCTCATCCCAGAGATCCAGAGGCTGGAATTTTTCATATTGTAAGGAATTGTTGTTGGTTTCTTGAGACAAACATCAGATCGTTGGGTGATATAAGCTTTTTATGAGGTGAAGAGGGGCTTCCTTGCTGAGAGGTTGATGCTGGGTCAGAACAAATGGTTGTAACTCCTCTTGGCTCTTTCTTATTTATCAATAAAAGCTATTCGAGTTTTCCTCCATACTCTTGTGTCATTTATGTTTGCTGCATTTGTATGGTCAATTTACATCTGATCCTAGATTGTTTATGATTATAGATCCATGTTCTTGTATAGTGTTGTGCTACTGTGATCTTACAGGTACTCTATGAAGCTGGGCGTGCAAGGGAACAAGTAGCGAAAGACTATCAAGGAAGAGAGGAATCGAACCAGGAGATTAGCGCAAGACAGAGGTTGGTCTTCTTTGTTCCTCTCTATCTATACTTCATAAAGGAAAAACGAAAGTAGCTTTACTTTGTTTGTTTCTAAGGCAGCTATCACACCTTAGTGGGATAAGCAGTTCTGAGTAGACACTTTACCCTGTAACAAGATAGGAACAAGAAATTCAACCAAGAAAAATGGAGGTGATGTAGATGATTCTGATTCACTTGTTGATATGGATGTTTCTTATTATTGTGAATTAAACATGTCTTCAGATTTTGAACCAACTTCCTTCAAAGAAGCCACTTCTCATGATGAACGGAAATAAGAGATGCAAAAGGATTATAATGCCTTGATAAAGAATGGCACTTGGAAGTTGGTTGATCCTCCATTGGGAAAAAAACCAATAAGCTACAAGTGGGTCTAAAAAAACAAGTATAAAGTTGATGGCTCACTTGAAAAACATAAATCCGGGTTTGTGGCAAAAGGTTCTACACAAAAGAAAGGGGTTAATTATGAGGATACTTTTTCCCCCATAGCAAAACGGGCTACTATATGGACACTCTTTGCCTTGGCAGCTCAGAACAGTTGGAAAGTCCATCAAATCGATGTAAAAAATGATTTCTTGAATGGATATCTAAAAGAGAATGTTTTTGTGTTCTGAACAAAAGCATTTGTTGTGAAGGGTCAAGAACACAAATTTTGCAAGCTTGTAAAATCTTTTTATGGCCTCAAGAAAGCACCATAAGCCTAGTACAATAAGTTAATTGAGCATATTCTGAAACTCAACTTCAAACATTATGATCTTGATGATGCAACTTTTCTTGTCAATAAAGTTGGAAAAATACTTGTATATATTGTGGTGTATGTAGATGATCTTTTGATGACAGGGGAAAATGAGAGCTATATTGCATCCATAAAGAAGGAATTGAGGAAAAGTTTTGAAATGATAGACTTGGGGTATGTTCACTACTCTCTTGGTATTGAAGTAACTCAACATATGAAGTTTACATCCCTCTCTCAGAAGAAGTACATTGGAGATCTCTTGAACAAGTTTGGCATAGTTGAGTGCAATCCTTTGACTACTCTAATGGAATATAAATTAAAGCTCCCATCCACTGAAAGAAAAGGATTTGAGGACAACAAAATATAGAAAGCTTGTAGGATGTCTCAACTACCTAAATACTACCAGACTAGACATTTCATTTTTTGTTGGAATCCTCTCCAGGTTTATGCAAAATCCTTGTGAGGAACATTAGTCTACTACAAAAAGAGTTCTAAAGTACTTGAATGGAACTCAAGACTTTGGACTTAAGTATACACAAGTGGTCGACTTCAGCTTGATTGGATACTCTGACTTAGACTTCGATGGAGATAAATAAACTGGGTATCTACTATAGGTTATGCTATGAGTCTTGGGTCGGGATTGGTCTCTTAGAGGTCATGCAAAAAATCAGTTCTAGCAGATTCCACTACAGAGGGAGAATACGTGGCAGCAGCTGAAGCAACAAAGGAAATTGTGTGGCTTAGGAAAATTATTGAATATTTTTAGGTGAAACAAGTGCATTCAACTCCACTCATGATTGATGACACTTCTGCAATAAAGTTGGCCAAGAACCCAAAGTTCCATGATCGAACGAAGCACATCAATACAAAATACCATCTGATTCGACATCATGTTGAGGCCAAGATGAACCATCTACACCATTGTTCCACAAATGAGCACATTGTAGACATCTTCACCAAAGCGCTTGGAAGAGAAAAGTTAGAAATATTCAGAGCAATGCTTGGACTTACTAACATCCCTTTAGATTAAGGGGGGAATGTTGACACCTAATCGTTGGGATTGGGTGAATATATGTAAAATAGTGTAAGTAGAAAATAAGAGGAATAGGAATATGAAGAGACACTGAGAGATGAATCCCAAGAGCCTCTCACTACATGTATATATCTATGATCAATCTTCAATGGAAAATCAAAATTCATTTTGAGGAGTTACCTCCTAGACTGACAAGGAATATGGGAAAATTGGTTAGTTAAACTACAAGAATATGATATTAAAATTAAAATTTTAAAAGAATTAAAAGGACAAGGATTATGCAAATTATACATTAGATTTAAGTTGTCAAATTAATCCTTCTATTCAAAATGATACTCGTACACAATATTCTATTATATCAAGATCTAAATGGTATAAGGATATTGTATTTTTTTAAATCAGGGGAATTTCCAATACAAATATCTTCAAAGGGACTAAGATATCTTAAAATGAAATCAGATCATTACATATTAGTCTTGGAATATTATGCGAAAGGAATTTTAATGGTTCATTGTCAATATGCCTTAACCCTTCAAAATCTCATGAAATACTTGTTGAATAGCATGAAGGGTTTGTGGTGTACAATTTTCTCCTTTAGGAAGATCTCCTAGAATTATTAGATATAGCTTTTATTTTTTAACATTTTTCAAGGATGCTTATGTAATGATCATAAAATGTGTTCGTTGTAAAAAAAAAATCAAGGAAATGAAAAGAGTTTCTATGCAATTAAATTCTATATTAGTTAATTTTCCTTTTGCACAATGGGGATAGGATGTTATTGACCCCATAAATCCAAAATATAATAAAGGTCATTCATACATAGTGACAACCACTACTCCAAACTATAGCATTAAAAGTTGTTGATTCATGACAACTCATTTATTTCTTAGAGGAAATAATTTTCTCTAGATTTGGTTGCCCACAAAAATTTATAAGAGATAATGGTTCTATTTTTATAGGATGAAACAAAATTTTGTGGGATGTATTGTATTTTAATAGGACAATCATTTGATTACTATCCCCAAAGTAATGCCATGGTGGAATCAACAAACAAATCCTTTATTCAAATATCAATGAATAAAAGGGTGTAATAAAAAATTGACAAATTCTATTTGGAAATTAGGATTACTCCCAAGGGAAGTATGCCACTCACCTTATGCTTTGGTGTAATTGAGAACATATAATTTTGGGGTTCCATAATTGATGCTATGGTGTCAAACTTTATTATATGATGTAATGTATTTTTTAATTAATAAAAATGCAAAAGCCGAAGAAAGGGGACAACCAATAGATTATGATGCATTGAAGAGGGGGAAAGCTTGAATTAAGAGGAAAAATATACCTTTGGTGAATATTTCCCTTTGATGTGATGGTAAGTGTTCCCAAGAAGCTGAAAAGTTGGGAATATGAAGGTTTGAGGTGTGATTATAAAAATAAGAGGGAGGAGCAATCAAGGGGTTCTTCTTCTTGGTTCTTAAGATTTTAGTTTTTCTCTCTTCTATTATTCTCTCATACATCTCTCTCTCACTTAGAAAATTTGAATTGGAAAAAGGATTAGTGATAGAACCCAAATAGGTTCAAACCTTATGACTGGTTAAGAGTTGTGAGTGGCATCTTATGTTACAAGAAATGAATGTGTTGAGACACTTTTTCTTTAGATGACATGGCCTTAAGGACTGGGAATGGTCCCGGTTGTGTGTGACACATAGAGAAATGAATAGGGGAGGTCCAATGGATTGTAGAGATCAAAGAAGGAATCCCTTGTGTTGTGTATATGTTCATGGTCTTTTTTTGAATGTGAGTCTAGTCAAATATGTAAAGGATGATCACTAAGTTTTCCTCTGCATTTGTGAAGGAGAATGGCATTCACATTTGGTGTTAAAATTTGGTTTGAATCTAAGTGTGTGAATGTTAGTGGGAGAAACCTCCCTTATGTAAGGGTTGAGAACCTTAATAGATTGAAGGCAGACTATCAACAAGAAGCCCTCATTCAAGCAAGAAAACTATGAAAATTTCTAAAGTTGGGTTTACGGAGAATACCCGAAGGTCCTACGCTTGATGTCGATCCTGTAGGGTCCAAACCCTCTGCTTCCTTCAATGTGTATTGATCCAGGTCCGGGTGTGAAGAAGGACCCTTCCAATACCTTTTACTTTTGTGATGTGTTAAAATTAATTTTTAAAAGAACATTAACGAATACATCTGTATGCGGAAAAGAAGAGGAACATAACAATCATCAGCACATGAAAACAAAAGTCGTTGATAACGGAGTTCGTCTAGGAGGGACTACATCTCCGAGCCCCGGTGTCAAAATGGTGTAGGCCGCTGCATTAAGTGCTGTCAATAATGGTGATGTACACAGAGATGATGTCTCGATCATATAAGGAAAAATTCCCTCACGCAAGAGTGCCTCTAAGAGATGATCCACAACTGGAACTCTCAGTCAAAGAATCCTATCAGTATGACACAAAAACATGCATGGTGCGCATCCCACCAACATGGCACAAAAGGGATGTCAAAGCAAAACACATGCATGACAAAAACAAGAGTATCCTAGCAACATACAAAAAGGGATCTCAAAGCATCACATGATGATTTATGACAACAAGTACAACACATAAAAGATTCCACATAACATGAAGCAAGGAATCATGACAACATGTAAGAAACAAGATCCTGCATCAATATCAATCAAGGATCCATGCAGCATAATGTAAAAGAAGAAGTACATGGAAAATAACCATATACCTCACACCACGGGCCATCTAAAGAAGTGGATGTCTCAATGCTGAAGTTGCTCATACCATCGATCTCAAGGCATCGATGAAAGAACATGGTTGCTCGCATAAGAATGTGGACATCTGACACATAACTGTCAATAAAACGTTGAAGCTTGCTGACACATCGATTTCACAGCATCGATTGCAAGAAGAAGAATCAATCAAAGAAGATTGATCAAAAGATGAATCAATCACATGAAGAATAACTGCTCTGGACTTCTCGCTCTGCAGCTTGATGGCGATCTAGCCCTATAACGCTCTGGCTTATCACTACAGCTCTGCGATCTGCTAGAATTTCAAGTGTTGTGAATCTTATGGCTATCTGCGCTCTGGATTAATCAAGCTTTGTGCCTCTCTGGGGTTCAAGCGTTGCACTAGCTTTCAAGCTCTCTCTAGTATGCAGGCTCTCAGGCCTCTTCCTCGCAGCCTTTCCACGCAGCCTCTCGAGCTCTCTGTCATACTTCTCTCACCCACTACTACACAACCTTCTGCGCTCCTCCTCAGCTCTCTCTCATCCATCGTGTGTTATAACACGTTTGGATCAAAGCCACACTTAAGAATCGGAGGTCAGTTTTTTTTTCAGAATAGAAGTCGATGAGTGTAACGAATAGCCTTCTTTCTGTTTAAACAGAAAATAATCTAAAAACTAATAAATCTGACAAAAATCCCCTTCAATTCGGACTTCAAAACAATTTAAATCAGCCCTACAAATGTTATCGGGTCTACCTTTAGATGCTTATCACAATCGGTGGTTGGCAAGGATTAGCGTCGATTAAATCGGCACAATATCAAGGGTCCCACCGATATTGGTATCGTCGATGTATCAAAATCGGTGATTAGCGCTTCAAATCAACGCTTTAATGGGTGTTGTGGCATAGACATCGGTGTGATTGATATGAGTCGAGGCGATATGATATATGGCTTCGGGTTTCGCGCCGGGTCCACCGTCGATGGCCTGCACCTGCCCCTTAATACATTATAATATGGTTATGACATATATATGTATTGACATGTGTGCAAGTTATGTGGAGGAGATTTAGGTGGGGGTTATGGCCGCCAATCCCGAAACCATATTATATATATATTTATGGTTGTGATTTTAAAGGGTTCAACAGGGTTTGTTGCCACTGATACTAAAACCATGTGTTGTATTGTTTTATATAGTTATTTTTTATAACTATAACATATTTTTTATATGGTTATTCTTTAACCAAAGATGATTTTGTATCTTATGCCAATTTTAGGAGACAAATGAGAAAATTCCAAGTGTCAATGGCTGATGTCAATGGTTGATGGGCTACCATGTGGGTCCCCCTCTGCTTACTAGGATGCCTTGTGGCATGTTGTGGACCCCACTTTCTCCTATCATGTCAAACTTTGAAGAGCTCTAACTTTCATATACAAGATCGGTTTGACGAACCGTTTTCACCACCACGATCAGGATGATGATGTTTTCGATCTAGTCCTAGTTTGAAGTCATTCCAAACACTTTGATTTTTTTGAGCCATCTTTGTTTGGTGTGTCTCTCTAGAGCCACCTAGATCAATCCTCCCCACTAAGGAGCTTTTGGTCCTCCAAAAGCATGAAAATAATCTACACTTTCTCTCTGTACCCTATCTACATCACAAGCATCCTGAAAAGGTCTCGCTTCCATCTCCTTCACCTTTGTTTGTCGGAGCCTTAAGCGACGGACCAACACCTGCTACTTCTGCAACCTGTAGTACATTACTTGCAAATGACATGCTTTGAATGACATGACCAAACTAAAGACCCAAATGTCCAATACTTGCCACGAGTTTATAACACATACTCGGTGGTCAAGTTTACAACAAGATGGACGTAATACCCCAGCTATGACAACAAGGCCAACTCATCATGGTTGCTTTAAAAAGTGATGGAAAACACATCATCACTGCAACACATGATTTACATACATGATGCAAAAAATTATTGTTTTGACAAGTGATGGAAACATAACATCACTTTCAAAGTTTTAATGTGTGACTCAAAATATGACTCAAAACATGACCAGACATCATTATTGCTAACCAAGTGATGGAAACACATCATCACTTTTACACTTTAAAAATGAAACAAATGATTTAAAAAAGAATGATCATGAAATGACATCATGTCAAAAAAACCACTTTTCACTTATCAATGTGAATGGGTCACCTCCTTGAGGTGGTTTTTCTTGTCGAACAATTGTTCTTCCCAGTTCACGCACTAACGCTTTCTCTTTAAGGCACTGCTCTGGATGGAGCTTCCAGCAAGTGGCTCTCTAATGGCCATTTCTATTGTAATTACTGCAGTAGGTTTTCTTCCTCCATACCTGCTTAACCCATTTCTTTTCATGTTGTTGAGAGGGTATTTCACGCCTCATGAGTGCTGCCATCCTTTTCCAACACTTAGAAAAGGTATGGTTAGGTAAACCACAAAAGGTGCATGTTTTTTGATGTCTTAATCTTCATTCATTATTAACAACATGATCAAAAGGAACATTCAAAGATCGAAAATGGTTATACCTTCCTTTGTTGTCTTTGATGTTAGTATGGCGATGAGATATTGCCTCAGCTCTCCCCCTGCGATGGAAACTTCCATGGGATGATGGGGATGTTTTCCCATCATTCTCTTTCCTCAACGATGTCTTGGAAAACTATGACACCTTTGAGCACTCTCCTTTAGTGTATCTCGATCCTGTAAATCGATGCTTATGCACAACCTCCAAAGGTTGAGCTATGCCTTGGTTGTTAGCACCAAGTTCTTTCTCCTCGTGCCTTGTCTTTGTAAGGAGCCTCATGGTTGTCCCTGTAATTGGGATCTCCAAGTCTCCAACAGACATCATACTATGAGAAGATGAAACCAAAAGGAAATCAACATATTTTACCTTCTCTTTCGATTTGGAAAGAACTGATGAGGGCTGCTTATCATTCGTCATTGGTGGTTCGATAACTGTCTCTGCGCATTGGCCAACTTCTCTCCTGACATACCCAAGTCCTGTTTGACAGGGTAATTCCTCTATTTTGATGGGATTGACAATGCCTTGGCCATTAATGCCCAAGCCTTTTCCTTCATACCCCATTCTCTTCAACAGTTTGGAGCTAATTCCTATGGTGTGATTTTCAAACACAGCGAAATCATCATCAGGAAACATACATGAAGATGGAGAACTACTTTTTACCTCACATGGGTCTCGCTGCAGCTTTTCCAAGACCTCGTCCTTTGCTTGCAGCTATAGTAGCAAACTTTTTTTCTCCTCTTTCTCTTCACGTAAGCGCATCTTCAATTCATCATTCTTTGTTTGAAGATTATGTTTTTTTTTCTTCAGTTCCTCCATGGCCTCTTCTGTGGCTTTCAACTGAAGCTATAACCGCTCCTTTTCCTCTATTTCTTTCTATAGAGTTTTATGCAAAATTTCCACTTTATTGGAAATGTTAAGCATGGTCTCGTACATTTCTCTTTCATCCTTTTTCATTGTTCATGATGCAATTCACATCAACGTAAAGACCGCTCTAATACCACTTGATCTAGGTCCGGGTGTGAAGAAGGACCCTTCCAAGACCTTTTACTTTCGTGATGTGTTAAAATTGCTTTTTAAAAGAACATTAGTGAATACATCTGTATGCAGAAAATAAGAGGAACATAACAATCATTAGCACATGAAAACAAAAGCCGTTGATAATGGAGTTCGTCCAAGAGGGACTACGTCTCCAGACCCCAGTGTCAAGATGGTGTAGGCCGCTACATTAAGTGTTGTCAATAATGGTGATGTACACAGAGATGATGTCTCGATCATACAAGGAAAAATTCTCTCACGCAGGAGTGGCTCTAAGAGATGTTCCACAACTGGAACTCTCAGTCAAAAGACTCCTATCAATATGACACAAAAACATGCATGGTGCACATCCCGCCAACATGGCACAAAAGGGATGTCAAAGCAAAACACATGCATGACGAAAACAAGAGTATCCTAGCAACATACAACAAGGAATCTCAAAGCATAACATGATGAGTTATGACAACAAGTACATCGCATAAAAGATTATGCATAACATGAAGTAAGGAATCATGACAAAATGTAAGAAACAAGATCTTGCATCAATATCAATCAAGGATCCATGCAGCGTAATGTAAAAGAAGAAGTACATGGAAAAGAACCATATACCTCACACCACGGGCCATCTGAATAAGTGGATGTCTCACTGCTGAAGCTGCTCAGACCATCGATCTCAAGGCATCAATGAAAGAAGATGGCTGCTCACACAAGAATGTGGACATCTGACACATAACTGTCAATAAAATGTTGAATCTTGCTGACACATCGATTTCACAGCATCGATTGCAAGAAGGAGAATCGGTCAAAGAAGATTGATCAAAAGATGAATCGATCACACGAAGAATAAATTCTCTAGACTTCTTGCTCTACAGCTCGATGGCGATCTGGCCCTATAGTGATCTGGCTTATCACTGCAGCTCTGCGATCTGCCAGAATTTCAAGTGTTGTGACTCTTATGGCTATATGCGCTCTGGATTAATCAAGCTATGTGCCTCTCTGGGGTTCAAGCACTGCACTGGCTTTCAAGCTCTCTCTAGCATGCAGGCTCTCGGGTCTCTTCCTCACAGCCTTTCCACACAGCCTCTCGGGCTTTCTGTCATATTTCTCTCACCCACTACTACACAGCCTTCCATGCTCCTCCTCGACTCTCTGACATCCATCATGTGTTATAACACGTTTGGATTAAAGGCACGCTTAAGATTCAAAGGTCAGTTTTTTTTGTTCAAAATAGAAGCCGGCGGGTGTAACAAATAGCCTTCTTTCTATTTAAACAAAAAATACTCTAAAAAATGATAAATCCGACAAAAATCGCCTTAAATCAGGACTTCAAAACAGTTTAAATTGGCCCTACAAAACTTATCAAGTCCGCCTTTATACGCTTATCGCAATCAGCGGTCGGCAGGGATCGGCGCCGACTAAATCGGCGCGATATCAGGGGTCCCGCCGATATCAGTATCAGCAATCAGCAATTGACACTTCAAATTGGTGCTTTAACAGGTGTTGTGGCATAGAAATCAGCGCGATTGACATGGGTCGAGGCAATATGATATATGGCTTCAGGGTGCGAGCCGGGTCCACCGCTGATGGCCCACGCCTGCCCCTTAATACATTATAATATGGTTATGACATATATATATATATATATATATATATATATATATATATATATCTATTGACATATGTGCGGGTTATGTGGAGGAGGGTTCGGCGGGGGTTATTACCGCCGATCCTAAAACCATGCATTGTATTGTTTTATATAGTTTTTTTAATAACTATAACATATTTCGTTATATGGTTATTCATTAACCAAAAATTATTTTGTCTCTTATGCCAATTTTAGGAGACAAATGAGAAAACGCCAAGTGTCAATGGCTGATGGACTGCCATGTGGGTCCCCCTCTTCTTACTGGGATGCCATGTGGCATGTTGTGGGCCCCACTTTCTCCTGTCATGTCAAACTTTGAAGAGCTCTAACTTTCACATATGAGCTCGGTTTGACGAACCGTTCACACCACCACGATCTGGATGACGAGGTCTTCGATCTGGTCCTGGTTCAAATTCATTCCAAACACTTCGATTTTTTTTAGCCATCTTTGTCCGATGTGTCTCTCTGGAGCCACCTGGATCATGTACAGACCTGCAACATAAACCAGAGAAGCATATACATAGAAAATATTTCAAATAATTTGCATATTGAACATGTTAGATCATCAAGTATAGATATATAAAGCATGATATGTTAGACATGAATTATAAAAACATGAGATCAGAGCATTTCAGGAACAAGACAGAGCTTCTTTATTGACAGCAGCAAATACCAGTGAAAGAATACAACTCGATCCAACCACGCGGCACCAATGAACCTTCCTCTAGATACGTCCAACACGAGCCTCAAATATCACCTCAATATGTGCAAAAGGATGTCATATAACGGGAGATGAACATCTCTGCAAAGAAACAAGGGTTTCATATGACTGGGAATGCAAGAGGCACAGGAAAAATCAGACTTGATCTGGGGACAAAAGGACTATAATGTCGATATCCTATCTCCTTCTATGTTTTAGGCATTCCCATGATGTGTATAAACACCACCAGAAATTAGTTGATTCAGTTAGGCCACATGCTCCTATAGGTGGGCTTTCAGTGAAACCCATAAACCCGACCCAAGAAATAAGAATTTATTTATTTATTTCATATTTTAAATTATGTATGCAAGTTTTGTATTATGATACCCACGTGTACACATGCTTTTATAAGGGCATAGTCACGTATGGAATTTTAAATTTTTTTTTAAATATATGATCAAGTTTGAATGGGAAAGGGTTGCCCAATGCCATATAAGAGTGTCATAACTACAGGAGTGTTGAATAATGCTATAATAGATTCCTCATAATATGAGGTCAGAGGGGTACATGATGGCTAAAATGTATTAAGTACAAAGAGAGATTATTTGAGAACCTAAGAGGAGATCACCAAATTCCAGCCAATTGAATACCTATAAAAGGAATCAGAAAGAAGACTCATGTCTGAGGCAGGCATACCCATACTAAGAGATAATAAATCATGTTCTTGATCAATTACAAAGTGGATCCATCATGTATACATAGTGTACAAATAAGACTGGAGAATAAATAGGGGATCATCTAATCATAGCCGCAAAGGAGTACAATGGAGCTATGTCTCAATATCACATATATAAGAATTGATCAATGATGCTCCAAGAATGGCTAATCACTGATAATACATAATTGATCCTCATAATAGTACCATATCATTTAGGTGGAATAGTGGTACTGCATGAAACTCGGGTTCCAACATATATAATGTTGTTGAAATGAACTCCAACATATGAGGGTGACTGGCTGCATCGACAGGAAACTGAAAAGACTGACAAGCGAACCAGGATGCTGACACAACCTAAGGTCTTCACCAACTGCATATGATACATTTATACATGATGGGAATAAATGAGCTGAAGTCAACCATGTGAGAAATCATTTTATTATCGGTCATTGATCTATATCATTAACAAATGTGACAAAATTCACCAATAATGATGATGAGAGTCAAGGTACCCTAGTAAAATCTAACAAGTGTGAATAAATGTGTTGAAGTCGAACAATTGAGAGAATATACCAATCAAGAGACATTGATGTATTCTCACTATTGATATTGAAGGAGTCTGCCACTAATGACTGCAAACCCTAAGGTACAGAAAAAGGACTCTAGTCGTATTCCCAAAGCAATGATTTGAAGTGATGGGAAAAGATCTGTTGGAATGAAGGCATTAAGGCATCCCACATCAACCAGTGTGAGTGTAACCCGCTGGCCAATAATTTGGAAGAACTCGAATGAAAAGAGATGAAGTAACCAGTCCGAAGTACATTTTCGGCATACACAAGATGTGGCTAGTGCATGATAGAAACCCTCTAAATCAACCAATAATGAAAGATGACATAGAGGTGAGGAATCAACCAATAGGGTCAAATGGAAACCAAGGTACTGCACGAATTACAATGTGTGATAATGTAAGCTAATGTCGTACACAAGGGAAACCACTCAGTCAAAGACCCATGATACTAATTGATGTTGAGCACAAGGTCACCTATCAATGATGTAAATAGATCTAGGGTGCGGCTCTAGGAATACTCTCAGAGCAATTTGTCAGATTCGATAAGAGTAGACCCACCAACAAAAAGTTAATAGGGACCTTCTTAACCAGCATGAGTGAAGGACCAAATAATTGATGTGATACTAAAGATAACTCTGATGAACTAGGTATGGCTGATTGAAAATGAGTCAAGAGACACTGCAGAATGGCCGACACATGTTAAATTCTGTTGAACAAAAGCATGACTCATATGTGACTATATGGCAGCAAAAAATAACTTTTTATAAGTTTGTAATGCAGTAGGCATTAATAAACTCTCCATACGATTGGAAGAGATAACCAATCAGAGGAGGACTAACTTGATAATAAGGTTATGGCTCTCCTAAAGTCAAACTAAGTCCCATCCAAAATGTAGGAAAAAATTGTTTTCAGTCCTTTGTTCAAGGGAGACATAGTTGACTCTTTCTTCCATCAGGTATGGAAGTAAATGTCTTGTTCCCACTCATTTTGGAATATATAATTTTTTTTGTCTTTTTCATATTTAAAGCCTGAAAGGGAATAAAAGAATGCCTATAGTACAATGGAAAGAACAAGTGTCTAAAAATAGATGCTCTAGTTCTTGGGGCTAGAAAATTCTTATGCTCAATGCAAGGTGGTGAAACTGGTCATCGGCGCTCAAAGGGATGTTCTTTCCATGGGTGTAATGTGTCAAGTCACAAAGGAAAATGAATGCATGGTTTTGATCTTGCAAAAAGTCATGGTCAAAAGTGGCTTATACATGAGTCCAAATGAAGTCGGCTTAAGGCCAAAAGGATACAAGTATTCAATATGCAATGCAGCGATACAACTTAACACATGGGGCGAGATGGGTAAAAAAAAGAAAAAATTATGTTATTTAATTTTTTTATTGTGAATATGATATTTGAGAAGTTAAAAAAAAAAATCGTGAAAAAAAAAATATTACCAAATTATATGATCATGATGCGGATGTTGGACCAGTTAGACCTGAGGTTCAACCTAGACATAGGCGTCATGGGAGAGATACAGAGGGAACAGAAGCTGAGACAGAGAGGTTCTTACACACAATGCAAAGGAACTTGGAGGGCCTAACTCACCAAGTTCCCATAGCAGCTATAGAGGACCTCCCTGAGGGTCTTCAGAGGTGGGTGGTAGGAGTACCATGAGAGTGGGTGCATCTCTTCCTATGGGTGAAAAATTCCATCTTCCACTTCCATTATGCACATCTAGGGCAGGGCCCATAAACTTAGTTTTTAGATGATTGATATTTTATGGATGCGATCAAGCCTAAGCCCTAATTTTCTAGGTTATTTTTCCACATTTTGTAATATTTTGAACATATTATTCCTATCTATACACAAACAGATTATCAATGGTTTGATCATATATAAAAATGATTTCATGGTATTTTGACCTTTAATGTGATGAATGATTAATATTACAATCTAATGCTTGATTAAATATAGAATCAGCAAATGAATTTTTTGATCGTGGAATATGAATGAAAGTAATAAAAATAAATGACCTTTGCAATAATCTCACTCTCAGAAATTGGTGATGTAATAAAGGATCTCTCACACAATATAATTTATTTAGTTGAGACACCACCAGTTGTGAATCCAAATAAACTATTAATGATTCAATACCAAAAGATATTGCCTCATATAGAAAATTAATGACAACATTGTATTCATCCATATTATTAGATGCAGGACCGATACATGTGCTTATTGCGATTAACAACTGAGCAAACAGATACTAAATTACCCAAGTAGTAGAAGCTAAGTTCCGAGTATGTCTACTAGCATCATCAATGAATCTTAGATACACCAGATCACCCATTGACACCTACCAAAGCAGACCAAAATACCACTATTACCATGAGACCCATAGACAGAAATAAACAACTATGTACAATATTTACAAAACAAAGCAAATCCTAGGCAATAGCCTAGGTATAATATTTCTTAATATAGAGCCCATTTCTAGGCTCTGAAAACACATTTCCATTAAAGTCAACCAACTCATAAGCACCTTTTTTCAAGACATTTCTAATGATGAACGAACCGTACCACATAGCTTTGAACTTGCCTGCCCCCAAGGTGCCTTTGTCTTGGTCATAGACCAGGACAAGGACGCCTTGATAGAAAACCCTAGGATGCACAATCTTATCATATTGGCTTTTTACTATCTTTTTATGAGCCTAATTTATTGTGGCTACATCTCGACATTTCTCATCAAGATGTTCCAAATGAATAAGGCATTCTTCGAGACTAGATGTGTCTAGAAGAAGTTCAACTGTTAATTTAAGGGATGGAATATCACATTCTACAAGGAAGATTTATTCCAAGCCGTAAACTAATTGAAAAGGATTAAAACCTATGGTGGTCTTAATCCACATGCGGTATGCCCAAAGTGTAGGATATAGTAGATGTGCCAGTCAGATCTAGCTTTATTGATCATCATTATAGGATGATTTTAATGGATTTATTCACGGTTTCAACCTGACAATTGGCTTGAGAATAATACAGATATGCATGCTCCTACCGGAATCCCAAATTTAAAGCCAACTTAGACATCATCTTATTTTGAAAGTGACTTCCATGGTCAGTGACAATATCCTTTGGAATACTGAAACGGGAAATGACTTGGTTGAAAAATAAAAGAGCTATTTTCTCACCATCGTTTGCAAAAGTAGGCATATATTAGGCCCACTTCATAAAGTAGTCCACTGCTACAATGATGTGCTTGTGACCTTTTTCCGAAGTCAGGTTACGAGTTGTAAAATCAATACCCCACTTTGTGAATGGACCGATGGTGATGATCGGGAAAATCGGAGCTGGATGAGTGTGCATTTTTCAAGTATATATTTGAGAAGGATGGCACTTTTTTACCGCTTCCATGCCTAAACAAGCCTAGATAGAGGAACTCCACAAGCTCCACTGTGGCAATCATTTAAAATGGACTCAACTAATTCTAAGGTTAAAAAATGTCTAAGGATTGATTCAATCCTCCGACAATACAAAATGGCGTCGATAATAACATAATTTTAGGCTAGGTGACGCAATTTTATACATTCATCCTTTGAAAAAGCTAGAGGAAACTTCAAAGTCTGGATATATACTACGATGTCTCCATACCAAGGATCTTGTGAAGAAACGAGAAGAGATGTTCATCAGGAAATGAATCTTCATAAACAAAATCTTATTCATAAGGAAACTCTAAGATCAATTCTGCAAACATTAAATATTTTCTAGACTTAGTAGACATGAATTCAGGATCGAATTCCTGTAACATCACAATCCACTTGTTATATCATCCCCCAATCACTCACCTATTGAGGACAAACTGAAATGGGTTGACATCGGCCAACAAAAAAAATTTCTGAGCATAATATAATGATGAAGTCGCAAGACATCATGAACTGTTGCCAAAGCTAATTTCTCTATATGAGAATATCAAAATCTAGGACTGACTAAGCCTCGACTCAGATAACCACATGCTCTCTAAGAGCATGGTCCTCCTAACCAGAACCATCTCAATGGTCGATTCTACCATATCGAGATATGAAAGGAAATCCCTGCTATAATTGGGTAGACTCAAAAGAGGAGCAGAGGTCAATGCCTTTTTCAAAGCATCAAAGGAGCACTGAGTGAAATCATCCCAAACAAATGGAACTCCTTTCTTCAGCAATCTCATAAATCCTTTTGTGATCTCGACGTAATTTACAATAAATATCCTTAAGAAATTGGCTTTACCTTGGAGACTCTAAAGTTGGCGAATTGTAGATGGGGGAGGCAACTGAAGTATTGCCTCAACCTTGAAGGGATCAACATGAATCCCTTCATTGGATACTATGAACCCCAATAACCAACCAGATGTGACAGCGAAAACACATTTATTAGGATTCAACCAGATTTTATAGTAACGACATCATTCAAAAACCAAGCGGAGGTGATGTGGATGATCAATTCTCTTTCAAGAACAAGCAACTAAGTCATCCAAATATGCCTCTATAATGTGTTTGATGTCATGGAAAATGTAAGACATGGCCCGCTGAAATGTGGCTCCAATATTTTTGATGCCAAAAGGTATCTTTTTGTATGCAAATGTACTCCAAGGGAAAATAAATGTTGTCTTGTGTTGATCTTCAGGATGGATAGTTATTTGATTATACCCTCAAAAATTGTCCATGAAGGAAAACACCTCATTTCCAGCACACTCGTCAATCATCTGATCGAAAAACAGAGTGGAGAAATTTCCTTTAAGACAACCCTTATTCAAATTCCTAAATTCAATACATACACGGATCATTCCTTTCTTTTTATCAACATGGACTGTATTAGAGACCCATTCAGTTAATGGAATGGGGTATATGAAAACCACCTTTAGCAGCTTTTCAACTGCAGCTTTAATTTTTGCTACTTTCGTAGGGTTTACCGATCGAAGATTTTGTTGTACATGATTTTCATTTTTGTAAGTCTGGAGCTCATGCTAGACTATTGATGGATAGATTCCAGGCATTTCCTCATAAGACCAAGCAAACATATCTCAAAATTATTTGAAAAGGTTGGTATAAATCTTAATTTCTTTAGGGGAACATGTAGCTCTGATGAAGAAATTTTCAATAATATTGGGATCCTGGAGATGTTCACAGGAATAGTTTATGAATATTGGACATATTAGCTTCAATAAAAAAAAATTGCTAGGGCTAATGGATTTAAGATTTTGTGAACACTTCCAGTTGAATAAGGACTAGAAAAAAGTGACTCAAGTTGATGCAAGTCAGGGGAAAATATGAATGATGATGCAAGTCTTCCCACTATCTTTCTACATCATTCATTTCTTCTAGGATTGCCTCTTCAGGTGGTCAAACTATATCAAGGTAGTCTATATCTAAGGTAGAGTCGAGATTCGAGACCGAAGCCACATCTCCATCCACATCTTCTTATGAGAGAGGTATGGGATCAGAATCTACAGAAGTAACTATAGATTGGTACTCAATTTCTACTGTAGATATAGGGTATGCCATTCCACCTACTATCCTTTCCTCTAACATGGTAGTAGAGGGGGGTAAGGGCCAATGATCAGAAAAATAATGGGTTTTGAACGAACATATTTGAGGAGTGACCTTGGAAGATAAAATAGAATTAATATTAGTAATAGGAGAAGGAAGATCAAAATTACCCATCAATGAGGAATACATTCCAACTCCAAAATTCTCCACAGGCTGCTTGGTATTCTTCACCAAGGGGATGGTAGAATCAGAAGATGTGTTGGGATCATTAGGAGAATAAGCCATTTGATCAATCATAATAATTCTCCCTTCATGGGGGAATCATAGGACATGAAACAATGATGAAACAATAGCATCCATTGCATAAACCCAATAACATATTATAATCCAAATTGGCATCAACTATTTCCACCTCAACATTGACAACCTTACCCCCAACATAGACGAGAAAGGATGGAAGAATTCCATGAGGCCTATGAGAATGACCATCGAATGCAGTAAGGAGAGTAGGGAAAGGAATGGCCTCCAGAGATCCAATAGCCTTCCAACATGACATTGACATAACACATGTAGAAGCCCTTTCATCAACTATAGTTCAAAAGATATTCATTTTCCGATATGTAGATTTAATATGAAAAGCCATATGATGAGGGAGTCTCTTCTTTGCATTTGACATATCAAATGTTATAACAAGAGAGTTTTTCAGATCCACTGCTCCAATTTCAGTGAGAAACATACTCCTTTGCACAGGACACAATTGCAGTACCTCTAACACTAACATGGCACAAGAGCTTTGAGCCAGATATTCAAAAATAGAGTAGTTTTGGGCATCCCTAGCATTGGGATTAATATTCAAACGTTTTTCATTTGAGGTATATGCTCAACTACGGGCCTCTCAATATGGAGTGGCTCTAGAATATTAGAAGCAGTCTTAGCCTTAGAAGTGTTATAGCTCCAAATCTCACTCTTGATGTTTGTGATGTTGCACTCATGGCCTAGGGCAACCCCTCCTTCCAGACCTGGTCCAAATACATAAAAACAGTGTTTTACTCCCTATACGTGACATTTCCTTGATCTAAATGCGTATGTA
Organism: Pinus tabuliformis; assembly: GCA_031772625.1. Taxonomy (NCBI): domain Eukaryota; kingdom Viridiplantae; phylum Streptophyta; class Pinopsida; order Pinales; family Pinaceae; genus Pinus; species Pinus tabuliformis. The sequence goes on along the minus strand of CM062805.1, from coordinate 333,977,594 downwards.
TGTGGGTTTGTGTATACCCAACCCACATATATGTCTTAAAACACGTAAAAAAATTAAATCTCCTTAATTTTGGTCGAAGATCACGGGTTTCACCTGTTGATTACCTATTACTGCCCATGGCCCAACTTTTCCCAACGAATTCCCAACTGAAAAAACTACTTTGGGAGAAGTATAAAAAGGATTCAAGGGGAAGGCCTAAGGGGGAGAGGATAGAGAGAAAAATCACTCTGTTGAGATTATCCCTGATCAGGTCTGAAGATCCTTGTGCTTCCAGTACTTTCCCCATTACAGGAAACCCTTATTTCATTGATTTATGATGTCTTTCCATTTGTTGAGATATCCTTGAGTGAGTTATGGAAGGAGCTTGTTGAAGGCTTGAGATTGGATGAATCCGGAGGACGGTTCCGTTTGGAGCCTGTGAAAGGAAGACTCAGGTGAAATCATTCCTTTCTGTATTTTAGTTATCTATAATAAAAGAAACACTTGTCTTGTTCCAGATATGAATCGTCTTCATATTTATAATATCAATGTTATGATTTACAAACGAATGATTATTTCAATTTCATAACTAACTTTCAATATGCTATGAAGTTGATTTCATAATGATGTTTAGTCCATATACTCCTGTACTTTCTTGAATTGATTGTTTTGTAGGTTGAAAGAGCAAAAGGAACTCCAAGAGGGTTTGCACCCTGGCTGAATCTTCCCAAACGAAGGACCCCCAGGTGCACCTCTCTTCGTGTAGTTTGTTTATATTAGCATCATGGCTATGTGGAATGCTTGTTTTTCTTTATAGATAACCCCCACTCTGCTAGGGTATTAACCCAAGACCCTAGGGGACATTGTCCCTAAACAGAATTGGCGACTCTGCTGGGGACAACAATATTATTGTTCCTAGTTTGGGTTTATTCAAGCCAATTAGGGCTCAGTTGTTTATTTGCTTGCTATGACTGTGTAGTCTATTCCTATAGGAACCTGAACTGTAAGTTTGATCAATTTCTTCAAACTTTTTTTTTCTTGTAATCTGTTATATACGTTGTTTTTCTAGTTTACAGAAGCATATGTACGCATTTTTCCTTTATTCAACCCGCATATACATAGGTTTCCTTAGGATTAATAGCATATGCACGCAATTGTACACTAACATAGTCACGTATACCTTAAAATTTTCAAGATTTTTCAAATATTTTTGTTTCTGAAGATCTGTCTGCTGGTCTAAATCTGTCCTGAACAGTTACTTTTCTATGTCAGTCTTTATTTTTACAACAAGTATATGATTTCAAACTCTCTCTGGTTGTGGAAAGTGTTGGTCTTGTTTTGTTTTGTTGCGAGCATAATCATTTTTGTTTAAGCACACAAGATTTCTTGCTGGAATCTTGGCTGCTCTGGTCTTCCGGGGCAGAAAGATTGATCTCAATCTTTTTGTCAAATCTTGTTTTGATGACTTTTTTGTTTGCATGTCAAAACTACATCTTTGTGACCATCTGCTTTTCTTACTTTCCAAAAGTTGTTGACTGACACTTTCTTGAAAGTTGTCTTTTCGATATTTTGGTCTTTGTTGCCAAGCTCTTGTTGCTACATTTGATTGTTAAGAGCATCTTGAAACACATTTTTTTGTTGAGTTTTCACCCGTTTTGTGTTGTTAACTTGCAAAGTGTTTTGTTGCCTATTCTTCGATCATAATGTTTCAATCTTGTTTAGAGCACTTTTGAAAAGTCATTTTTGTTTTTGCTTTTAAAGAAAACTTCTTGGAAACTTGGTTTGCTTTCTTAGACCTTGTTTTGATTTGGTTTCTTTTTTGCGAGTGAAAATGCATTTTTTGTTTGTCTTGAAATTTTCTTTTAGTGTTTAGACGAAGATGAGCATTAGAAACTTATATTCTATCTAAACATCTTAAGTGGTGAATTACAATTGATAAACAAGTTACTTTCATTTTTTGATTTAGGGTAGTCTTGAGTTTTACATCAGCATGTACTCATTACATTAGGATAAATTTGTGCATCGTTTAGGGCATCCATAGTTTGGATAATTTTTTTGAGTGTGAATCTCAAAGAAAACAAAACAAAACAAAAATTTGTTGCTTTCTTAGAAGTTCCTCTGGACCTAGTATAAATTTCTTTCATCGAAGAACAAAACAAGTGCATTTGCATATAGTTTGGTTTTTATTAATTTCTTTTGTGTCATAACACCACAAGTTTCACTTCCGCTTATCCCTTGACTTAAGAACAACCCATTTAAAAACAAGCGCTAATTAAAATACACTAAAACTTTTTTATAATTGTCAAGTTAGACACACCAACAAGTTTTAGGATATTTTAGGGCCTTGGATTAGGCGAGTGGAGAGAAAAATCTCCAAGGCCATTTAAACTGTCAAACATAGGAGTCTGAATAGTGAGTGCAAATCCAATAGCATTAGGAAGACCAGGAAAGCTCTGGATTTGGGAGTTAAGCACGAGGGTTTTTGAAGATAAGGAAGAGAGATACCCCCTCTCCTACTTGTCGGATCTTAACTCAAGACTGTTCCGCCTGGCTTCTGACACGAGTTGGTAACCTTAGTTTCTTCTCCTAGGGAACTACATAGGTGGTCGCAGAGGGGAATCCCGTGGCACCTAAGGTTGATGTTGTATCACTCTCAACGGTACTACTGGAGGGCACCCTTGCAAAGCTTGGGGGCTTGCACCAGCACAAACTATTGTTAGGAGGTTAGCGGAACCTCCTCTGTTACCTTCGTTGGTAGGATTGGACCGTCATTATCCCAGACTATCTTCGGAAGGCCTCTTACTTCACTTTCTTGTATTTTGGTGTTCGGTCCTCATCACCCAGAGCGGAAATACTTGAAAGTTGTTTAACTGGCTGACATCTTTTAGGGAGTTTTTAGTGTGTGCTCTATGCTCTTAGTTGGCCTAGCTTTCATTTTTTCTTGAGTCTTTAACTAGATCTTAATAAAAAATTCAAAGTGGTTGACCGATCGCCTAGACGGTCTCGAAGATTTCGTAGTCTTTCACCACCAAGTTTAGAGCCTTCTCCTAGAAGGCACAGAGGTAATACTATCGGTAGGTTTCATCCCATGGCAGCTGACGCATCGGGGATTGATCCTCCCCTCAGGGGGCATTAGTGTTCAAGACAGGCCTGGTACTTCCGCAGAACGAGAGAGTAACACTCCAGTTCTTTCTCAAGTTCTCTTTCAATCGGAAGATAACATAGAGGTAGAAGAACTCCCAGAGTTGTTAGCGGCTTCAAATTCTCCCCTACCTTCTAGCCATCCAGACATGTTACAGTACATTGGGACTCCGACACATAGACCGTCAAGTCCAGGTCATATTATGCACTTACCATCGATGACCACTACTGGAATCATGGCTTCTACCACAAGTGCTACAACCATGCAGACTCCAACATCAGTACAAGGGGGAGTAACTATTTCCATCGCCTCTGCATCTTTATTTGGGTCTTTTGCTAGCACATCTTTAGTTGGGTCTACCTCCATTCCTTCTACGAGTGGAAATTCCCAATCCAATGCTTTTAGTTCTGGATTCTTCTCGTTTGGCACCCATTCACAGGGTATTCCATCAGTTCCATCCAGTGCCTCCACATCCATGATGGGTGGGTCGGCTTCATTTCAAGGTTTTCCTTTTGGAGGTGGTCATATACCACATTCCAACTTGACGATAGGATCTATTCCTTTTTCCGCTACATGAAAAAGCAATGATTCCTTTCAAGGTTGGACTAACCCTGTGGTTAGTGGCATAGGAACTGGGATCCGTTTTTCAGTCAATAAGGGAATAGGCCGTACTCCACAGTTAACATGTTTCGAAGTATTCCTCCCTTAGCTTCTGCTTGGAATCCTTATCAGGGGTTATCAACTCCTTATAATCCTTTAAGAGGGAGCTTTGCTGTTTATGGAGGTTTTTCAGCCGGAGTTAGTCAAACTTCGAGTTTTGCTGGATCACAAGGTTCGCCTTTTGGTTTAGCCAGTTCTACTAGTTACTTCAGGCAGCTGGTGCCTTCCAAAATCCAGGCCAATATTTTCAGAACTTTGGAAGCTCTGCCCAGTCTGGGTGGAGTCCTTGAAGTCCTCCTAGGCTTCCTTTCTGGCAACATTGAATTTTCCAGATCTCACGAAATTAACAAACGATCCAATCAAATACAATCCGACCTAGCCTTTGGTCCCAACCAAACTCCCTTCGGACATTCCAAAGTTCGAGGGGAAGGGCGGCGAAGACCTGGGTGACCATGTAACCACATTCCATTTGTGGTGCTCATCAAACTCCCTTATCGATGACTCGGTTAGGTTGAGACTTTTTCAACGCACCATGACTGGTAATGCGGCCAAGTGGTATATAGAGTTACGAGGGGGCAGCTTTACATCTTTCGCTGACTTAGCTAATATTTTCCTAAATCATTTCCAGTTGCCTGTCTGTTATGATGTCAGAACTGAACTTCTGGCCAATTTTCGTCACGATACAGAAACTCACATTTTTTATCACATTCAGGAATGGAGATGAAGAAAGAGGCTCATTAAAGCCGAAATTCCTCCAGAATACCATCTCGAATGGTTTTTGAAATCTTTACAACCTGAAATCTCTAAGGATGTCTCCCTGTCCGGAGTCTATTATGAGGAGCAAGCTATTTTTAGGGCCCAGCAATTAGAATTGATTTATTCTCTATCTGGGATTCTACAAAAAATCTTGCTAAATGCTCTTGGGACTAAGGTTGATATAGCCAAGTTGAAGCCCGGTCCCCATGCAGATGGTATCGTTGGATCTGTAGACACAAATGTGGTGAACCTGTTAAGCCAATTGCAGCAATTGTCTTTACAAACTACTCCTAATAACCAGGCCACATCATCTAACCCTTCATCATCCCAACCCTCTTCGGTTAATGCCGTACAATCTTCCAACCCCAAAGGAAATCAAAATTCCAATGGGAAAAATAAAGGAAAAGGTAAGAAAAAGAGTCAATATGGGAAGGCTAACGCAAATAAATCCAGCAATAATGCTGGTGGTGGTGGAAGTGAGTCTAGAAAGAAAGTCAAGTTTCCATGCAAGTTATGCAGTGGAGACTATTTAACTCATCTCTGCCCAAAAATTCAAGACGCTCAACGCTTGTTAGGGCAGCAAGGGACTTATAGCTCTCAAGTTGTGTTAACCAACCCTTTTCCCCAAGGGCGAATTCAAACCCTAGTACCTTTGCAGGGGGCAACCAGGAAGGGGAGAAATCATCAAATATTTTCATGATGGGTTCTAACGTCCATGTGGCCACTCAATCGTGTGATTACGGTGAAGCTGAAACATCTAAGGACAAAACTACTCCTGGACATACCGACCTTCATATTGAGCGACCCCCTGTCGAGACTATACCACAGATACCGAAAGGTTCCGTTAAACACGCAACTATCAATCCAAATTCTAGGGCGACCCAGAATTACTCCATTGTTGAGGATCTGTCCCAAAGTCCATGCGCTATGTCCACTTTAGAGGTTCTCCAGTCGCGTCCAACTCAACGAAGTGCTTTACTTTTGGCGATAGGGGCAGTTGATCCAAATAACACTTTAGTGCTCACTTTCGACATGCTTAATGTCAAAAAGTGACTCCCTCGTCACATGGATTTTCAAACAAAGTCTACATACTGAAAAATTAACATTTTTTGTACCGTTATTGATGAAGGAGCTTCCACATGCGTCATGTTGATGTCATGCTGGAAGGTCATTGGATCGCCTTCGGTTGTTCCTTCACCTAACCTCCTGACTGCATTTGACGGGCATTCTCATAAGCCACATGGGATTATCCTAGCCTTTCCCATATGTGTTAGGGGGAAGGTCGTTAATATTGAAGTAGAAGTCATGGATGCTAACCTAGATTACAATCTCCTCTTAGGAAGGAATTGGGTATATGAAATGGATGTCGTTGTTTCAACTCTATTTCGTGTCGTTTTCTTTCATGTTTTCGCAACGTCCATGCTGTGGGAACCCATCTGGTCGCACCGGCCCAATATCTGAACATGATCATCATATTAGTCATTTGAATCATATCAAAAATATTTTTCAAAATTCATTATTATATTTGAAAAATCACAAAAATCATAAAATCAAAAAAACATTTGTTACCTATATTGCCCCATGTTGCGGTTGGTGGCAAAGCTAAATCTGGATCTCCTCGAAAGTCCAACCCAGCATAAGGGTACTCATATGTGGCAATGGTCTGTTGTTCCCACCAGGGGAAGAAGTCATCATTGAAAGCAGTCCATGGGACGTCCCCACCTCCTAGTCATTTCATCAAGTCAGCCCACCTGCCCATTCGTGGATCTCGTGGGGTGCTGATTGAAACCAATACTCTAGGATGAAGTGCTAGGACCCTCTCAAAGAAGAAATAGCACAAAATAGTTCCATACCCAAAGTTTTTGGTCTGTCCCTTCTTGATAAAAGTAAGCTGGCTCTTCAGGTTAGCGAGAAGAGGAGTACACCAATCAAAGACGGTGGTGAGGCAGTCTACCACCAAGCTCATGGATAGCCATGAGGCCTAGTGCAAGGAAGCTGATCTTTTAACTCTAGCTATGGTGAACAGGATTATCCTCAACGATAAACTATCCACATGCTTGATTGGAATTTGACTTCCAACCTTTTCCGGATGACCCAGGAAATATATATGTATGTAGTCCTCGATGGAGAGACTGCCTCATGACCTACCTGTGGAATGTACAACCTCTCCCCTCCGGAAAAGGCCCGTGATGAAATAAATATCTTCAACCTCTATCTTCAGTGGTATTTGATCAATCATAAATGAATCATCCTCGATGCTCCAGTAGTGAATGAGCATGTTGAGAAGGCGAGTGTTTGCTTTCATGTTTGGCATTTTAAAGAAATTTAACAAACCACATCCTCGCAAAGCATCCAAAGCGTTAGGATCATTCATAACCTCGTCATCCACCAAGGTATGCTCTCTTTCTCTCCAAGTGACTGGCATCCTGAAGAAAAAACAAATTTATACTGCTAGATTTTTTTGTTTGAAGTTTTCATGGCGTATACGCGGGTCCATTTCACACATAGTCGCGTGTAGGGCCTGCGTATATGCGGGTTTAATATATCCAACCCGCGTATACGCCGCGACAAAAATTTTGAAAATAATTCAATGGCGAGACTTAAATTAAAAAGTCTAAAACCAATCACAATTGAATGCAAGATAAGTTTAAGGGTTACCTGGTGATTTTGGGACAATTTGAATGGTCGAATTTGGTGAATGGTAATGCTTGCTCCTTTTGCTTCACTCCTTTGCTCTCAAATCAAACGGTGATAATGGTGAGTCAAAAAACTATTTTATAGGTTTTGAAAATGAAAAAAGTTTTCAAATCTTGATCTTGTTTTGTCTCATGTAACTTTTAACTTGGGAGCTTGGAATGTCGAGAATGGTTTGATTTTTAGGACATTTTGGACACATTTTCGACAGTTTCGAGACAGTTCCATGACTGCTGACCTGTCATGGTAGGTATCATTTTTCACTGGCATATAGGTTAGAGAAGCCATTTTTTCCGTTGCATTATGCATACTAGCCTCCATTTTCCAATACACTTGCCATAGGGTCGATCCCATCATGTTATGGTTCATAAACCATCTTCACTCGCCGATTTTTAAATCATGACACAATGGTAGAGCCATCCTTTTCATAGGCATCATAGTTAGCACCTCACTGACATTTTTTTCCCATGCTGCTTCGATCTGAGTAGACTCAGGAGTCCTCTATAGTCCCGCCATGACTTATGTGCTGAAGACTCATTCCTCTTTGCTTCTTTGCTTCGTTCTGCCCTTATACCCTAGAGGCTCCTTTGTGTTGAGTTGTACTATTGCATTGCATTTTGACCATTTGCACCTTTTATTCTTGAGCCAGCTTCACTTGGACTCATGTTTAAGCCAAATTTTGACCATGATGACTGCAAAATCAAACTTGCATGCCCTTGAATTCTCCAACTTGACACACCTTGACCCATGGAAGGAACACGCCTTTGAGTGTCTTTGACCAGTTTTCACCTCCTTGCATTGAGCATATGAATGTTCCAATCCCAGGAACTAGATCATCTGTTTCACTGACACTCGTTCTTTCCACTGTACTATATCATTCTTTTATTCTTTTTCCAGCTCAAAGAAAAATACAAAAAAATTATATATTCCAAAAAGAGCGGGAACGAGACAATATTTCCGCTTATTATTGGCACCTAGAGTCAGTCATATCGCCCTTGAACAAAGCACTCAAAACAAAGTCTCCTCCATTTGGGTGGGATTTAGTTTGACTTAGGTACAACTTAACCTTGTTATTAAGTCAGTTCTCCCCTGATTGGTTATCACTTCCAATCATATGGAGGGTTCGTTTGTGCCTCCTACGTGACGAACTTATACAGAGTCATCATATGCTGCCACATAGTCACATTGAGTCGTGATTTTGTTCAAGGGAAGTTAGCCTGAGTCGGCCTCTCTATGGTGTCTCTTGACTCATTTTTCAGTCATCCATCCTGGTTTTCAGTGTCTTGTCTATCATCACATCAGCTATATTGGTCCTTTACTCATGCCGGTTTGAGAAGGTCTCCATTGACTTCTTACTAGCGGGTCTTTTCCTTATTGACGACGACATCTTGCTCTGAGTACAGGCCTAGAGCTGCACCCTGGCCCTATTTTCATTATTGATAGGTCACCTTGTGCTCAGCAGCGATCAGTATCATGGGTCTTTGACTGAGTGGTTTCCCTTGTGTTTGACATCAGCTTACACTATCACACATTGGGATTCGTGCAGTACCTTGGTTTCCATTTGACCCTATTTGTGGATACCTCACTTCTGTGTCAGCTTTCATTATTGGTTGGTTCAGAGGGTTTCTTTCATGCACTAGCCACATCTTGTGTACACCGGAAACGTGCTTCGGTCGAGTTACTACATCTTTTTTCATCTGATTCCTTCCACATTATTGGCCTACGGGTTACACTCACACTATATTGATGAAGGATGCCTTAATTCCTTCCTTCTAGCAGATCTTTCCCTATCAACTACGACTCATTGCTCTGGGGCAAAGATATAGAGTCCATTTGGCAGTACCTTGGGGATTGCAGTCATTAGTGGCAAATCGTTTGCTATCGATAGTGGGAAACCATCATTGTCTCCTGATTGATAGATTCTTACAAATGTTCGACTCCAGCTCATCTATTCACACTTGTTAGATTGTATTGGATACCTTGACACTCATTATCATTATCGGTGAGTAGTATCGCATTTGTTAATGGTATACATCAATGACCAGTAATCAAAAGATTTCTCACATGGTCGACTTTAGATCATTTATTCCCATGGTGTAGAAATGTACCACGATGGTCAGTGAAGACCTCAGGTTGTGTCAGCATTCATTGGTTCACTTCACAATTGCTCCTGTTGTTGCTAGTTGATACCACTCCACCTTATATGTTGCAGTCATTCATGGTGACATTCTATATGCTGGAACCTGAGTTTGCAGTGTAGTACCATCTTATTCCATCATGTTCATTTGGTACATTTTGGTTCAGTCTTTGATATTAGTGATCCGCTTCATCCTTCAGCATCATTAACATTCTTATATGTGATATTCAGACATGTACTTGCTCGATTGTGATCAGATGATCCATTATGTATTTTATACTTGTATACTTAGTGGATTCACTTGTACTTGATATGCGGACATGCTTTACTTTCTCTTGGCATGGATATGCCCGCCTAAGACAGTGTTTCTTTATGATCTCCTTTTGTGGCTTGGTAGGCTGAACTCTGGTGAAGTCCTTCTCAGTTTTTGACAGGTTTCCTTTCCATGCACTTACATAATACATTTCGGCCATCATGTACCCCTTTTGTCCTCATATATTAGGGGGCATCTATTATAGCTCCAAATCTCACTCTTGATGTTTGTGATGCTGCACTCATGGCCTAGGGCAACCCCTCCTTCCAGACCTAGTCCAAATACTTAAAAAACAGTGTTTTACTCCCTATATGCAACATTTCCTGAGCTAAACACATGTGTACGCGGGTTTGTGTATACCCAACCCACGTATATGTCTTAAAACACTTTGAAAAATTAAATCTCCTTAATTTCGGGTGGAGATCACGGGTTTTCCTGTTGATTACCTATTAGTGCCCATGGCCCAACTATTCCCAACGAATTCCCAACTAAAAAACTACTTTGGGAGAAGTATAAAAGGGCTTCAAGGGGAAGGCCTAAGGGGGAGAGGATAAAGAGAAAAATCACTCTGTTGAGATTATCCCTAATCAGGTCTGAAGATCCTTGTGCTTCTAGCACTTCCCCCATTACAGGAAACCCTTGTTTCCTTGAGTTATGATGTCTTTCCATTTGTTGAGATATCCTTGAGTGAGTTATGGAAGGAGGTTGTTGAAGGCTTGAGATTGGACGAATCCGGAGGACGGTTCCGCTTGGAGCCTGCGAAAGGAAGACTCAGGTGAAATCATTCCTTTCTGTATTTTAGTTATCTATAATAAAAGAAACACTTTTCTTATTCCTGATATGAATCTTATTCATGTTTATGATATCAATGTTATGATTTACAAATGAATGATTATTTCAATTCCATAACTAACTCTCAATATGCTATGAAGTTGATTTCTTTATGATGTTTAGTCCTGTTGAGGGCCCCGAAGTCGGGTCAACAACAAGGGGGATACCCACCCGGTCCGGAACCTGGTTGGCGGCTCCTTGCCCGTTTGGAGTAGCGGGTTCGACTGGGGATAATGGGATCAGTTTCCCAATGTGAAGGGTGTGCGTGTGTGTGTAGAGTTTGATGATATTAATCTAAAAGGCTTCTCTGAACTAGTCTTAATTCTAACAGCTAAACTACTTCTATACTAATGTGATCTAATGAAGAGAAAACAATACATCTAATCTACGCTAACCCGGGGTGTTCTCTTTTGTTATGCGATCTAGAAAGATTTCTAACAACAGCTGGTAATAAAGATCATTCAACTGTTATCAGAATATAAATCGATAAAGATAAACCATTCTGCATAAGAAGTTAGGCAGAGTAGTTGTGAACAACATATCGCATAATCAGTTTTCCATATGTCAAGCATAAATATATGACTCCACCGTACAGAAGTGCCAAATGGTAATATAGACATTCATACAGTAACATATAAAGAACTCAACTGTATATCACTTTGAGGATACTAGCAGAATTTAGTCAAGAGATAAAAGTACCATTTATGACTGATTTCACTAATAAACTTCAAGCAATAATGATTTACTTCTACTTGTTCTAATATCTGTTAAGAGTACAGAAGTGCAACATCAGTAACAGACATTAAAATGCAAACATAAATAAATCTCGATCCATCCATTCATCAAAAACCTCCTCTGAGGGTGAAGAAGTGCATGTTCTGAGGATAAGTTTTTTGACATATTTCCGGATCCTTCTCCAAATGCCATGAGAAGGGTTAAATACTACCAGCTAATTGATATTAATTACACGAATCTAGGGAATCGGCTTCAAATGACCGCCCTTTACTAAAAGAAAATTTATTTCTAAAACTTTAAATCTAATCTCTGACCGTTTCTGTATATTCTCTTTAGTGCTGTCAACTGCGCAACGCTTTCCTGGGAAGAGTCGGCTGACTGCCTTCTTCTTTTACTCGGGAGATAAAAGTGGAAATGACAAGAGATGGCACCTCCTTCTGACAGACCAGAAGATATTTTCGAAAACCTTTCTCTAGCTGGGTGTATTCGCCGCGTGTATACCTAGCACAACCCAGGTTCTTCTTGAACTGATTTTGCTGTTGCTGTTTTGGTTTCTGGTCGTGCGAATGACTGAGTGGGTTAGGAGTTGCGCTGTATGAAAAACCCTTTGTTTGGAGAATTGTTTCTGCTCTTTGTTCCAGGATTTTCTGGAGCGTCCTCCTTCTCTTGCGTTTCTCTTTTTGCTTTTGCCAGTCTAAGCTTTAAGATCCTTTGTGAACACGCTGCTTTTGTGCGCCTTTGACTCTGAGTCCTAGATAGTCTAATTTCATCAGTGCCGGTTGTCTGATAGTCTGGAATCCGTGGCCCTGCTGCATGCGGCATTCGTTTGCGGAGGCATCTTCTCTCTGCTATTTAATTGGCGCTTTCCCCTTTCTCTCAGATGTTTCCTGCATATAGATTTATATCAGTTGCGTGTCTTGCAGTCTACGCAAAGAAGGAGGGAAATGAAAAGATTGACGTAAAAAGCATTAAATTCTAATGAATGCGTAATCCTGACATGAATCATGACTTGACTCTTCGATAAATGCGATGCAATCATTTCTTGATACTCAAGCATGCGGTCATTAATTTCTTTTAAGGCGCGCGCTTGGTCTTGGGTTTATCGTGTGATGAGTCTTTTCGGATCGCAGATCGCAGATTGCAGATCGCAGTTTAGTGATATCGCAGATCGCAGTTATCTCAGATCGCAGATCGTAGGTCGCAGATTTTATTCAATGGTTCATGGTGCCATAGCGTGACGTTTGCGATGTGCGATGTCGCATATCGGCGATCGGCGCTTCTTGGAGGTCCCCTTTTTAGAGCGTGTTTGAGGTGCATGCGACGAGATGAACTTCGCGTCGCATTTTCGCATTTTTACTTTTCGTGCTCTAAGTAATGCTTCGACCTTTCTTTGCGATGCGATTTAAGCCATAGGGAGAAAAATACAAAAATTTAACAAAATACTTTTTTGGGATTTTTTGTTCAGGGTCCCCCCTTTGCTCGACGTTATTACTAATATCAAGCAAAGAGGGGGGGTTGTTGGTGACCACAACAATGGCGATTCACTGTGAAGAACCAGTTATCTCTGCTTGTTCTATTGCATTTTCACTTCCAAAACAGAAAAATTTTCTTATGTCTAAATTTTGTTATGGACGGATAGAGTATTACCCCTTATCCTGTCAATGATGTTTCGTCACAACTTTTTATTTCATTCTGATTGTTTGCTTCCTCTGGGTTATTTCTTGCATTCACACCTAGACATTACTTAGTCCCTTCAAAGACGAAATAAGGTCTTCTCTGCGTACTGGCTTTGTAAAGTATGCTCATTTGTCGTAGGTAGAGCCTCTGCTACCCGCAAGCGTCCATAGCCTCAACAGGGTTACCATATTATCCAGCAATGATCCTTTTTCCTGCTTGAGGTTATCTATAACATTCCAGAGAAAAATCCTTTTGACACTTTTCTTTCTTTTTTGATTTTATTTTTTTTATATTCTCTAAAGAACGATGTCTTGGTTTGGTGGCCAAATTATGACACAGTCATTCACTTGATTTACACTTTTGCTGAACAAGTTGGCTCGTGATGAGACCCCTTGTCTTTTGATTGCAACAATCTTGAGTCGTTGCCCTGTTTTGATAGACAATAGTGGCAAAGTCAGCAAGTTATAATATCTGTGATCATGATAAGTCGGCTCGTGATGAGACCTCTTATTCTTTGAGATATAGTGTTTTCTTGGATTGTTTCTCTGGATGCTGCGATTTTCCTTAACAGGGAGGAAGTCATTGTTTTTCCTTAAGAAATCTCAGGACGACAATAATAGAGTTTAAGAACAGCAGTTTTGCAGAGAATATTTATTTTGCTATTGATGATACTTTTCATAGCATTGGCATAAAACAATTTTTTGCCAAAAGTTACTTTCACCCCAGATTTCTTTGTGAAGTTGAAACTAACATCATATTCAGGCTAAAGTTAACTCTATCTGTCAATAATAAAAGTCAGATTTTTTTCGAAAAGTTTTGCTATTTATACAAGTGAAATCAAAATCTGATAGAGAAATGGCATATTCTTCATAAATACAATTTATGATCACTCACAACCAACCTTATTTATAAAAATAAAACTAAAATAAAACTAAAATTATCCTACAAAAATTAGAAGGATAACCTTCTATGGAAAATACATTTTGAGGATTTGTCCATTTACAGGCAGAGAATCTCTTCTGCCTGTCAAGTCCTGCAACACAAAAGTCGATGGGCCTATGACCTCTACAATCTGAAAAGGACCAAGCCATAGCTTCTGGAATTTCGTATGCTTGCCCTTTTCTTCATGTGCCTTATCCCACTTCAAAACTAAATCTCCCATCTGAAAGTTTTTTCTGGTCATTATGTTCGAATCAAAAGAGGATTTTATCAGCGCTTGGTGGTGAGCATGGGTTTTCTTGGCCTGTTCTCGTTGTTCTTCTAGCTTAATTATTTCCATTTGCCTTAGTTGTAGGGGAGAAGTGGATACTTCATCAATGTATTGTACTAAAGACAAGGATGGAATGACTAAGTGAGTAGGAAGGACTGCTTCTCTCCCATAAACTAAGTTAAAGGGAGAAGTGCCGATAGAGGCTTTCTTTGTAATTTTGTCTGCCCATAGGGCATTTACTAGCGCTTTATGCCAATTATTTTGGCTTTGGTCGACTGTCTTTTTGATAATCCTGATTAGGTTCTTGTTCGTTGATTCAGCCAACCCATTACCTTGCGGATAGTAGTTGGCAAAATACTTCAGTTTGAACCCTCTTTTGAGCGCGAACTCAGTCATGGTGTTTCCAGAAAAATATGAAGCATTATCGAATATTAAGGCCGTTGGCAATCCAAACCTAGTAATGATAAACTGATCTATGAATTCAATAATATTTTCAGAATTAGTTGTCTTGAGAGGAACTGCCTCTACCCATTTAGTAAAATAGTCAGTTGCCATGAGGATATACCTATGCTGTTTAGAGGAGTGAGAAACGATCTCACCTATTATGTCCAGGCCCCATTGGCTGAACGGCTGTTTGATGTTAACCAGCTGCAGTGGCATGGATGACTTCTTTTGTTTTCCTGCAACAGTCTGGCAGACTTGGCATTTTCTTATGTGATTGTACGAGTCTTTGAACATCGTGGGCCAGTAGTATCCTGCACGTAAGATTTTGTGCGCGGTGGTTTCTCCAGCATAGTTTCCACCTGCTGGTCCATCGTGGAGTTCCTGCAAAACCTTTTCGGCTTCAGTTTTCTCAAGACGTCTAAGAAGCACAGAATCATAATTTCTTTTAAACAGGACATCATTCACGAGTTGGTATTGTTTGGCTTTTAATCTCAGGGCTCTCTTCTTGATGTGATCCAGGTGAAATGGAGCATGCCTGTTCTTTAGAAAATAAATGGTGTCAGCATATAATGATTCTTCGTCGTTTAGGCTTACCTCATACACGTGTACCTCTTCAGACGATTCTTCAGGGATTTGCAATGCTCCAGCTAACATCTTGCAGAAGCCTTGGCCCGAACGATGTGTGCCGGCTTGATCTCCAGGTTGTATTCTTGCAAGGCGGTGATCCAATTCGCTCTCTTTTCGCCCACATCCTTCTGTATCAGGAGAGTTCTTACCGCTGGGAACGGTACTATGACCTTGGTATGGGCTTTTAGCAAGAATAGTCTGAAATATTTGATCGCTTTAAAAACGGCATATGCCTGTTTCTCTACGTCCGAATATTTCAGCTCAGCACCTTATAAGTTTGAGCTAAAGAATGCGATCGGAGCCTCTACCTTTTCTTGATTCGCTTGAGTCAAGATTGCGGCATAAGAATTCTCTGAGGGAAACGTGTATAAGACAAAAGGCTCTGAAACGTTTGGGGTTGCTAGAGATGGAGCATTGATGATGGTTTGTTTGATTAAATTAAACGCTTCATGTTCGTCTAGACCCCATTTAAAGTTTGAATTCTTTTTTATCATTTTTTGTAAAGGAGAAATAATACGTGAAAAATCTGGGACAAATCCTTTGACAAAATTGATCTGTCCTAGGAAAGATTGCATGGTCTTTTTGTTATGGGGCATGGATATCTCGGAAATTTCTTTGATTCTGTCTGGTTCAATGTGAATGCCAGATTTGGACACTATGAATCCTAGCAATTTTCCTTCACTCAACGCGAAAAAAGATTTCTTCGGGTTAAGCGAGATCCCATATCTTAAACATCTCTGAAAGATTTGCTTCAAATCTTTGAGGTGGTCATTTCGGTTCTTGGAGTACACGGTTATATCATCCAGGTAAATCACTACCGATTTGTTGACTAAACCTTTAAACGCGATGTCCATAGCTCTTTGAAAAGTAGCGCCGGCGTTGATCAGACCGAACGACATTTTCCGATACGCGTAGGTACCCCATTTAGTTCGGAAGGTGGTTTTTAACTGATCATCTGGGTGTACCAACACTTGGTTATATCCTGAAAATCTGTCCAAGAAAGACATTAACTCTGAGCCTGCGACTGCCTGTAATATTTGCTCCATCGGTGGGAGGGGAAAATTGTCTTTCTGACAGGCTTTGTTGAGGTTCCGGAAGTCGATGCAGATTCTAATATCTCCGTTTTTCTTCCTAACGGGTACCATATTAGATACCCATTTGGAATGTCTGATCGGGAAGATTATTCTGGCTCTCAACAATTTATTCAGCTCAGTCTTTATCTGACTTTCCAAGTTGGGGTGGATTTTCCTGAACTTCTGCTGGACAGGTTTCTCGTTGTCAATCATGGGGATAGTGTGTTGAATGATAGAAGTGTTGTAGGTCTTCAGCTCATCGTAATTCCAGGTGAAGACGTTTTTGTACTATCGTAGAAGACGGATATATGCTGATTTTTCTTCAGGAGCCAGGCCTTGGCCTAAATTAATGTTTTGCGGCTTCTCATCGGTTCCTAGGTTCACTGATTCATAGTTCAGAGTTGAACCGTAAAGTTTGGCATTAGCTGACCTTTTGAACTGAATTTTTAAGTCGTATAAGTCTTCTAGTTTGACCACCGATTTGGGTATAGCATTATCAGTGTTGTTTTGTTGTATTTGGTGGTCATGACAGTCTTCGTCGATTATCTGGTTTGAGTAGGATCCTTCAGAGGTGAGGAAACTTACGATGTCTGGGTTGTCGTTGAATACTCTCCAGTTAGTGATGTTGTCAGGGATGGACGGTTTAAAAATCAATTCTATCGAAAACCTATCTGGACTAAAGTCTTCTGAGGGAATGAGTCTGGAGGCTACGTTAGCTAACAGGTCTGCGCTTGCGTTGTGAAGTCTCGGGATTGACGAAATATTGAATGTTGTAAAATGTGCAGTGAGATCTTGTACTAAAGATTGATAGTGCTTTAAATGACTAGACAGGCAGTGTATGGTGTTACGTACCTGTTTGACGACGATCTCGGAATCTCCAAAGACTTGAAGATATTTGACGTTGCAGCCGATTGCTTTGTATAGGCCTTGCACCAAGGCTTCGTATTCCGCTGTGTTGTTCGTGCAATCGAACTCCAGTCTGCATGTGAGCATGGTCTTATTTCCGTCAGGGCTAATCAAAACGCATCCTACTCCCGCTCCCTCGTTGGATTTAGAGCCATCAAAATATAATTTCCAAAATAAAGAAGTATTTACAGGGTTATCTAAGAAACTAACACATTTTGAATCATCAGTTTGGGAAAAGTTTTCTACTTGGGACAAAACTGAATTTTCTAAATATGGTGATATGTGAGCATTGAAATTTCCGAGGAAAGAGTCTACCGAGTAGTTGCCTATGATGTTGCTGTTGTATGCTATGGCTTCATTCTCTCCTTCCAAATCCGTCACTATGTATTTTTGGTGCAATTCTCGTTCAACCTTTATTTGATTTGGTTTCCCGTTGAAGGGTAACCACATGTGCGACCAGTCGGTTGAAAAGTATCCATGGAGTTTCTCGGACCAGTCCCTGCTAAGAATCAGGCCATAAAATTCAGGGATGTCAGCCACTAGGATGTCGATAACTTGGCATACCTTAGGGTTAGACGACAGTCTTATGGTCACTTGATTTAGTTCGCCTATCACTTCGACTTGTGATCGATCAAGTTGAACTATGCGCACTGCAGATTTTTGCGGTTGAACGTTGAGTTTGGCACATATTGACTTGGGTAGAATATTGGTTGAAGCACCAAAATCAACCAAGCAGTTGTGCACGTTTCTGTTAAAGATTTCATAAGTGAGGAGGAAAGGAGGAGTATGAGATCTAGATCTCCCTCCAATCAAAGCGATGTCATTTGGATCGATTTTATTGATCTTGTTGATTGGGGGTCTTCCTATACTATGGGAAGCTACGGCTGTAGGTAAAGGCATAGTAGGTACGGCGTGTAACTCTTTCATCATGATTTTCTATTGGTGTTTCAATTTGCTCAACTCGTACAGGGTGATATTAGCCCTAGTCTTTTTCATGTCATCGATGATGTTATACTCCATTTCATCCGACACTATTAGTGTCTTTGATGGAGGCGTTTGCTCTGATTGGACTGGGCTAAAAGAGGTCACTTTAGCAGTTGTTTTCTTTGGTGCGACCCTTTCTTTTGCTGCAGGGCTTGCGCCCTTCTGTTTTGGGATATTCTGGGGAGGATCAAGATGATTTATGCTTCGTGTGCTGACCGGAAGTGCTTCTTGATCCTCCTCTTGTGGGAGGATGAAATCCCACATTCCTTGCAGTTCCACCACTTCTTCATCGTCGGTCTGCGTTTCGATGGTGCTCTCTTCTTCTTCTTCTTCAGATTCCGCGTTTGAGACCACGTTGGGTGGCTTCGTCTCCATAGGAGGATTTCTCTTAAAACTCCTAAAAGGCTTTCTTGGGGACAATTCTGCTACTTGTTTCCTTATATCAATCATCTCATTGGACATGGATTTTAATACCTTTTGTAATCCTTCCATGTCGAAAGGATCTTTCGTTTGCTTCTTCTTGGTGTCTTCTTTGAAAGAGATTTTCTTAGATTTACGCTCTTCAATTGTAGATCTCTTTTCTAAGGCTACTACGTGTCTTTCAACTGCCAACGCCTCAGCCAAATTTTCAACTAAGGTTGTCTTGCTCGCCCTATCTACGAAGATGGCCAAGTTTGAAGGTAAGGCCGTGATGTACCATTCGCATCTTACTTCCTCGCTGGGTTGAGAAGCAGCGGGGATTTTTTTGAGGATCTTGTTGAACCGTAAGTTAAAGTCTTTAATGGGTTCTCTAGCCTCAGCTTTGAGATTGGATAAATCGTTGATTAGTGTCACTGTCGATCTATCATCGCCAAATTTGGTGAGAAATTGATTTTGAAAAATGTCCCAGCTGGTGATAGATCCGGAGGGCAGCGAAAAGTACCATGACCCGGCTGTCCCTTGCATTGTATAGGGGAAAAATCGGACCACGACATATTCGTTGGTAACACCGTTGAGATTAACAGAAAGCATGAAATTATTGATATGTTCTTCAGCTAGCATTCCTGTTTCCGGATTGAATTTCGGCAGCCATTTCTCAGGATGGGCAAGTATTGGACTTAGGGGTGGAGGCATTAAAACTGCCCCAGGATTGTTCCATGGAGATTGGGCCATCGCTGAGTGACTAGTTAACAAAAGTGCAGAAGATGATCTTTGATGTTGAGAAGATGGAGATGTTGCGACCTTCGACGATTGCGGAGGAAGGGTTGTAGGAGATGGATGAGTGTTTTGAGGTGACGACGTGGGTGGTAGACTTCGCGGAGAGGGAGTTGAGATGGACGAAGTGGATGAAAGAGTCTCTCTGTCAGACTCTGGAAGTGCTTTCCTTGCTCTTTTCCTAGTAGGGAGAGGGGTTTCAGTTGGCTGGATGCCAAACTTTTCACTCTTCAATCGGGTCAGGGGATGAGCAGGGTTGTATTGCGAAGTCAAGCTGCCTTTAGATTTATCAGACTTGTGGGTGAAGATAGAGAATCCCTGGAGTTTACGGATCAAAGTTTGAACTTCAGGGGGATCGATAATAGGACGGTCTGATGTATCGGGGTGTATAGCAGCGGTGGATGTCCGAGCGACTTCTAGTTCCGAGTTTAGTCGTACTGGAGAAGTCGGGGAAGTTGGTGAGGGTGATTTGCTCTGAGAATGGTGTTTGGATTTTGAATTATGTGCCATTCATAGCTCGAGCCCTCCTTCTAGCGCCAGAAATGTTGAGGGCCTCGAAGTCGGGTCAACAACAAGGGGGATACCCACCCGGTCCGGAACCTGGTTGGCGGCTCCTTGCCCGTTTGGAGTAGCGGGTCCGACTGGGGATAATGGGACCATTTTCCCAATGTGAAGGGTGTGCGTGTGTGCGTAGAGTTTGATGATATTAATCTAAAAGGCTTCTCTGAACTAGTCTTAATTCTAACAGCTAAACTACTTCTATACTAATGTGATCTAATGAAGAGAAAACAATACATCTAATCTACGCTAACCCGGGGTGTTCTCTTTTGTTATGCGATCTAGAAAGATTTCTAACAACAGCTGGTAATAAAGATCATTCAACTGTTATCAGAATATAAATCGATAAAGATAAACCATTCTGCATAAGAAGTTAGGCAGAGTAGTTGTGAACAGCATATCGCATAATCAGTTTTCCATATGTCAAGCATAAATATATGACTCCACCATAAAGAAGTTCCAAATGGTAATACAGACATTCATACAGTAACATATAAAGAACTCAGCTGTATATCACTTTGAGGATACTAGCAGAATTTAGTCAAGAGATAAAAGTACCATTTATGACTGATTTCACTAATAAACTTCAAGCAATAATGATTTACTTCTACTTGTTCTAATATCTGTTAAGAGTACAGAAGTGCAACATCAGTAACAGACATTAAAATGCAAACATAAATAAATCTCGATCCATCCATTCATCAAAAACCTCCTCTGAGGGTGCAGAAGTGCATGTTCTGAGGACAATTTTTTTGACATATTTCTGGACCCTTCTCCAAATGCCATGAGAAGGGTTAAATACTACCAGCTAATTGATATTAATTACACGAATCTAGGGAATCGGCTTCAAATGACCGCCCTTTACTAAAAGCAAATTTATTTCTAAAACTTTAAATCTAATCTCTGACTGTTTCTGTATATTCTCTTTAGTGCTGTCAACTGCGCAACGCTTTCTTGGGAAGAGTCGGCTGACTGCCTTCTTCTTTTACTCGGGAGATAAAAGTGGAAATGACAAGAGCTGGCACCTCCTTCTGACAGACCAGAAGATATTTTCGAAAACCTTTCTCTAGCTGGGTGTATTCGCCACGTGTATACCTAGCACAACCCAGGTTCTTCTCGAACTGATTTTGCTGTTGCTGTTTTGGTTTCCGGTCGTGCGAATGACTGAGTGGGTTAGGAGTTGCGCTGTATGGACAACCCTCTGTTTGGAGAATTGTTTCCGCTCTTTGTTCCAGGCTTTTCTGGAGCGTCCTCCTTCTCTTGCGTTTCTCTTTTTGCTTTTGCCAGTCTGAGCTTTAAGATCCTTTGTGAACACGCTGCTTTTGTGCGCCTTTGACTCTGAGTCCTGGATAGTCTAATTTCATCAGTGTCGGTTGTCTGATAGTCTGGAATCCGCGGCCCTACTGCATGCGGCATTCGTTTGCGGAGGCATCTTCTCTCTGCTATTTAATTGGCGCTTTCCCCTTTCTCTCAGATGTTTCCTGCATATAGATTTATATCAGTTGCGTGTCTTGCAGTCTACACAAAGAAGGAGGGAAATGAAAAGATTGATGTAAAAAGCATTAAATTCTAATGAATGCGTAATCCTAACATGAATCATGACTTGACTCTTCGATAAATGCGATGCAATCATTTCTTGATACTCAAGCATGTAGTCATTAATTTCTTTTAAGGCGCGCGCTTGGTCTTGGGTTTATCGTGTGATGAGTCTTTTCGGATCGTAGATCGCAGATTGCAGATCGCAGTTTAGTGATATCGCAGATCGTAGTTATCTCAAATCGCAGATCGCAGGTCGCAGATTTTATTCAATGGTTCATGGTACCATAGCGTGACGTTTGTGATGTGCGATGTCGCATATCGGCGATCGGCGCTTCTTGGAGGTCCCCTTTTTAGAGCGTGTTTGAGGTGCATGCGACGAGATGAACTTCGCGTCGCATTTTCGCATTTTTACTTTTCGTGCTCTAAGTAATGCTTCGACCTTTCTTTGCGATGCGATTTAAGCCTTAGGGAGAAAAATACAAAAATTTAACAAAATACTTTTTTGGGATTTTTTGTTCAGGGTCCCCCCTTTGCTCGACGTTATTACTAATATCAAGCAAAGAGGGGGGGTTGTTGGTGACCACAACAAGTCCATATACTACTGTGGTTTCTTGAATTGATTGTTTTGGAGGTTGAAGGAGCAAAAGGAACTCCAAGAGGGTTTGTACCCTGGCTGGATCTTCCCAAATGAAGGACCCCTAGGTGCACATCTCTTCATGTAGTTTGTTTATATTAGCATCATGGCTGTGTGGAATGCTTGTTTTTCTTATAAATAACCCCCGCTCTGCTAGGGTATTAACCCAAGACCCTAGGGGACATTGTCCCTGAACAAGAAGGTTCTGGTTTACTATAATCATGTGATCTTGTAGCAAATTCAACATGGTACCTTACCATATAGATATTTGATGTAGATTCCCTTCCTGGTTGCTCCCTGTGGAGGTTCTAGTACCAACAAACATTTTTTTTCCCTTAGGGAAAAAGGTTCGTCAACACATCCTAGGAACTCGAAGATCCCTGCTTAGCTAACAAGCCCTGAGCTCTTGAATCTTAGAGAAAATATGGCTAAGATGATCCCCACTGTATAAATTGCATGGGAACTTTACTTTCTTTTTCAATTCCTTCTTTCCCTCCCCAGTATCATTACTGGATCTATTCGCATTCCCTTTCCTAACCTTATCTTTCTTCTTACCACACCCCTTCTTCTTCCCATCGGATTGTTGGTCTCCTTTGGGGTTCAAAGATTTGACAACATTAACTGCTAAAGGTTGGGAAGGCATAGATACTGACGACAATGCCTATACTGGAGAAGCAATTTGTAAAGACAACTGTTGTAATTGATTTAATAGGTAAGTCGTGTTATTATTGATCGATTCTACAATTCCTTAGCATGGGGTCCTAGATTGGGTTTGGCTAAATTGATCTTTGATCGAGGAGCATCAGGAAAAATCTTATAGAGGACTCCAGATTGAGAATATATAAGTTCTAACTATTGGGCTCTGAAGATGGCATGTTCTTTAGTGAACACTCTAGAGAGTGACACATCCTTAGAAATTTCCAGTTGTAGATATTTTAAAAACCATTCGAGAAGGAACTCATTAGGGATATAGGCCTTAATGAGCCTCTTCCTTCTGCACCACTCTTGGATGTGGTTAGAAATATGAGTTTCTTTGTCTTGTTGGAAACTAGCTAAAAGCTCAGTTTTGGCATCATATCGGACAGGCAACTGAAAATGGTTTAAAAACATAATATTCATCTTGTCAAGCATAGCAAAGGTAGCCCCCCTTAACTCAATATACCATTTTCCAACATTTCTAGTTATGGTGCATTGGAATAATCTCAAATTGATTGAATTATCGACCAAGGAGTTCGATGAACACCATAAGTGGAACATGGTTATATGGTCAATCAAATCTTCCCTAGACTTCCCTTCAAATTTAGGAATATCGGACAAAATTTTCGTTCGAACCGGAGGCCAATCTCGATTGTAATGGATCAGATCATTTGTCAACTTCAACAAATTTGGAAAGTTTAAACTTGTCAAGAATGGTAAGTGTGAAGGAGTTGGAGAGTTCCACCCACTAAGAGTAGAATTTTTGATATTTTGAAAAGAGTGTCTTGGATTTGAAGAGGCACCAGGTTGTCATTGATTTCTCATAGAAGGAGTCGAACCATAAGGATATCCTTATGGCCTGGAATTATTTGAAGGGTATCCACCCCCTCTCGCAAGGTCACCATACATAGGGTAGTTTCAACCTAGCAGGACATTGAACGAAGGGAATAACCCCTTATAAGGATTTCATGCACAAGCTAACAGAGGAAATACCTATGAGGTCCCAGCGGAAGGGAAGGACATACTCCCCTGCTGACCAAATAAATGGGATAAATTCCCAACCCCTAACCCACTAATGGAAGGATTTGGCCATCCTTGAGCTCCTTGGAAAGGATTAACATTCTGAGCTTTCCCTAAGTTCAACGATGGATTGGAAGGAGGTATATGACTACTTCCAAAAGAAAAACCTTGAAAGGATGTTGAACCACTTGGCATAGAATTCATAGATGTGGAAACAACAGATGGAAAAGTTGAGGGAACTGAGGGAATCCCACTATGTGGCATCCCATAAGGATAGGTACCAGTGAAAGAAGCGAAAGGTTGGGTGCCCCCACTCAAAATCAGAATGGAGGTAGAGCCAACAACTATTGTACTAGGTGTAATAGTAGAGATAGAAATAGTACCCCCTCCTGCAACTGAAGGAGGGGTTTGCACACTAGAAGTATCTACAGCCATGGTTACACCACTAACATTGGCCATCTGGAAAAAATAAGGAGAGTGAATAGGGCTTGTTGGCCTATGAGTCGAGGTGCCCATGTATGATACAATGTATGAAAGATGAGAAGGAAGGGGTGTCGAAGGAGTCACAAGGGACTCAGGAACGTCTTCAATATCAATCTCATATTCCAATTGGAAGAGCACTCTAGCAAGGACCAAAGCATCTCTATCCAAATTATGAACCACACTAGGTTCACCATTTGAAATAAGAACCCCTAAAGCTGAATTAATCTCCAATGTGTCAGCCACTACTGATTGAAAATCACCATCAGAACTACTCCTATGCCTTCTATATGAAGGCTTGACACTCGCAGGTGAAAGCCCACGAAGCCTCCTAGATCGATGAACCTGTCAATCAGCCACTTTTAAATACTAAGAGAACTTTTTAAAGACTAGAAAAAAAATTATGGCAATCTAGGAGCAGAGAGAACTCACTAAAAAATTCCTAAAGATACAACCAAACAAGTGGCTTCTAGCTATTTCTGCTCTGGGTGATTAAGACCATACACCAGAATAAAAAAAAGCAAAGATAAGGACCTTCTGAAGATAGTTTGGGATAATTACATCCCAAGCCTACCAGGGAAAGTATCATAAATAGTTACGCTAACCTCCAAACAATAGCCTTTTCTGGTGCAAGTACCCAAGCTTCACAAGGGCACCCTCCAGAAGTATTATTAAAGTGATACAATGTTTGTCTCAGGTACCAAAATTATTCCCCATTGCAGTCACCTATGTGGTCCCTAGGATAGGTAACTAAGTTCACTAGTTCGTATCAGAAGTCAAGCGGAACAATCGCGGGTGTGAGATCCAACAAGTAAGAGAGGGGGTATCTCTCTTTCCCTGTCTTCCCTTGTCCTCGTGCTTAACTCATGTGTTAGAAGAGATTTCCCGGACAGCTTAACAAGACTGGATTTTGCACTCTTTAATCAACTTCTATGTTTCAATTTAGAGTGGAATTGGAGAGTTAACTCTCCACACACTATTCCAAGGCCCTAAATGCCCTAGACTAGTTGACATATCTATGACAAAAATAAAAGTCTAGTCCATTTTAATTAAGTGGTTTTTTTTTTTTAAGTCAGGGGTAGCAGAAGTGAAACTTATGATGTTCTAATAAAAAAAATCAATAGAAAACTAGGCTACATGCAATATGAAACTTCTTTTTCTTTGATGAAAAGTGATCTCTACAAGGTTCTACGAGAAACCTATGAAAACAAAAAACTATTTTTCTCTTTTTAAACATGCTCACACATTCATCATCTATCTAAAGAGACTAAAAAGAAATGCCTAGAATACAAACTACTTAATGCATACTAGAATGCCTAAGTGCAAGATTCTAAGGAATGCTTTTAGAAACAACAAATGTATTATCCTAAAGTCAAAAATTTTCCCAAACAAAGAGAACCAAACATCCAAGAAAAAGGACTCTCAAGCAAAGCAAATTTCAACTTCAAAGCATGATTCACACATTTGTTGGAAAACAAAATACCAAAACAAAGAAAAGGAAGATAAAAATAAATGTTTTTTTCTTTTTCTTTTAAAATGCTTTTGAATAAAAGATTCAAGAAGAAAACAACTAATGACTTTAAAAGAAAAATCAAGTGAAAAGGCACCAAATCTCATTGGCTACAAACAATCATTGAAATAATAATGCACAAAAGGGGTAAAAACATTTGAAATTTTTGATTACAAAGGCACACAAAAGATTCACCAAACAAAAGATCTCAGAAAACCCAAAATCTTTCACTGAACCAAAGTTGCAAAACTTTCTCAAACCAACAAAAAGAAGAAAAAAGAGGCAACTTCAAGAATGCAAATGAAGCAATGAAAAGATTGGATCTTAAAGCAAGTTGGAAAACAAATCTTTGTTCCAGAGGTATGGAACAATCAGAGACTTTGCTAAAAGGTTTGAAATCCAAACTCAAAAGAAAAAAACTTCACCAAAGAGAAAACCCTAGGTTGACAACTTCTTTGTTGAAAAAGAGACCAAGAAACCAACACTAGCAAGAAACCAAATCATTCCAGATAGTAAATGACTCTTAGAAAGTAGGAAATCTAGGATACTTCCTAAAACTGGAAGAAAAGATTTGAAGAAGGCAAAATTTTCCAGATATACGCGACCATGTATCAGGAAATTCACATGTATACACGACTATTACTAAAGAAACACACATGTACATGAGTTTCTTTGGAATTAAGCACATGTGTACACGACTGTGTACAAAGAAAAATGTGTATATGTATAAAAATATGGAAAAATAAAAAGTACAGGCCTGATCCAAAAGATCAAACTGACTGCCTAGACTACAACTGAATCAGTAATACTGGAAAATCAAGAAACAAGACAAAATATCCCATATCAAGAATAAAATAACCCTTCTAGGAAATACAAGACTGTATTCCTGAGTGAAGTGGCCAACTCTGTTAGCGGGAGAAACCTCCCTTAGGTAAGGGTTGAGAACCTTAACAGATAAAAGGAAGACTATCAATAAGAAGCACTCATTCAAGCAAGAAAAATATGAAAATTGCTAAAGTTAGGTTTAGGGAGAATACCCAAAGGTCCTACGTTTGATGTCAATCTCGTAGGGTCCAAACCCTCTACTTCCTCCAATGCATTCAGACCTGCAACATAAACCAAAGAAGCATATACATAGAAAATATTTCAAATAATGTGCATATTAAACATGTTAGATCATCAAGTATAGATATATAAAGCATGATATGTTAGACATGAATTATAAAAACATGAGATCACAACATTTCAGGAACAAGACAAAGCTTCTTTATTGATAGTAGAAAATAGGAGTGGAAGAATACAACCTGATCTAACCACGCAACACCAACAAACCTTCCTCTGGATCCATCCAGCCCAAGCCTCAAAGATCACCTCAATATGTGAAAAAAGATGTCATATAATGGAAGATGAACATATCTACAAGGAAACAAGGGTTTCCTATGACTAGGAGTGCAGGAGGCACAGGGAAAATCAGACTTGATCTGGGGACAAAAGGACTATAATGTCGATATCCTATCTCCTTCTATGTTTTAGGCCTTCCCATGAGGTGTATAAATACCACCAGAAATCAATTGATTCAATTAGGCCATGGGCTCATGTAGGTGGGCTTTCGGTGAAACCCATAAACCCCGCCTGAGAAATAGGAAATTATTTATTTTTTTCATATTTTAAATTATGTGCATGTGTTTTTTAGTATGGTACCCGCATGTACATGCACTTTTATAAGGGCAAAGTCATGTATGGAATTTAAAAAAAAAAAAATAATATATGATCAAGTCCAAATGGGAAAGGGTTGCCCAGGGCCACATAAGAGCATCATAACTACATGAGTGTTGAATATTGCTATAACAGTGAAATACCCCCACGTTAAGTTCTCCTCAAAGCATCAAGATCTAGCATGAGGGTGGCCAACTTTGAGAAAAATTGCAACATAGTTGAGCCAGTCATGACGTGGAACATGGCTCACCCAATTTCAGTTTCAAGTATTTTTCATGTTGCAATAGATAAATATTTATTTTTTTGTTAATGATATTTTTAGCATAGATGGTTTAGGGACATGCATGATTATTTAATTTCTCTTTTCAACAATTTTATGTGTATATGAATTCACCCTGTCACACGGAATCGGTCAAGGGTGCGGACACAGCTGACCTTCCTAGAAGTCTAAGACATTCTAATGACAAACAAAACAAACTGGAGCTATCCTTCCCTAAACATACATTATGATATGAGAAATCAAGTGTTTCGTTCTTACCTCTGTCCAAACGCTGTTGTAGAAGTCCAAGCTTTGTTGATCCGGATGAGCTCCTCCCGTTCTCCAAAACCTGCAATCACCAACAGACAAACAATTAAATAGCACCTGATTATAACATAAAACAAAGCATATTCAACATATAGACCAAGGAGTACATGAAATAACCCATTAACAACAAGCTATTGAGAAGAATGGACTAATTTGCATTAAAGGTAATCAAAAGGAACCATTACAACCTGAGCCTTGGTGTTGTGCAAGCTCCTTCCAGGGTCCACAAGAGTCTTCCTCTACTTTGACAAAGCTCACCCACTTCCAAATAGAACAGGCAAAGATGACAATCTCTCCTCACAAGCTTCTAAATGGGAGTCCTAATTCCTGCAGCATTTACCCTTAGAAATCTATAGCTTTCAACCTTCTTCCTTCTGGCTCAATGCCTCTTTTTATAGTGCTCAAGAGGAAGTTAATCAGGTCCACCATCAATGGGATAGTCCCCTCTTTGGATGGGATCACTCCCTTATTGATGGGATAAGTTCCTCTTTGATAGGAGTGCATGAACCATCTGGAGGCGCTCAATATTCATCCAAGAACCTTCTAGAAAGCTCTAGAAGTGACCACAAGTAAGTTTTTGAAGATGAAACTCGCGCATTTTAACCTTTTCAGAGGGACGCACCTGCCCCTTTAGATACAGAGCGTCCTTGGACGCAGACCTTGTGAACAAAAGGTGCGTACCCGCAGGCAAGGCTTGAGAGAACCTGCGTACCCAGAGATAAACATATTTTATAAGGACTTTCTCTCTTTCTTGGATTTTGACATGAATAGCAGAGGCATAAGACTTGCTCAAAAGGGTAGTATGACTGTTGATTGAGCCATACCGACTGTAAATAGCCATGGTGACATTTTTTAGTGTAACAGATTGCCCCCTAAAGTGCGAAGCCTGGAATAGATTAGGGTTTTGTATTATCTAGGAAGGGTGAAGCGCTTTATCATTTCGAGGATTATCTCGTGGAGAACCTGGTTGGAAACCTGCAATTTTCAACACAAAATACATGGATAAGATTATATCATCACTGAGGTAGGCATTCCCATACTCAGATAAAAACTTTAACTAACAGACTAAACTACTCTGATACAGAAATGATTTTGTAGTACATCATAATCATAGACTTTTGTAGACACAGTATGGGCGCAGCCATCTGTTTATGATTAGTCTACTTAGATAATGAATACAAAACTCCTCACAGCCTGGATGGTAAAGATTTGATCCAGGGTCTTCATTCCTACTTCTCGAATTGGTACGATTCTAGCCATGCGAATAAATGAGTCGATGTCGAACATGGTAGAAACCACTTGATTACCAGTCAATGATGTGAACTGTTAACAAGCGTGAGAGAGACCACCAGTAATGTTAATGGTTCTCAAAGTACCCAGTACAATCCATGAGATGTGAATGAATGAGTTGGTGTCGAACATTTCACGGAATCCTTCGATCGAAATTCAATGATGTAAACTGACGTCAAAGGCGAGAAACCTGCCATTGATGCATGCAGACCTCAAGGTACTGACGATTTCTAAGTCATCTCTCTAGATAATGTGCTGATGTAGATAGAAAGAGACTCGTTGCAGGCAAGCCCACAACACGAAATCATTGTTCAAGTTGAAGAAATATTGCTGTAAGGACTAACTCAGGGATGGTCAAATGGATGACAAGTATTTTGCAGATGAAAGTTTTGTTTGCAGACCTCTTGAACACATAACGACACGACAGATGGTTTGGTGCTAAATAACTCAAAGTTAATCCCCAGAACCCGGTTAAAGACTTTCAAAAGTGGTTTGATTGACTGTGAGGTAAAAGATTTCCCAACCCAGGTGAATGAAAAGTGTCGTGTCCAAGAGTGGTAATAAAGTTTCTTTTGAGACAAAAGGTAACAAATAGGCTCATTCTTCTCTCTTTTCCCCCGCCATTTCTGGCAAGTACCTCTTTATTTTTAACAAGCTTGAGGAGGATAACATATGCTTGATTATAAGCTCATCCTTCGGACGAGTCCAACCCAGTTTTGATTCGAACCCTAGGAAGGAGTGGTTCGTTCCTGTTTGTAATTGAACAGGTCCTTTACTGTGAAATGTTTAACGAGCCCAGTATAGGAGAAACTCGGCGTTTTTCAATTTTAGAGAGTCTGAAAAACTTAAGGAAACTCCAAGTTGAACTTTTTCGTAAATTTGTGTCCCTCAAGCCCGAAAAAGTATAAAATAATACCTGGGGGAACCGCTTGATCTTACGACCAAGGAGTACTTTCATAGTTAGTGTCACTGACCTGAAAAGTAAAAAGCGATCAAGGACACGTCGTTTTATTTCCATATCGAGTTTGAAACGACAAAAACACGACTATCTTTTCCTGATTTTACGGTCAGAAAAGAGCTATAAGGGGACCGTCTTTTAATTCCGTTTTAACGAGTGTAAAAGAAACGCTCGGCAATCTTTTCATGTTTTAGGAGTCAGAAAATGGCTTAAAAGATGACTCTGATATTTTGTTTGTGAAAAATGACATTTTTCCTTCTAAGTCCCTTTGTCCTGCACAAAAGCGACACATTACTCATACCTGTTTAAGATAGGCAAAAATTCATCGAAAAACATCTTTTCATGGTGAAAAATGAACAAATTCATCCAAAAAACCTATAAAAAGACTTTTTACCATGTCATTTTTACCGTTTGACTGTTGAGGTTGAAAAAGGAGATTTTGACAAAAAACTTCCCGTCGTCGCTGCGGAAAATCCGACCGTTAGAATCGAACGCCATCTCTTCCAGGTATTTCACAACATCCTCCTTGTCAATTTCATCCGTTTAGAATTTTGTTTTAAGTTTCATTTTTTATTTTTAGGGGGTTTTGGGTTTTGGAAACCGCCCTGTGGGGGACGCAGCTTTCCTAAAGGCTGACCTGCGTCCCCCGACTTTTTCCTACACAGGGAAAAGATCGGGGGACGCAGGTTGCCTTCAGGCCACCTGCGTCCCGGCGCACTGTGTGCCAAACGTGGGTTTTGAAACCCCAAACTCCCAAACCAACCAATGAAATTTCTCAAAACTAATTTTAATGCCTGTTTAATCATGTGCAGGGCATTTATCATGCTAGATTGGAGAGAAAGAGAGCATGAGGAGGTTGATGAAGCTGCAATCAATCATCAACCCTCCCTCGATGCCCTAAGAGGATGTGGTTTATACAAATACTGGTCCATTCCCGGTATGAGAGCTCAGGTAAGGTTCTTGGAGTGGCTGGTCGAGAGATGGAACGTTCAAGAACAATGCTTTTATATCGGCGGGCAAAAACTCGAGATAGAGCCTGCTGACATTTACTTTCTTACTGGCTTGCCGAACAGAGGTGAGCAACTCAATCTGGCTGGGACTAGGCCGGGTGGCCAATCCCTTGATAGTCTCCGAGCAGATTGGTGCCTACCTGATCGAGAGCACAAGAAAGGCATAGAGATCAAATATGTCTCTCAACGTGAACTCATGGTCTTGGCTTTCACTGTGACCAGAATTTGTGGCTCAGCCACTTTACATATTGCTACTGGGTCTCAATTTCGGATGGCAATTGATTGTCTCCAAGGCACCATTTTCAACTGGTGTGATGCACTGTTGGCTAACTTGAAAGTCCAACTGACCAAGGCAAAGACCGGCAGACTAAAGACCTTTGGATATGGGCCTATACTCGTGAGCTTTGCCTTAGAGAGGGTACCAATGCTGATCCCTCAGCATCTCACTGTTGATATTTCGGGTCCTCAGGAGCCAAAGCTGGTACGATGGGTTGCTGTGATGGCCCGGCATCCGGACGAGGGTGCGACAGTTGTTCGATTTACTGACAGTTATTTTCACTGGTTAGAGGACCAGGTGTTCGCGATCCAGGATTTTCCGTATGCCGAAATAGATTTTCGAGGTGATCCGGACATGGTTCTTCCACAGGGAGAACAATGGGATGACAGAGGTAATTTATTTTTCACAAGTTTTCAAATTATGTATTTTTTTTTGTTTTTTATATATATCGTCTTAAACTGACAGTAAAATTTTCAAAATGCAGATGTTGGTCCACAGCGTCCAGCCAACCTCCGGCTTTTTGAGAGGCGACATCCAGTTGCACCGCTACCGGCCCCACAGGATGCGGCGGCTGCGGAGGTACTGACTGAGTTGGAGCATGATCTACAGCATCTGACGGCAGATATACCAGAGACATCTATGGACGATATTCCTATCAGACTGCAGCGCTACGTAGTCGCGGTCCCTGGACCGTTGAGGAGATTTTTGCGCAAGGTAGCTCGTGCAGTGGTGTCGTACAGGGAGCACCACCAGTGATTAGCTAGTCACTTTGTAGACACATGTGACATTTTTGTCTTTTTGTACTTATCATTTTGCCGATCATAAGGTGTTTTTCAACCTATGATCGAAGACGATGTATATTTTTTGACGCACTCCTATCTATATATATATCATTATTACCGGCTTATCTTGTTTAACATGTATGGTGAAATGTTTTTTAAATTTACTTGCATGATTATCGTAAATGCCTGTCCAACACTCGAGAAGCAATTGCATCTGCTAATGTATTCAAGGACCTTGGAATATGCTGATATTCAATGTAATCAAATTCACGTTCCAAGAGACGCACTCTCAAAAACAACCTTAATAACACAGGATTTCTAATGGCATAAACTCTATTAAGTTGTAGTACAACAAGTTCAAAATCTAACCTCACTATCAAACGTCGAATTCCAAATGAAATAGATTCGGATAATAATTCAACCACTGCACTGTATTCTGCAATGTTATTCGTTGTTTGACCGAGGCTTACCCCATGCATAGAAACTAACTCATCAGAGGGTGAATAGATAACCCAAGCTGCGGAAGAGATATTCCGTGTATTACGACAAGCACCATCAGCAAATCCAATGTATGTTTGGAGGGGCGTCGACATCTACAATATCAAGAGCAAAACCAAGATAAGCCATAATAACGACGAAAAACACACTCACTAAGCTAAGCACACTGACTAACTAACAATCAAACTAGCTAGAAAGAAAACCTAACCTAACTAAAAATCTCCATACCCACCATTTAAGCATAATACCTCTTTAGGTAAAGCCCATTTCTGGGTTTATCCAAAGAGTCCCCATCAAAATCTACTAGCTCATAAGGCCCTTTTGCTAGCTTTCGCTTTACAATATAGGGTCCATGCCACATAGGAACGAATTTTCCAGCACCTAGCTTATCGTTAGCTTGATCATATAAGAGCACTAGGTCTCCCTCCGAAAAACTTCGAGGGGTCACATTTCTATCATACTGAGCTTTCATTCGCTTCGCGTGAGTCTCGATTGCCAATGTAGCGTCACGTCGAGTCTCATCTAATTTAGCTAAGTACAACAAACGTTTCTCCTCTTTGGAAGTAGCTGGAAGTAATTCGACAGCCATTTGAAGTGATGGGATTTCACATTCAATGGGTAACACTACTTCTAAGCCATAAACTAGCTGGAAAGGAGTGAACCCTGTTGAGGTTTTCACTGAGGTTCGGTATGCCCATAGCGCCGAAAATAACATGTTGTGCCAATTCGACCGATGAATACCAATGGTTCGTCGGATCATGATAACCAGAACTTTGTTGATAGACTCAACCAAACCGTTGGCTTGCGGATAATAAGGAGTAGAGCTGTCATGGCGCAAACCAAGCTGGCTTGTAAGTTCAGTCATCATGGTGTTTCGAAAATGGCTTCCATGGTCAGTAATAATTGCTTGTGGGACACCAAACCTAGTTATTATATGATTGAATATGAAAACTGCAGCTGTTTTGCCGCTTGCATCGAATGTAGGCATCGCCTCGGCCCATTTAGTAAAATAATCAACCGCGAGGATGATATACGCATGCCCCCCGGCCGAGTGAGGGTTACAAGTAATAAAGTCGATACCCCATTTGGCGAATGGACCAACGGCAATTATAGGGTGGAGAGGAGCAGGTGGTGCGCGCATCTTTCGATCAAACACTTGGCAGTTGTGGCACTTCCGGACTGCAATGATACAATCTTTAAACATAGATGGCCAGAAGTAACCAGCGCGCAACACCTTCTGAGCTGTGGCATACCCAGACATATGACCGCCACATGCTCCAGAGTGACAATCATTCAAAACTCTCTCAGCCTCTTCGTGAGTTAGACAACGTCGAAAAACTAAGTCTGCCCCCCGGCGATAAAGTGTATCTCCAATAATTTTATATTGCTGGGATTGAAACCTAATTTTCCGCTGTTTCTCTTTGGAAGCTTCAGGCCGAAAGGTTTGGGTTTGGAGATAGATGATTATATCCCCGAACCACGGATCTAAAGTACTGATAAGAAACAAAGATTCGTCCGCAATGGACTCTTCTGCCACAGTCTTTGTGTCAGTACGCGGGAAATCACACATCAATTCCGCAAAAACTAAAGATTTCTTAGACTTGGACTTCTCGAACTCCAAGTCGAACTCTTGCAGGATAACGATCCATTTAGAGCACTTGCCCCCTAGCAACTGTTTTGTCAAAATGTAAATCATAGGGTTGCAATCCGAAATGACTATAGTTTTACGGAGAAGAATGTAGTGACGAAAACGCTGGACAGCTTGAACGGCTGCCAGGGCCAATTTCTCCACATGTGAATATTTTAACTCAGTGGGATTTAAGGTTTGACTAAGATAATATATCACATGTTCAGCTCCGAATTCATCTTCTTGAACTAACACCATCCCAATGGTGGAATGTGAAGCTGCGAGGTATAAGAAGTAGTCCTGGTTGTAGTTGGGAGGATGCAATAACGGTGCATGGGTCAACGCGTGTTTAAGTGCATCAAAAGATTGTTGGGCAATCTCGTCCCAAAAGAATTGAATGTTCTGTTTCAACAACCGTGTAAAACCTTTAGTGACCTCGGCGTAGTTTGGGATGAATCGACGTAAAAAGTTCGCTTTCCCTTGCAAACTTTGGAGTTGGCGCAAACTCGAAGGAGGAGGCAATTTGATGATTGCTTCGACTTTCGAGGGATCGACGCGAATGCCGGCTTTTGAAACAACAAATCCCAGCAATCGACTTGTTTCTATACAGAAAACACACTTGTGGGGATTCAACCGAATTCGATAATGCCTACACCTCATAAAGATTGCTCGTAGGTGGTCAAGGTGATCAGCTCGTCGTAAAGAATGAGCAGGCAAATCATCGAGATACGGTTGCACAATGTGCTTGATGTCGTGAAATGCGTAAGACATCGCCCGTTGAAAAGTGGCTCCGGCATTCTTAAGCCCAAAAGGTAATTTGCAATAAGCAAACGTTCCCCATGGACAAATGAATGCCATTTTTGGTTGGTCGGCAGGTAGAATATTGATTTGATTATAGCCCGAAAAACCATCCATGAAGGAAAACATTTCACTTCTGGCACAATCATCAATAATTTGATCGATATAAGGCGTAGGATAGTTGTCTTTTGGACAAGCTCGATTGATATCCCTATAGTCGATACAGATTCTTATTGTTCCTTGTTTCTTGTTGACCGGAACAATATTCGATACCCAATTCGTTAACGGGATCGGATAAATGAAACTTGCTTTCAACAGCTTTTCGACTTCTGCTTTAATCGCAGCCGCTTTTCGAGGGTGAATCTGACGCAACCGTTGCCGAATGGGTTTAGCATCCGGGTAGGTTTTGATTTCATGAACAACAATGGCAGGATCGATTCCCGGCATTTCCTCGTAAGACCATCAAACACATCGCGGAATTCTTGGCATAGGGCCTTGTAAGTTTGGATTTCTTCTTCTGTACCTGAGGCACCTATATGAATGTTCTCCTCAATTCCGGGCTTCACTGAAATATCAATGGGAATAGTACGAGAAATATTCCCTAAATTCAACTCTGAATCAGAATGTTTCGT
The DNA here is from genome assembly GCA_031772625.1 of Pinus tabuliformis. Taxonomy (NCBI): domain Eukaryota; kingdom Viridiplantae; phylum Streptophyta; class Pinopsida; order Pinales; family Pinaceae; genus Pinus; species Pinus tabuliformis. The sequence goes on along the minus strand of CM062805.1, from coordinate 333,941,621 downwards.
TGGATCCTAAGTGTCTTTGACATATTCAGCGGTAAAGATAGATGAAAAATCATTTTCAAATGCATCATCCTTAGGTAAAAACGAAGATCTGTGATGGAGATCTTCCCATGGTAGATCATCTACACTTAGGATTTCGCGAAGTTGTTCGTCAGATGACACGACTTCGGGAAACGCTATCCGTTATAAGGTTGAGGTGAAAAGTGATTCTTCACTGACCACATTCATTTGGTCGACGTCGGTTGAATGAAAGTTGGTAAAAGACATAAGAGCTTCATAAGCAATTTCATACGGACTCAACGGCATAACATCACCGAATGAGTCTAACTCAGAGTCAGATGGAACATACCAAGGATCATCATAAATAATGTTTTCTGACGTGATCATATGAATTGTTGCAAACGAAGGTTCTACGCTGAGTGGAGGGAGAGGAAAAGTTCCCAGTAAACCGGAATCATTAACTAAACCTACACCAACGTCGCTATAAGGGATTGTCGTCTTACCGACATGCTGGATACTCTCTGAAGAGGCTGGGTCGGATGAAAAGTATGTCAGCTGATCAATTGTCACGATCTTACCGTTGTGTGGAAATTTAATTACTCTGAAAACCGATGAAACGACCGCTGTCATAGCATATGACCAACTTCGACCCAAAAGAAGGTTGTAGTCTAGAGGGGCATCAACCACTTCCACATCCAGACTAACGGTTTTACCTTCTACCCCTATAGGCAATTCTTGTAAAATACCAAACGGACGGAACCCACGGCCATCAAAGGCCTTAAGGATGGTGGGGGATTGGTTCAACGAAGGAGAACCAAGGGATCTCCAACATTGAATGGACATAATACACGTAGAAGCTCCCTCATCAATCACAGTGCGATGAATAGGCCTGTTTTTTACTACCACTGGAATTTGGAAAGCCATTTGATGGGGGAGTCGTGGTGTACTATTTTCTAAATCGAAGATCATTAGATTCGGATCCTGAACGTCAACAGCTCCTATAGCCGACAAAAGCAATTTTCGTTGTGCTGGACATGATTGCAGCACTTCTAACGCCGACATTGCTGAGGGTGAAACAGCTAAGTCCTCAACAATGTTGTAATTCTGGGCTGCTCTCGCATGTGGATTGAAAGCAGACCTTCGAAGTACACCCTTGGCGGGCGGTTTAATTACTAAGTCTGGGTTAGGTTTCTCGATCTGTAGTGGATCGAAACCAGGAGCTGAGGTTGATGGGTTAGAGTGAGAAGATTCTGCTTCCTTGCCATCAACAGGATTCTTACTACCATAATCTTGCGATCGAGTCGCAATCCTCACATGAGACATCATCAAAATGGGTTCTTCACTGGCATTCGAGGAAGAACCTATCATCTTATTCTCCTGCTCCGGAAATGGATTTTTTAACACAGCAGGAGTGGGAGAACCTTTGACTATTTTCACTACCTCGGCCCGATGAGGGCAATCTCTCGTAAAATGATCCTCTTCACAAATAAGACAAGGATATCGAGGTTTGCGCTTTTCGTCATTGGTTTCCGACTTTTCAGTTTTCTCCTTTGGAGCCTTGTCTGCTTTAGCCTTCTTCTTTCCTTTCTTCTTCCCACCGTTTTTTGATTTGGCCTTAGATGACTCTACAGCGTGAATATCGGCGGTAAGTTCAGGAGAAGACTCTCCTGTCGGGGAATCGGGCAAAGTGATAATAGGAGTAGTTGAAGCCTTGGAAGACTTCTTCTTGCTCTTTGTAGTCACGATACCAATCATACCATCAGCGGCATGAGATCCTGAAGGAGCAGCAGCGATTTGGTTCGACTTTGGAAGATCCGGAATCTTCTCGTGTAATGTACCCGACTGCGTGTAAACTAAGTCAAGGTATTGTGCCTGAGCAATGACTTGCTCCTCAGTAACTACTCCGGCCTTAGCTACATCTTCAGTAATTCTTGGTAATAATGATTTAACAAACCATTCAGCTAAGACTTGGTCCGGGACAAAAACTTTCACTAGCCTTCTTCGACGTCTCCACTCATGAATGTGATCTGAAATATACGTGGAGGTTGATTGTTTTAGTGAAGTTAATAACTCTGTACCGTTATCGTATCTGACTGGTAACTGAAAATGAGTTAAGAACGAAGTAGCTAACTGGCTAAAATTGTAAAAAGAGGCCCGTGGTAACTCAATGTACCACTTGGCCGTGAGACCAATGAGTGTACGCTGAAAAAGACGTAAATGGATCGAATCATCCGAGATGGAATTTGAAGCACACCAGAGGTGGTAAGTCATCACGTGATTGGACGGATCCTCTCCAGACTTACCTTCGAACTTGGGTATATCGCTGGGCAACTTATTTGGCATTGACGGACAGAACGGAAGATATTGAATTGGATCGTTCGTTAGGCGCGTCAAGTCTGGTAAATCCAAAGTTGCGATAAACGGTAACTGCCGGTTAGGATCTCTAAAACTCTGGGTCACAATACCGGCCCCAGGAGGAGGATATCTAGGATAACTAGGAACAGGAGTCGCATTTGGGATATTATATCCTCCTGGAAAACCAGGATTAACCGGACCGTACTGGGGTTGTTGAGGTTATTGATAAGTGTACCCAGGATACGGTTGATACTGGTAAACCAGTTGTTGGACAGCTTGCCCAGGTTGATACTGTCCCTGGTACGGAGGTTGAACAAATTGAGGTTGAGTAGTAACAACCGTTCTTATACCAGGTTGGCCTACAGGCATCTGGACTGTGGTTTGAATCGTAGATCCAGACAACGGTACAGATGTCTGAGGAGTGGTTACAAGGACAGTAGAAACCGGAGCTGTCGATACTCCAGAAGTAAGTATGGTAGATGTGGCGGTAGTTGCTGCAGCCGTTTGAGATGGAGTACTAGGTGCAATTGGTGGCTGAGTAACTACCGAAGTTACAGGGATCTGAACACTTGACTGGACAGGTTGCGGTTGCTGGGGTGGACCAGGAACTACAGGTTGTCCTGCTTGAGTTACCGACTGTATACTTGGCTGCAACATCTGTTAACCCTGTGACGGATCCCACACTAACATTCCAGGGTATTGACCCATAACAGGTTGAGGGTACTGGGATCCATATCCGGATTGAGGATAGGATTGATAATTGTAAGGTGCAGTCCCATATGATTGTCCTTGAGGTGGTTGATAACTTTGACCTGAGTATTGACCCTGAGGTTGATAACCTTGAGGTAAATACGGGTACTGGGGTTGACCTTGACCTTGAGGTTGGTATCCTTTAGGTTGATACCCTTGGGGTTGATACCCTTGGGGTTGCCATCCTTGAGGTTGCCATCCTTGAGGTTGATATTGATACTGAGGTTGACTTTGGGGTACATATTGAGGCTGGGGTTGACCTTGAGGTATGTATTGCCCCATAGGAGCGTACTGACCTTGAGGTTGCCCCCCAGACACGAATGAAGTACCTTGAGGTTGCCCCCCAGGCATTAACGAAGGCTGCCCCCCGGGCGGTAATTGGCCACCTTGAGGTTGGGTAACGGGAACTGATCCTGACATCATGTAAATGTCTCCTACACTCAATGGTACATTACCACTGTTTCCAACTAATAACCCATGATCAATGGGTTGAGGAGATGCTCCCGCAAAGGTACCAGAAAGAGATTGATACCCAGTAGGAACAGAAGGACCGCCATGTAAAAAAGATTCAGGACTTTGTGTAAACACAGATGACTGACCAGACATATTTACAGGAGTATGAATTCCTCCAGGTGGAAAAGGAGTACGAGGGGTAGAAAAACCTAGCCCAAAGTTTTCTAAATAATTAGTTAACGAAAGGTACCAAGTGGTACTTCTAGGAGGACTGTAAAAGATGGATTCACGCTCCCTTAGATCAAGGGTAATTTGATCTTCAGGATCAGAGATGCCTATTTCTTCCTCTGGAACAAGTTCTTCTATAGCAATCAAACCAACAGGAAGATTTTCGGTGATAATTCTTTCTATTCTCGGTGAATCAGGAACACTAGGAGTTGGAGTAACAGGTTCGGATATTTCTGGTTCTTCGCCTGTATCGCTAGCAGACGAAAAACTACCAACAAGTTCAGAAACTGTAACAGCTTCGGGATTATAACCTGTCTCTAAACTTTGGTAATCTGGATGGACTACCAAGGAAGATTCTCCTTCTTCAGGTGAACCTACTCTACTGCCACTAGGAGGAGTTACAAGGACCTTTAAACCTTCTAAATTACTGGGGTCGTCTCGAGGAGGTTCACCCCTAAGTCTACGAGATCTTCTCAACAATTCGGCCACAGAAACAACTTCAGGAGACTGGCCCCGAATTCTACGGGACTGTCTCGGTAATTCCGCCACAGCTAAAAACTTTTAACTACTACACACGAAAACAAAATAAAATTTCAAATCAAACCACCTAAAGTCTCTAAAGAACCAAAAAAATTTGAATCACACGCCTAAAGAATCTAGGGCATCAAACCAAACACAAACAGTATCTTCCGGACCAAAAGCGCTAGTTGGTGATTAGGTCCAACCTCGCAGGATTCAGTACAGAAATGGCGGGTGGAACAGTTACGCCGACAACCTGCTTAATGAATAGACTGGACCAAGTTCCTCCACTTTAACCGTCTCGAAGTGAAGTGAACCCCCCAGAAAATCCAAGTGAGTATAGTCGACGTCTGCTCCAGGTACAGTGGGACCTTCCCTCCACCGTCACCTTGGGTAGAATCCTAGAGATTATGGTCACTAAGGTTACCAACGGCCACAAGTACACCTGGGGGAATAGTCTAAACTCCGACAGCACGCAAGGGCAGAGTAGCAAGCTCAATCCCCTTACCGGCTCCTTGACAGTAATCCAAGGTTTACCGATAAGTGACCCCTGGCTCCTCGACAATGGTTAATCTGAGGTTTACCATTTGTAATACATACTGCCTGGCGTCGTTCCCAACGAGGGGGGAATGATCCCCTCACTGGTTCGGACACGAGCTCGTGCTTCTCCTTTAAGAGGAGCTTTCCCAGAGTGTAAATGTAACAATTGGATTTGATTCTATCACAAGATCGACTACTTGTTTATTTTACTGCCTTGGAGAGTTAAGTACTCACCTACTCCAAGACACTAGCCTAAGCTATGTTGGTGCTTCAGAGCCCTAGAAAATAAAAGTTACTAGTTCAATTTTACTTTAAGCGTAACTTTTAAGGTTGTTCTTTAAAGTCACAAGGTGATGGAAGTGAAACCAATGGTGTATAGACTCGACTCCAACCACTATAAAGATGCACCTAAGATGATCTAAACTACTTTTGCTTTTTCAATGAAAATCTTTAACTAAAAGAGTTGAGAGAATGCAATTTTTAGAGAAAACAACTTCTTTAGAAAAGACAATCAAAGAAACAATTCTCTTTTTCTTTTTGAGCACACAAACATAACCACTCTTTACTTGCACGAAAAGCTCTTTTTCTTTCAAAAACTTTTAAAACTACTTGAAACAAAACTTTTCAAAGGAGATATTTTTGTATTTTCTTTTTCAATAAAGCATGTAAACCTACTTTTAACAAAAAACAATCTCAAAAGCTATAAAACTATGAAATTTTGACTCACAAGCAAACCAAAAGAGAGATTACTCTAAGTAAACCTAACAAGGCAAAAGCTCATAAAGGCGATTCTAGGATGTTTTACTTTATCAAAAACAAATCAAGGGCTAGCTAATGCAGAATCAAAAGACTAGCCAAAACAAAACTCAAATATTTTTGTTCTTTTCGTAAAATGGAATTCAAGACTTAAATAACAAGCACTTTGAAAATGGCCCAAAAGACAACTTGATGGTAAGTTACTTCTATAGGTAGACTTTTAGAACAGGTCTGACTTCTTAGAAAGTTGACAAAACCAGAGAGATCTAAGGCTTTGACAATTCCTACCGCTAAAGTCACTACAAGACCTACTCAAAATCAAACCCTAGGGCTTACACTTCGACGAAATCCACTAAAACACTTAATGCTAATGAAACCAGTTCAGGTGAAGATTCTGGACAAGGGACTGATGAATCTGGGCAGAAAAAACTAAGAAAAAACAAAATCTAAGAGCAAAAAAGGCAAAAAATGGAATTTTCTTAAATTTTGGCAGGGGACGCAGGCAACCCGTTAGCACAGGTGCGGGCCCGCTCTGTGCACACAGCAAAAGTGCGTCCAGGGACGCACTGTGTAGCACTCAGAGGGTGCGTCCTACTGAAAAACTCAAGAAAACCAAAAACAAAACTAATCCTAAGCTAACCCACCCAGAGACAAGATCACAAAGCCAAAACCAGAAAAAGAAATCAATTTTCTCAAAGCAAAGTTCAAACAAAAGAAAGGACTCTTTTCATTAATGGAAACTATCCCCAGTGGAGTCACCAATTTGTCACACGGAATCGGTCAAGGGTGCGGACACAGCTGACCTTCCTAGAAGTCTAAGACATTCTAATGACAAACAAAACAAACTGGAGCTATCCTTCCCTAAACATACATTATGATATGAGAAATCAAGTGTTTCGTTCTTACCTCTGTCCAAACGTTGTTGTAGAAGTCCAAGCTTTGTTGATCCAGATGAGCTCCTCCCGTTCTCCAAAACCTGCAATCACCAACAGTCAAACAATTAAATATCACCTGATTATAACATAAAACAAAGCATATTCAACATATAGACCAAGGAGTACATGAAATAACCCATTAACAACAAGCTATTGAGAAGAATGGACCAATTTGCATTAAAGGTAATCAAAAGGAACCATTACAACCTGAGCCTTGGTGTTGTGCAAGCTCCTTCCAGGGTCCACAAGAGTCTTCCTCTACTTTGACAAAGCTCACCCACTTCCAAATAGAACAAGTAAAGATGACAATCTCTCCTCACAAGCTTCTAAATGGGAGTCCTAATTCCTGCAACATTTACCCTTAGAAATCTATAGCTTTCAACCTTCTTCCTTCTGGCTCAATGCCTCTTTTTATAGTGCTCAAGAGGAAGTTAATCAGGTCCACCATCAATGGGATAGTCCCCTCTTTGGATGGGATCACTCCCTTATTGATGGGATAAGTTCCTCTTTGATAGGAGTGCATGAACCATCTGGAGGCGCTCAATATTCATCCAAGAACCTTCTAGAAAGCTCTAGAAGTGACCACAAGTAAGTTTTTGAAGATGAAACTCGCGCATTTTAACCTTTTCAGAGGGACGCACCTGCCCCTTTAGATACAGAGCGTCCTTGGACGCAGACCTTGTGAACAAAAGGTGCGTACCCGCAGGCAAGGCTTGAGAGAACCTGCGTACCCAGAGATAAACATATTTTATAAGGACTTTCTCTCTTTCTTGGATTTTGACATGAATAGCAGAGGCATAAGACTTGCTCAAAAGGGTAGTATGACTGTTGATTGAGCCATACCAACTGTAAATAGCCATGGTGACATTTTTTAGTGTAACACACCCTTCAACAAATTTATCATGGTTGTAGCTATTATACTATTTAGCTATAGATTTTTATATGTACTAAATTTTGTAATATCACTAGTTGAGGATGATAAGATTCCTAAATTCTTCTTTGAAAAGGTCATGCTGCCATTTTTTCTATAAATTTTCTTTTAGATATTTTCCATCTACAGCTTTAGGTATTGTATATGGGCAGCAAGGAAGAGTGAGGGAGGATGTCACAGGGGATGCTTTATGAGTAGAAAAAAAAATTGAGAAGATCATGCAAATACATTTTCAACTATAAGAGAAAATGAAGAAGTCACAAGAAAAATATGAGGTTAGGCATGATCAACACAGAAAAAATAATCCATTTAGAGTGATAGACTTAGTAAAGTTATAGTTGAACAAGGAGAGGCTACAAGGTTCACATCATAAATTCAAGGCTCTATAACATGGTCCTTTTGAGATTCTAGAAAAAGTGGGAGATAATGCATATAGACTTAATCTACCCCCATACATGTACATTTACTTAGTGGTGAATGTGGAAAATCTAAAACTATATTATCCTTCCATGTTGGACTAGGAAGAGGAGAAATTCCTACCTTCCATAGAGGATTTAGTATCAAATGCTCAAGAAGAGTTGATAGGGGATCCAATTTTGTAGAATATTCCTAGAACTAAAATAGAGGGGCAACATGACCTTTCGAAGATTGGGATGAAAAGGTAGCTTCAAGGCTAAATGGTACTTGAGGGAGAAGGTAGAGGAAAATTTTCCTCACCTCATTTAGTAAACCTTATAGGACCAAAAGCCTCCCAAAATTGGGAGGTGTGCTTTGAATTAGATAACTATATAATTTTTCATCTCTCTCAATGCTTTCAAAGTGGAAAAATTGAAGGAATCGACTTACAAGAGCAGTTATATTGGTGGGAACTAGTTTGGAGGATTGGGATCTGAAACCTTTAAGGGCTAGTTTGAGGCCTTAAAAGACATTTTTTTGGGTAAAATATTTATAAGTGATGTTATTATATGCTTTAATAACTTTCCAATGGTACAATAATAATGTCAATCAGAGTTTAGATGCAAAAGTTATGCATTTAGGAAGTTGAACTATTGTGATTTACCACCATAATTCAAGAGGATTCCATGTAAGCCCATGTTACTCATGGAAAAGGGAGTAGCCACGTGGGTTCTATGAATACAATTATAGAAGGGTCGAGTTGCAACTTGTGTTGAGGGTTGAATGTATCAAAATTAACCCATAGTTGGCTATGGTCTATGTTATAAGTAGGTCATTGGGAGGAAAAGGGGTTCCATTCCATTTGTTTACATTTTGTTCCATAGTAGAGAAAAGTAGATGAGTGTAGATATAGAGAGAGAACAATAAATGGGATTTGTGTTCTGTAGCATCCCAAAGGCCATAACGTCACAATAAACTCCATAGAGAGTGCCTTCTCCTTTATACCTACATAATTTCCATTCGAGACAAAAGATAGCAGAATAACCTCACCTTCTAGTTGTGTTTTCTCCCAAAGGGTTTTCCAAGGCATATATTAGTGTCCATTGTGGTATGTGAGTATTTGTATTTACATGTTCTATATTTTCTACATATTATTTGTTATATGCATAAATAGAAAGCAATAATAAAAAATCTACAATCTAAAAGGAATCAACCCTTCATGGTATAGATTTCAATTTATTTTCATAGATCTATTTTCATGAATTGTCCAGTGGAATATCTATGCAAGTTTATAGATCAATTGGTTCTAATGCAATGATATTTGGATTTGACCTTAACCAAGATTTCAATTGAGATATAATAATTTGATGGATATTTAAATTAGAGTCAAGTTAAGGATTTTCCATGCCAAGTTGGAGAGAGACAATGAAATATGGTGACATGCTCTTTCCATGGACACAAGTTCCATCACCCAAGTTATAATAGTCACAAGGAAATTTAGGTGGATTTTTTTAACAAGCCTAAAACTCTAGAATTTATCATTTTACTTATCGTAGGATTTGGCTAGCTCCACAATTTAGAGAAAAATGTTTTATAAAAGAGTTAAAGACCACGTATTCAAAGAGAATTAATGAAAGTGAAAGGGATTTTCCCATAAAGTTAAAAAAAAAATCAACCTCTTATAAAGCTCAAGAGTGAGTAGTAGTTTTCCATTTCATTGAAGCCCCACATAATATACACTTTTATCAACAAATGGCATTTTCTTTCTTCTAACAAAAAGATCATCATTACTCCTTAATATATCACACTTGTATCTAGAAAATACCTTCCTAACCCTAAACCCAATTTCAAATTCTAAATCGAAATCAAAATCGAACCAAACTCCTTATTTTACCTATCCATATTTATTTGCAAGTAGAAGAAAGATACATGAAGCCTCATGGGTAGGCCAATATTACATTCCATAACATTCTTAATTTATCATGATGTGACCTTAACCTATTGACATAATCAATTCCTAATATCAAATCTTATGATTCATTTCTTCATAATTTTCTCAAACCACTTATTATGGTCATAACCATTTGTCTTAATATCTTCCTCATCAAACTAGGATTTTTTTCAAATCCATCTTCACTTTGCAACTTCAAATTTCATCTTTATATTCATCTATTTGGGAATCTAGTTTTTTTCTTATGAACCACACAACTACCTCCTTCTCTTGTATATAAGCAGTTGATTATCATGGATTTTACCAAACAAAAAGTTTTTTGTTGATGCTTAACCATAAAAAAAAAAATAATAATAAATAAATAAATAATCATTTTAATGTATTATTCATGGACCCTGTGCAATGGACCTTTTATTAATTATCCATGAACCATCTGATAAACTTCTCTTATTTTTAAATAATGTCTCATCTTGATTCTTGATTCAGTTCAATGTTCCTCTTTCCCTACTTTGAGCATGCTAGTAGTATGCCCTTATTCTATATAGGTTTAGAAGGAGGTGGAGATCCTTGCTAGATTGAAAGATGTAGTTAGGGGCGGGAGGTTCCTTATTTGGTTGATTGTTTGTATAATGTAACTATGGAGAATAATATGGGTTATTTAGGGATGTATCCAAGGGATAACGAATGAAATGTGGCCAAAATAATGAGATAATACCACTATGCAATTTGTTGAATTCACACTTATACAGAGAAGGGGGAGTGGTTGAATCAATATAAGACAAATTCTTACTTATTTAAACATTCATGAATCATAACCAAACAATCTCACATGTGGAAAACAAGATATCAATGAAAAAATATTTATAACAAATCTTTGTTGGCACCAAATTACTAACACAAACTTTGTAGGCACCAACCTACAATTAAAAAATATGAAGGCACCAACCTACAAGAAACAATAATCCACCCTATTAGTATATCTATAAGCACCAACCTATAGGGAACACCAATTCCCCCCTACTATAATATTTGTAGGCAACAACCTACATGAGACACCAATCCCCTCTATTGCAATATTTTCAAGCACCAACCTATAAGAGACATCAATCCCCTTTGTTGTAAGATTTGTAGGCACCAACCTACAGGAGACACAAATCCCTTTGTTGCAATATTTCTCGACACTAGCCTACAAGATACAAAATCCCCCTTTTCTACAATATCTGTAGGCACCAACCTTTAGGGGACACCAATCTCCACTGCTACAAATATTTGTTGGAACCAACCTACTTCACTGAGTATATTGGCTACTTTTTCCTTCACTAAGTCTGTTAGTTGATTCTACCTTCACTAGGTTTGTTTAAAATTTCTTCCTTCATTAGGTTTTCTTATTGCTTTTTCCTTCACTAGGCTTGCTTGTTGTTTTTACCTTCACATATATGCTTCTCTAAAAACTTGTTGTTTTTTGCCTTTTCTTAAGAACCAACTTGTACAACATGCAACATATCAAATTTTACAAATCTTTTTATAAAATTTTTACTTGAGGTACTTTTGTATGTCTCCTTGGATCTCTGAAATTTTCTCAGTTTGAAAAGTCCCAAAACAATAAGGTATAACAAAAATGTCAAATTAAATTGTTTGAAGCTTATTTTTGGACCAATTAGTAACCCTAAATTCCATAGGGAATATCTATGAAATTATAACGAACCAAATTCTAAAATTTCTACCACAAGTACCTGGATATATTTCTTCTATCTCTTCAATTTTTCACATTTTGAACATCTCTAAAAGGATTTTAGAGAAAAAATGTCAAGTTACATGTTTGAAACAAATTTCAAGTGCATTAAGGAACCCTAACATCCTAAGAGCATATCTCCAAAATTATAGAGAACCAAAGTATTGAATTTCTACCACAAATACTTAGATATTTTTCCTCTTCCTTGTCAAGAATTTATAGTTTGAAACATCTCAGGAAAAAAAATTATAAAAAAAATGCCAAGATGACATGTTTGAAGTAGATTTCAGGAGCATTCATGAACCCTAACTTTATCAGAGATTATAAATAAAAGTATAATGAATCACATTCTAGAATTTCTATCATATTTATATGAATATATAACCTACATCTCATCCAATTTTCACAGTCTAAAACATCTCAGAAGAAAAGTTATAGTGAAAATGCCAAGATTTCCTATTTGAACCATATTTTAGGAGCATTTAGGAACTCTAACTTTATTACAGAATATCTCCAAAAATATATATAAAAAAATGGCTAAAATTTATGCCACATGTACAAGAATATCTCACCTCAATATCCTCCGATTTTCATGGTTTGAAACATCTTACAAAAAAAATCATTGTGAAAATACCAAGCTAACTTATTTGAAGCATATTTCAGGAGCATTAAGGAACCTTAACTTTCTCAAAGCACATATTTGAAATTATAATTGAATCAAGGTATGAATTTTCTGCTACTAGTATGTGAATATATATATTTTATCTCCTCCAAATTTTATGGTCTAAAACATCCCAAAGGAAAAGTCACAGTGAAAATTTCAAGATGACTCATTCACTCCATAAATCACTTTTTTGCTCCACCTTCAAGACCCCAAGAGTATTCCACAACTTTTGTTGTGCACCTCATATCTCTTATTTCTTGGATGGTCTTTAAATGCACTCTTCTAAACTTTATTATACTGTTTCTGTGATCACTTATGGGGTTGACTTGTAAAATAGGGTGGGTCGACCTGACATAATATTTCATATCTCCTCATTCTTGTGGAGTAAGAGGGAACTGGAATAAGATTTTCAATGATATATATTTTTCTCCTATTTGATATAAGTATTTAGAGTAAAAATTCCTTCAAGAATAGGGTATCCAATCTAGGTATCATGAAAAAATTGGGTGTCCAAAAAATATTTCCAATAATCTTCATCTTGCAATCTCTATATTTGACAGTTATAGTATTCTCTTCTCTTTGACATCAATGACAACAATAGTTCCTACAATTCCCCTAACTTTGATATTACCAATATTTCTAACTTTAACATCAATGAAAACAAAATATTCAACACAATTAAAAGGAAATTATATTAAAATAAGGGGCATTTGGCATAGACTCATAATAATACTCATGAAAATGTATAAATACACATAAGTATCATTGTATTAAAGGTGTGTTGGGTTGTATTATTTAGTAACAAGCATGGTTTGTGGATTGATTCATTTCATAAGAAATAATTGATGGTGTTATCATAAATTAAGTGTTCTTCTCTCTATACTCTTGTGTTATATATGGTGAACATTTTGGTATATTTGGTTTTGAGTAGAAAAGATGATGAAATTATTTACCATTCACTTGTATTATGTCCTTACTCCATATACATTTAGAAGGAGATAGAGATCCTTTATGGATTGCAAGATGAATGGGTGGGAGTAGGAGGGGTCCTTCCTTGGTTGATTGTTTGAGGCCTTAGTGTGGGAATGAAATTTAGAGTCTTTTATAGCATTATTTGACATCAATGCATGGGAAATTTAGTTGGTCAGGAATGTCGGCTTGTTTGCATAAAAAATTACTCCATCCATACCTTGTGATTCTCAAGGTTTTGATATTTTCAAATGTTTCAAAAAAGAAGAATCCAGATCCTCCTAAACAAGTTGTAATGGAAGAGGTTTTTAATCCATTGCTTAGTCTTAATTAGATAGCACTACTTAAGTTGATCCTTAGATAATGGGGCAGGTGATGTATTATACTTGAGGAACACACATTTTTTCAAGTTGGATCCAGAAGAGGATCAATGGTTACGTAGAATTAATGGCTATAAAGTTAATTCTTATGCTTGCAATAGAAAGGGTGTTCAAAAATTGCAAAAAATTAAGAATTCCATAATAGTTATCAATTGGGTGCAAGGGTTTACTCATTAATAAATTTCATATTAAGATCCACCTTTAAGGAATTAAAATTATTTAAAGTTGTTTTTAATGAAACTACCTTTGATCATGTCTTTGGGGAGAGGAATGATCTAATTGATGGACTTTCTAGGGCCAATTATCATTAGATGCAAGTACTTAGGATACTTGGGAGATTGAAAATGGACTCTCCTCAAACCATGAACACCATCCTTTTTTATAAAACTCTTCCTAAATTGTTTGTATTTTTAATATATATTTTTTTGTAGTATTAGTAATCATATGTTGAGATTATTTAATAGATATATGTTGGATATTTATATAATTTTGTGGTCTCATATAAGCTAAATCACTAGCTAAATTATTTTTTATTTTCTATAAAATTACTAGTAAGATGTGTTTGGGTTTATAAGTTAATATAATGAATTAAAATGTATTGAGGTTTATAAGTTAATATAATCAATTTTTTTGGTATATAAAATTGTTTTCTTCCTAATTAAAAAAAATTAATAAAAAAAATTAAACCCCACACACATATATACACACATATATAAAGGACCATAGTGAAAAAATATATCATGAGGTACCCAACTTTTAACATTCCCTTTTTTCTATTTCAAAGGTGTGTTGCTTATAATTATTTTTCACTTGTTTGGAGAGTATGTTATAATTATCTTTCATTTGTTGCAACTAGATTGGACATTGATTTCCTTACATTATAAGATATGATAATTGTGCCAAAGTTTATGATATCATGAAAGATGAATTTTATTGAAACACTAGGGTTTAAGGGTTAAGGACAATGAGAGGCTAAACTGAAAGGATGGTTTTATCTAAAGCTTATAACGTCATTCAAGAGTTTAAGGTGTATATTATTGAAACATTAAATTTCAAGGTTCAAAACAATTAGAAAATCAAAACTAAATTGGAGATTGATTTTTTAGCATGATATGATGTATATTTATTATTATGACTATGATGTTAAACTTTAATTTCCTAATTATATATATATATATATATATATATATATATATATATATATATATATATAATTAAAAAAACTTTATTGTATCATAATGTCTTTAAAGTTAGAGTATAGTGTTGTTACATCTAGCTATGTATGGGGATTCGGGATTCTCATTGCCTTCAGGGAAATCAGGAAAATCCGCCAACTATTTTTTTCAAAGAAACCCAAAAAATAAAACTAGACATTTGGGATAAACATTACAAAACATGGGTAGAGTCTAGATATACTAGTAGAATTAATAACCATTATGATTCAGAAGAATAAATCGGAGTTAGGTCCTTTGCACTCAAATTGACTGGTGCACTAGTATTAGAGTCACATTGAAGATGCCCTTCTACATGGGGCAACCGTGCATCGATCCTATCCATGGAAAAGCATTGATTCCTCAACATAATTTTAATATGTTCCAATGAAGCAAACATATTTTACCTCTCCACTTGTTTATCTTTTAATACTAGACCAAGCAGAGTCTTCATCTGCTACTATAGTGTAACTGAGTTGAGGTATTTCTTTCTCCATTCCCTGGTGTGACCAAAGTCAGGAACCTAGAAAGAGACCTCCTCTAATATCTTAGAGTTAGAGTAGGATTGATTCTCGACACTCGCCTTGGCCTCCAATTTGTAGGTTTTAACCCCATACAGAATTTACCTGCATACCAATTCTAAAACATAGAAAATAAACAATGCGATAGCATAACACATAAAACACATATACACAGAGATTTCCCCTGGATCCCAAAACTGGGACTACCAACTTGATTTTTTCATTATGTTCCTTTCAATGTTATAATAGATATTTATACATGTCGAAGCATCCAATACCATGGACTAAAACCCATCGCGTCCAAAAACATGTGCGAAAATCATGCACAAAACCATAGGTGAGTCCGCGCAACCTAACATAGGGTCCAAAACCAAAATTTTCTGGGGCACTGCCCCAGACCCCATACAGTGGGGTTACGGGTACCCCTCAAACCCCCTGTGACCCCCCCCCCATGCTACACAATTGGCGCAACGATGGAGGGCTCCGCCCCCCCTCTAACCCCTCGGTTAACTACATGGGCTAACCATGGAAAGAATATAACACAACCCAACATTCTCCGACTTGTTGTTTTCTTTCCACAGGGGGCCATAAGAGAGCTTAGTCATTTTTCCAGCCCTGAAACGCCCATTATCTCTCTACACCAAAAGAACTTCTCAGAGCTCATAGATTTTGTCAATGCATCTGCAGTATTCTGGTGAAGCCAAGTCCCCATATAAATGTATCAAATTTCTGATACCACATCCTTGGTGACTGTTTTAATTCATACAAAGACTTCTTTAACTTGCATACTAGTTCTTTCTTACCCTTCACCGCAAAACCTTCAAGTTGCTTCATGTAGATCTCCTCTTCCAGATCCTCATGAAGAAATGTTGTCTTCACATCCATCTGTTCTACCTCAAAATCAAAAGCAGCAGCAATAGATAAAATTAATCTAATAGAAGTTACCTTGGCAACAGAAGAAAAGGTATCACCAAAATTAATTCCTGGCACCTAGGAATAACCTTTTGCTATTAATCGAGCTTTGTATCTCTCCACCTTTCCTTCTGCATTTGTCTTCTTATTGAACACCCATTTACTGCCAATGGGTTTCCTTCTAGCCGGCAACTCCACTAGATCCCAAGACTCATTTTTGTGCAAAGATGCCATTTCATCAACCATGGCCTCTTTCCAGAGTTTTCCATCCTCTGAATCTACTGCTTCCTTCACAGTTCTAGGATCATTGTCAATAATAGATAAAGAAAAATTTGAATAGAAAGTAGATGGACTATACCTTTCTGGCTACCTTCTTTCTTGAACTGATCTTCTCACACCTAGAGTTTGTGGCTCTTCATCTTTTGATTCCTCCTCTGCTATAGAGTCGGATTCTTCCTCCTTTAGCTCAAACTCTATCTCTTCAGGTTCCTTTGGTTGGATTTCATGTTTAATAACATATTTTACCTCTCTGAACACCACATCTCAGTTGTACACAACCTTCCTTATTACTGGGTTCCAAAGCTTATAACCCTTAACACCATCCTTATACCCAATAAAGATGCACTTTTCAAATTTACTATCCAACTTGGTTCATTTATCCTTTGGAACATGTACATATGCATCATATCCAAATACCCTCAGATGTGAAAGAGAGGGTTTCTTACCAGTCCATACCTCTTGTGGAGTGTTATCCTCCAACACTAATGAAGGTGATCTGTTGACCAGGTAACATGTTGTCTCCACTGCCTCTGCCCAAAATTCCTGTCCTAACCTGACACCACGGAGCATGCTTCTTGCCCTTTCCATCAACTTCTTGTTCATTCTTTCTGCAACTCCATTTTGCTGAGGTGTATATGGAGTAGACTTCTGTCGTGCTATACCACACTTCTTACAGGATTCTTCAAATTCCTTACTGCAAAACTCTCCACCGTTATCTATCCTCAGCACCTTTATCTTCTTCTCTGTCTGGTTTTCCACCAGAACCTTGAATTCTTTAAACCTGCCAAAGGCTTCAGATTTCTTCTTAAGGAAATATATCCATGTATTCCTTGAGAATTCATCTGTAAATGATACATAGTACACAGACTTACCCAGTGATGGAACCTTCACAGATCCAAACACATCACTGTGCACAAGTTCTAATATCTATTTCGCCCTCTTACTACCAGAGGGGAAACTCACCCGATTCTACTTCCCATATACACAATTTTCACATAAATCAAAATCCAGAGAGATATTACTCATACCTTCTACCATACCTTTACCATGAAGTATTTGAAGACCCTTCTCTCCAATATGTCCAAGCCTTTGATGCCACAACATGGTCTTCTCTCCAGAGACCACTAGATTTTCTGCTCCACTTTCAGGAACCACAGAACTGTTGCACCCATCAATAACAGTGCTACCTTGCAGCTTGTATAGAGTTCCAATTCGAACTCCCCACATCAATACCAGTGCTCCCCGAACCATTTTGTAGGTATCCTTCTCGAACACTGTTTTTACACCTGCATCATCCATCTTGCTTACAGAAATCAAATTTCTGGCCAATGCAGGAATATGCAGAACACCCGGAAGTGTTCTAACCCTTCCATCTTGCAACTTCAACTTTACTTTTCCTCAACCAATGATTCTAGACTTCTTATCATCCCCTAAGAAGACATCACCACCATCGTATTTCTCATACTCACAGAACCACTCTCTATGGGGAGTGAAGTGAAAGGATGCACCTGAGTCAATCAACCATGCCTCATGATCTATATGTGTACTTGAAGAAGCCAAGTACACATCCCCACCTTCATCTGAGGTGGTTTTCGCCTCTGCAGAAGGAGCATCATCAGATCCCTTTCCTTTATCAGGAGCTTTCAATTTACAGTCCCTTTTATAGTGCCCTTCCTTTCTACATTTCCAGCACACCACCTTTACAGGTTTTCCTAGATATTTAGATCTCCCTCTAAATTTAGATCTCCCACTTGATGACTTATTTTTGTTTATGTTCTGGGACCATCCTCATACAAAAAAGGCATCACCCTTCTGGCTCTCCATATTTTTCTGTCTCATCTCCTCCATCAGCAAGGATGAGACTATTTCATCAAACTGCAAGGCAGTTGCATTGCTACCTATTGCAATAACCAAACTGTCCCACGAATCTGGTAAAGAACACAACAAATTGATGCACTTATCTTCATATGAAATTTTACTATCAACAGATGCTAATTGACTTACCATAGTATTAAATGCATCTAGATGCTCTGTCACCAAGTCTCCATCTTTCATCCTCAGGTTATACAGCTTTTTCCGTAGGAACAGTTTATTCACCAGAGACTAGATTGGTACAAAGTCCCTAACTTGTCCCACAAATCCTTTTCCGTAGCTTCCCCTGATACATTCAGCAATATTGAATCTGAGACACACAATTGTATTGTGCTCTTTGCCTTCTGATCCAACTTCTTCCATTCTTCATCGAACACTCCTATTGGTTTAGTACCTGGATCTACCACGATCCACTTATCTTTATCCACCAACAGATCCTCTATCTTGAATTTCCACAACTCAAAACTCTAACCATTAAATTTCTCGATCTCTATCTTTCCATTGCTTGTCAAGTTCTTTCACCACTAGAATGGATCTCGCAAATCTCCCACTGAACAAGGTCTACCACAGGCCTGAGAAAAACCCCTCAGCAATAAAGGCGTCCCCTTGAAGCCAAAATTTCTTTGATACCAAATGTAGGTTTTAACCCCATATAGAAATTACCTGCATACGAATTCTAAAACACATAAAATAAACAATGCGAGAGCATAACACATAAAACACATATACATAGAGATTTTCCCCTAGATCCCAAAATCGGGACTACCAACTTGATTTTTTCATTATGTTCCTTTCAATGTTATAATACATATTTATACATGCCGAAGCATCCAATACCATGGACCGAAAACCATCGCGTCCAAAAACATGTGCGAAAATCATGCACAAAACCATAGGTGGGTCCGTCCAACCTAACATAGGGTCCAAAACCCAAATTTTTTGAGGCGCTACCCCGGACCCCATATAGTGGGGTTATGGGTACCCCTCAAACCCCGTGTGACCCTCCCCCCCCCAGCTACACAATCGGTGCAACAAAGGAGGGCACTGCCCCCCCTCTAACCCCCTGGTTAACTACGTGGGCTAGTCGTGGAAAGAATATAACACAACCCAACACAATTTTCTGACTTCTCATCAGGTCTCAAGAGTCACCGCATTGAAATATATCGCAGTTGAGTCCTATGCAAATAATGCAGCCCAATTTTGTCCCTGTGGAATGTTATTTCCATCACCCATCTGTTGACAGGGCGGATGTTCGCTATACCAAAAAGGGGAACTAACCCGATTGCAGACCCCAATTAGATCTGCTTTCATTTGGAATGGCTAGTTCCAATAGATTTTAAAGGATCTCGTAAACTATTATATGTGTTGAAAGATTGCTTCTTGGAGGAAGACTTCAATTAAATCAACAAAAGAAATAGCTAACCTATATGTATCAAATCTTATCTACACTATTTCTCACTACTTAAGCTAGTACTAACTATCCTAATCTATCCTGCAAGAGCATAACAAAAAGAGGTTAAACATCATATATAGATTCCAAGTCTAAATGAATCAATTATTGGTTCACATAAGAACAAGGTTGTATTAAATCCTAATTGCAATCCAATTACTTATACAAGAATACACATTCCTTTCCATACAAATAACACTTGCAACTGATGTTTAACAAAGTTTCGAATCAACAACCTTTCATGAGTTAACCATGCTATTGAATTATATTCGAATAACCAGAAATAACCATGAACTGTATGTTATCAATATGCACAAAGAAAAACACATTTATCTTCATGCCAGCAACAACACACTAATTCTAAACACATGAAAGAAGAGGAAAATGAATATGAAACAACAAGCTCCTTCTTCACCCAAATAGTCTTCTTTATTCACAATAAATCAAAAGTTGTTTTTTCCAAACAAAAAGAAAAGTCCTTCTCTCCTATCTGGAGGTAATACTTATGTCACTGGAAATGACTCTCGGTCTTCCCTTAACTTTTCACCTCCCCCCTGTTCTTTTCAATATACAAATCAGAATACACAGACGTAGAACAGTCGGTGTCACTGCTCACATGTAGAAGGTATATCTACTGCAATGCTTCCTTTTCTAGTGAAATGAATGGATGTTGATTAAAAGAGAATGGTTGTGTGTCATCCCTTCACACCTGTATTAAGCGGACGTTATTCCCTATCATTTCCTGAAGGAAACTGAGGACACCGCGCTCATTATTCCCCATCTGGCATGATTGAAGGTTTATTTGGGGGTAATAACATCTTGATGTATTGGTGCTATGCTTCCTCTTGACATGGAGCATGCCTCTGTTATGCACTATGGCGGTTCATATCCCTTTCTGCATAACATGCCTTTGCAATATCGACACCGGTGGTGCAGAGGTGTCATCTTGATATAATTCGGCTTTATCCATTACTAGGTCCACTCGAACTCGCCTGCAGAAATAATTCATATGAGAAATATGACAAACATGATCACAAACAAACCTTGCATTCAGCCACAATTTCTATTTAATCTTGCAACACAGAGCAACTATGATTATCAACCCACCAAACCTATTGTGACATGTATTTCCTTTGCCCATAATATTCATTTTTACTCAAGGATTGCTTGATCAATGCATCAAAAGCAGACCATTCACTTTACGAGATTCTCCCTTGAAAACCCAGACCACAACCTTTTATCGCAATACACAAGAAAACATGGGAAAACCCTGGCCGAGCCATAAGGCTGGACTTCAAATAATATATATCCAGGCGTATAATTATCACCGAGTCCACCATATCACCCCTTCGCATATTGCACGGGCTTCACTTTCACCGACTACTGATTGGGATTAGAGATAGGGGAAAGCACACCCAAAATATATATGTGTCGCGGTTCATAATCCCTTCAGATCTGCCACATAAGATTTCCCTTTGAAAACCCCGACCACAACGTATTATCACAATACATGGGAATACACAGGAAAACCCGCAGTCGACAATAAGGCCAGAATTGAAATATTATGCACCCAGGTCTAAAGTTATCATCGAGTCCTCCCATTGCATCGCGCCTTGTGTTTAAGCCTTGGGCTCTGCCGATTGCACCTTGTGATAGGCTGGACCCGAAATATATATGTGCCATGGTTAAGAATGCCGGCGGGTCCACCATATCGCATCGCATTTTATATATAAGCCCTGGCTCCGCCCATTGCGACTTGCAATTGGGGAGGCGAACCCGATAAATGTATGTGTTGTGTTTAATAATCGCGGTGAGTCCACTAATCACATCTTGCTTTATGTATATGCCATGGACCTTGCTGATGGTGATAAGCAATGTAGTGGTGGATCCAATATATATATATGGATGCGATTAATTATATTTGGAGCCCAGAAAGTCGTCGCATATCAGATGCAAGAGGGGAATGCGTAGTGTGACTGTGGAAATTGTGATATTGCGATAGTGATAAAGGCAAGCATAGGGAAATGTGTAAAGACTAAAAAGGTGCGGAAAGGGTAAGTTAAGGATGTTTGCAGAGTATTTCCATTACAAAAGCATTGAGATAAAAATAAGGATGTGATAGAAGGTTTTGTGGGTTGGATCCCAAAACAACCATAGTAGAGAGTGGGGGTTGGTGAAGGTTTATGAGGATTGAAAAGGTCCCGATGAAGGATATGAATGAAGGGCTAGAAAGGGTTATAGATGAATCATGCGTCAAAGATTTGTTAAGGGGGGCCTAACCATTAAGAATTGAAGATTTGACTCGACAAAGAGTTAGAATCCCTGAGATAAAACAGATCATTCGGAGAAGTGAAAGATCAAACTTCTAGGGGACCCATTCAAATTTTCTATCAGAGCATGTTTTAATAGGGTGGTGGTTGTGGCCACAACAAATGGCGAACCGCGGGGTGAACCAGTTATCTCTGTTTCCAAATAAACCTTGGATCAATAGAACATCAGAGTGTTAAGATAAACTTGAAATGCAAACTATATATATGGATAGGCATGGGTTCCACTTCAACATTAATCGCTTCAGGTGGGATAAAGACAAATATCTTCTACTTACTGATAGGGTTTTGACAGGCATTCTCCAGTGGTAGTATTGTGGGATTTATTGACCCTCCTTTACCTGTTTTCTACTTTCAAAAATCCTTTCAGGGCCATCACAGGTCTGTCGATACCTGTTTAGATGTGTACCTCAGCTCTTTATCACTCATCAAACTTGATGTAGATATGTTTATATACAATTTATATAAGAATCTCAGTGCTATATTTTCATATGATTGAATGGGGCTCATTCATGGATCATGCCATATTTTTAAACCACTTAAGCAAGGTTGGGCTTTTTGTGTCAACTAGTACTCTGAGCCCAGCCTGAGCCCAGCAATAGTCCCTACTCCAACCGGCTTCCCAAACAACCTATCCTTCTAGATTGGCACAAGGACTCGACATTTCATTTTCTTTTAAATAAGTCCTTCCAGTTTCAGGCACAAGGACTAGAGCACAATTGGATTTTCCACAGGGTATATGACAGTGAGTTTAGCCCATGAAAGGATGTTTACTTGTAGATGATAGGTATTGGAAAACTTAGTGTGGTGGATGGGACCAATGGAGAATGACTGCAAACCTTACAAGAAAGTATAGGCTAGGTCTGAGTGGGATTTTAGAAATGCAGCATTCCTCCATGCCAATCCAGTTATGGTTACACATTTTTTTGTTTTATAAAGATGCCCCTACATACTCCAGGTATCTAGGTCATCAACATATCTTACCTAGTTCCCAACAGATGCTAATGAGTGGCTTCGATTTGAATTCCATAGCTGATTTTCAAGTTCTCATGGGCTCATTGAATGTTTGCTTGATTTGAAAGGTAACAATGGATTTAGGTTCAGCAGACTCATCAGCAGGTTAATGAGGGAGGCAAGAGCTGAAGTTGGTGAATGAGGGCCATTTGAAGAGAGTTATAAAAGGTGAAAATGAGACTGGAGGACTGAAAACAGTTGGTTGAAAAGGACTAAACTTCAAAACAAAAAGAAAATAAACTTTGCGGAAACAATAAGAATGGGAGGGATGAAAATATAACTAAGTTAACAGCAAAAATGAATTCTAACCTACTTAGGAAGTAACCACCATGTGGCGGCTACTGGAAGTATCTCTTAAGATGTTGGCCATTAACAGGGAGTTTTTCAGTTTCTCCCTGTAAAGTTTTCAATATGTAAGTTCCCTGACCAATTTTCTCCTCAACTTGGAATGGGCCCAGCCATAAGTGTTGGAATTTCATGTGTTTACCTTTTGGCTCATTCAACTTGTCCCATTTCAGGACTAGCTCTCCTATTTGGTAATCTTTATCTCCTACCAGATGGCGATCAAACTATCTCTTCACAATCATTTGATGGTTTCTAAATTTATTTCTGGCTTTATCTCTCAATTCCTCCAACCTCATTAATTGGTTGATCCTTTCTTGAAGTAATGTTGAAGGGGTCCCTCTTGAGGCTTGGGAGAGTTGTAAAGAGGGAAGGGTAACATTGGGAGGAAAGATTTCTTCCTATCCATAGACGAGGAAGTATGGGGAGTTTCCTAAGGCCACTTTTGGGATGACCCTATCAGCCCAAAGGGTGTTTGTTAGAGATTTGTGCCAATTCCTCTGGTTGTCGGTGACAGATTTACGAATTATGTAGATGATGTTTTTATTTATGGACTCTACAACTCCATTTCCTTGGCGGTAATTTGCAAGGAAGCTAAAGAACCTAAAAGTAGATGACAGAGACATAAGTATAATGACAAGTCCAGAAGTTAAAAATAAAATCAGTTTAAAACGGGTATTTCTGCTACAAGTTTATCAGTTTCAATAGTTTGATGCATACCTTATGTGAATTGATCTATCAATAGAAATTTCAGTCAATTTCAGTGATGAAAAGTAAGAAACATTGTCAAATATGAGAGCGCCAAGTATGCCAAACCTGTTGATAATGAATTTCTCAATAAATGATATTACCTCGTCTTTGTTTACCTTCCGAAGCAAGATGGCTTTAGTCCATCTAGTGAAGTATTCGGTTGTTGTGAGTATATACTTATGATGTTGTGATGAGTTTGGAGTGATCTCGCCTATGACATCTAGGCCCCATTACTGGAATGGGCGATAAATCATAACAGGCCTAAGGGGAACAATTGGCTTTCTTTCTCGTCCTGCGGCAGTTTGACATACCTTACATTTTCGAGCGTAGGCATGTGAGTCTCTGAACACTGTGGACCAATAATATCTTACTATTAATATTTTATGAGCAGTGTTCTCTCCGCCATAGTGACCACCTGCTGGGTCGTCATGCATTTCTTTCAAGACATGATCAACATCATCCTTTTCCAAACACCTCAGCCAGATTCCATCATAGTCTTTTTTGTATAATGTGTCATTGGCTAAATGATACTAATTAGATTTCAATCTGAGTGCTCTTCTTTATGATGCATCCATGTGTTCAGGACATAACCCCCGTGTGAGATAAAAGCGTATGGCGTAATACCATGACTTAGGATCCAAAATGGCTTCTGTTGTTTCGTGCTCATACATCAGCGTCTCATTAATCCATAATGCTCCTCCCTGAATTCTGCTTGTGCATTTTGCATGCTCTGCGCTTCTGGTTCTTTGGACACCCCTTCTTTATCTGCCAAGGTTTCTGCAACTAGCCTACACAATCCCTACGCTCAAACTATCTTCGTCGGCTTAATCTCAAGGTCAAATTCTTGAAGTGTGGTTATCCAATTTCCTCTTCGTTCACCCATTTCTTTGTGCATGAAGAGGCCTCTTACAGCAGGATGGGGAACAATCACTTTAGTCTTGGCCCTTAATAAACAAGGGAGGAAATGTTTTATGGATTTAAAAACCACAAAGCCTTGTTTCTCCACGTCTGGGTAGTTCAGTTTTGCTCCCTAAATATTAGAACTCATATAAGAAATAGGTATCTCGTTGTCGTCATCATTTTTTTGAGTGAGGATTGCAGCATATGAAGCATTAGAAGCAAATGTGTACAAGGAGAATTCCACGTCGAAATTGGGGCTGACGAACGCAGGAGCTTTCGCGATGGCCTCCTTAATTCGCTGAAACGATTTCCTAGCTTCATCGCTCCACTTATACACAATGTCTTTCTTTCTGTGAAACCTGAGACAAATTTCCTAACGAAATTAATCTTCCCGAAGAAAGATTGCATTGCCCTTTTATTTGCAGGGGATTTTATTCTTGTGATGGTCTCTATTCTTTCAATATCAATAACGATCCCTTCTTTAGAGAGGATATGACCCAGTAGTTTCCCTTCTGTAACTACAAAGATGCTCTTCCTGGGGTTCAACGATATTCCATATCTTCGACATCTTTTGAAAATCTATTTCAGGTGATAAATATGATCGCTTTTGTGATATGAATACACAGTGATGTCATCCATGTAAACCACTACTGATCTGTTAATCAACCCTCGGAAATATATGTCCATAGCTCTCTGAAATGTGGCCCCTGCATTAATAAGTCCAAACTGCATTTTGTGATATGTGTAAGTGCCCCATTTAGTGTTGAAGGTTGTTTTAAGTTGATCTTAATTAGATAGAAACACTTGATTATACCCTAAAAACCCATCTAATAGGGACAACATTTCAGGCCCCAAAACTCCCTAAAGAATGTGTTCCATAGAAGGGATAGGATAGTTATCCTTTTGCGATGCTTTGTTCAAGTTTCTAAAATCAATACACAGCCTGATGTCAACATTTTTCTTTCTTACTAGCACGAATTGGCTACCCAGTGGGTGTGTCTGACTAGAAAAATGATTTTGGCATCCAGCATTTTGTTTAATTCTTTCTTCACCAACAGTTCTAGGCTTGGATGCATCTTACGAAGCTTTTGTTGGAAGGGATTAGCCTCCTTTTCCAAAGGAATTACATGCTGCATAACGCTGGTATCAAAGGTTTTTAAGTTTCCATATGTCCATGCAAAGATGTCCTTGTACTCTTTAAACAACTTAACAAATGCAGCCTTCTCTTGTGGAGAGAACCCCAAGCACAAATTGACATTTTTTGGGTCTTCTTTGGTTCTAAGGTTCACTGATTCATACTTCATGGATGAGCTATGCATTTTGCAGTTAGTTGGCTTATTGAATTTATCATGCAAGTCATACAAGTGCTTCATCTTGACAACTGACTTGGGAACCATATTGGACTGATCCCTTTCCTCATCTTCCCTCTCATTCATAAGCCTGTCATGCTCTTTTTCATCAATGTCTGCATTCTTGAATGTCTTCTCACAGTGCAAGAACTCAATGATTTGCTCGTCTTCTTCGAACACCTGCCAATTTGAGATGTTATCAGGCAAGGATGGTCTATAAATCAATTCAACATAACATTTATTCTTCTTTAATATAAAATCAGGCAAAAGTTTTGCAGCCATACCTGCCATCAAATCGGCATCTTGGTTTTTCCCTTGAGGTATGTATGTGATATTAAGAGAATCAAAACTATCAATTAAGCTCCATGCCTCATGTTGGTACCTTACTAGGTGTGGCGAATTGCAGTGTATCCTTTTCCTTACCTGGTCCACAATTATATGTGAGTCACCAAAAACTTTAAGATCTTTTACCTTCATATCAATGGCTTTCTTCAGGCCCTGTAGCAGACCTTCATATTCTGCCATGTTGTTGGTGCATGCGAACTCCAACCAGCTGCCATCAGATGTTGGTTCCCTTGCGGGTCAATGAGAATTCTCCCAACACCTGCACCTTCAAGGCAATTAGAGCCATCAAAATAGAGTGTCCAAAAAATAGAATCTAACGTTACATTAAATGAATTGCTTCCTATGAAATTGGTTTTATCATCTACTATATTACACGGTGTTTCATTAGTTGGACTACGGGGAAGAGGTTCCAACTGTGTGTTTGTCACAGTTTATTCAATTGTCTTTGCATGGAATTCTCTGAAACAGGTTTCGAAGGCACAAATATCAAAACTATAATTCCAAAGGATAGAGTTGGTAAACATTACAGGTTCATTGGGACCGTTTAGCTCCGTCACTACATACTTCATGTATCTTTCTCAATCAACTCTCAACATATCACCTTTTCCCTTCTTATGAAACAAGAGATGGGACCAATTAGTTGAGAAATATCCATTCATTTTGGCTGACCAGTCCCTACTAAGCAGGATTCCATAAGCCTTGGGTATGTCAACTACAACTATATCAATGACTTGTGTGTATTATGGTTTAGTAGCCATCTGTATCAACACATCTTTCAATTCCCCAATTGCTTTCATATTTGTCCTGTCCAATTGCATAATTCGAGTTCCAGTTTTCTCGGGTATCATATGAAGTCTTTTAGCAACAGCATAAGGCATCACAGTGGACAAGGCACCTGAGTCTACCAAGCAATTGTGGACATTCATGTTGAAGATTTAAAATGTGATAAGGAAAGGGGGAGTCATGGACTTTGATCTCCTTCCTATCATGGCCGCACTGACATCTTGGGGGGTTCGATTCATTCTGGACAGAGTGGCTTCCATAGCTGATGGGGTTTGGGATGTATTGGGGGTACTAACAAGTCTAGATGCCTGTTGGAAATAATACTGAGAAGGGGGGGTGAATCAGTATTATTAAATCAAACACTTTTTCATTTCCATACTCAGATTCATATAAGCTACTTCCGTTAAGGGAACCTGCGTGTACACGCAACTGTGTCTAATGCAACTAGCGTATATCCAGTAAACTTATGATTCAGTTAATCCATTAAATGTTGATCTTTAGTAAGTGGATCAGAACTTTATTAACCATATGAACAATAAATAGGTGCAGTAAACAAAACATATCATCACACACAAGAAGCACACATGAACACCATGATATAAGGTGGAAACCCAATGTGGGTGAAAACCACCTGCTGCAAGTCGTCTCTATATTCTTTTAATAAGAAACTTCTTTTTACAATTTTTCTATACTGGTGCAGTCTTATACCGGTACACAGGCTTCTACCTGCAGAAGGCTACAACCTTATCTCGTTCTCCAGCTTCTAACGGAAGGGAGCTGCAACCCCATTAGCTCTTGTACTAGCCGATCCTTTTACTAGTACGTAGGTACTAGCCTACTAAATGCTCCAACCTTCACTCATTTTATAGCTGCTACTAGAAGGGAGCTACCACCCCCTTAGCTCTTGTACTAGCTGATGTACTAGTACATAGGTTCCGACCTACAGAAGGCTACCATCTTCTCTTTTCTTCCTCCAGGTACCATGTTTCATAAATTTTCAGACTAGATACTCCTGAAGCACAACACCATAATCTGAAAGGCCACGTTTCATCCAATTTTCATACTGGACCCATCAATATCATTAAAGCACAAAATCAATCAACACTAGCATCATCAAACTCTGAATCACTCAATACTGAATAACTGAAACCCTGTCAACAAACTGCGATCACCAGAACACAGAGAAGAACACAGAACTCTGCAACAATATTCAGAACTAACTGTATTATCAGAAATCATGCATACGCTACTTGGAAGAGTCAAACCAGCGTGTATACGCAACTTCACCAAAGTTAACCTACGTATATGTCAACAATTACTTATTGATAACTTTGTTGCACTTCCTGACTTCAGACATACCCAGATCATTACATATACAAGGATAATACATATGTTAGCAACCAGATCTAGTCCATAAGATCACATAAAAATAAGTCATTATGATCCTAATCCATTATAGATCTCATCCATCAAAACTGAAGCTAAACATAATCAACCAATCTGAATATGCAGAATAATGACACCAGTAAACAGTGACTAGAACTCAGACTTTGCATCAACAACGAGAACCACCTGTAACTTCAAACATCATAGTTCATATTGTATACGCTACTTAGATGTATCTAACCTGCGTATGTACGTAGTTTTATCAAAGTCAACCAGTCTATACATCTGTAAATATTCATTCATGTTTTGCAGCTATTTCAATCTTAAGTTATACCCAGATCAGAACATTACATGTGTCAGTATACAGATCTAGAACAAGCATGATCAAACAATATAGAGATGATTCATTACAAACCATTTGATCCCAATCTATCCATAGATCTTGTTCTCCATCAACTGCTGAGATTCCTCCTTAGCTCAAATCAAGCAAAGCATCATGAATCCATCACCTGCATACTGGATCTCATACTTTATCAGATATTCAAGATTTTCTGATTACCATTTCCTAATGATCTTCTTCTCCTTTTATAGTCTTAGGCCTTACTCAATACCATGGTCCAAAACCATTTATAACCAATACTAGGGACCCAATACCTTGGTTCAACACTTCAGACGCAATACCAAGGCCCAAAACCATAGGTCTAAATACCACGGACCCAAAAATAAGCTTTCTTACATGTATGCGCTTTTTCGTGCATGAAATTGCATGCATACGCATACACGACTTTTGATCAACAATCCCACATGTATACGCGCCTTTGTATATAGTGAACCTGCGTGTATACACTACTTGTTATATAGCGAACCTGCGTATATATGCGACTTGGTATATATTGAACCTACGTGTGTACATGACTTGGTATATAGTGAACCTGTGTATATACTTTTCTTTATTCATTCTTTGTAGTCTGATCATCAATTCTTTGCTAGTGACCTGCTACACTATGATCTGTCATCTGTGTGAGTTGCCATCAAGGACAACACTTGTATCATAATGCCAACAATCTCCCCCTTTGGACTTGATGGCAAAGCTAATTTTCCATACTAAGAACTGTCAACTTAATGAGTTGTCATTGTACATTACATCTGAACTGATTCCTTTGAGCTGCCCTGCATCCCATGTTTTCTATCACATCTAATCTCTCTTTTGTAGATTCATCTAGTTATTTATAAGTGAGATGTTCTACTACAAGTGGGTTGCCATCAAGTACAACACATGCATCATAATGCCAACAATCTCCCCCTTTGGACTTGATGGCAACAACCATACCAAGTCACTCTCCCCCTTTGACATCAAGGGCAAAGGGCGAACCAAGATATTCTCTTCCTTGATATACATTCCGTTGTCCATACTCCCCTTGAGTACCTATTGAAATCTCTGATTGAGCTTCCCCTTTGTATATGCCAAGTTGTAACAATTTGTCCATGCTCCCTCTGAGTACATGCTAAAATCTCTACTCTGCTGAAGAGTGTTGTTCATGCTCCCCCTGACTATAAGCAAGGTCTGCAAAAAGATGTTCTACAAGAAGAACACGACTCTATCATAAATGACCTTCCTATCACCAAATACTCATACATACATCCATCTCTCAAGCAAGTGGGGATACACCAAATACCAATTGTTTATACATGACTGAAATATTACATCATCTTTCCCATGCATAGTGGGGGTACAAATTACATCATATGACCAAAAGGGATTCATCAAATGACTACAATAGATATAGACAAAATATTACATCATGAGTCTTGATATGACATTTACATGACATTTATAACAGAGACCAAACATCTAAATAAGACCATGATAGTCATCAGCAACTATCATACACAATGTATGATCTACTCCGTAAGCATCTGTCAACGGCATCTAGACCAGCAACCTGTATATGTCCATTAGTGTATAAGTCATCAACCTATAACAAGGTATGTCTGCATATAGATATCAACTCATCCTTTTCAACAAAATTCTACATATGACATACAAAATCATTCACATTATATCACATGTGATAAACACCATAGCCGTCTCATCAAGATCTGCATAATCCAAGTGTCATCACTTTGGGAACATCTGCATCAATAAACATATGTAAGTATCAACCTATGATCATATAGGTAAGAACTCATCATCATCATGTCTCCAACAATGCAACTTTGAGTAATCATTCATGTATCCAACACTATGTATCTTGAGCTCAAGATCATTTGTCAAGACTTCTTGATATCATCAACAGCAACAATCCTCATCCACATGAGCGCCAAGAACTATAGGAATCCTGCATCATAACTGTATTATATGATCTTTATGCATATGATGACAGTAGCATATGAGTGACTCATCATCAAGTAATGAAGATGTGTATTCAAGATTTGTACTTCTCCTTATCCTTATGAAGATCACCATGTAAGCACCATATATGCATCATCAGAGAATCAACCACAAATCTGATCTGAACATCAACTATGCAACCCCAAGAATCATATGAGATTCTGTCATGGATAACTCATAACCATATCATGGGAAGATATATCATTTAGCCATATAAGCGTCATTACCAAGGACTACTAACCATAATGCCAACAATGCATTATTAAAAGCATATGCTCCCCTTGAACTTGTGCCATCTGTTCACTATCAGATCTGATCATGCATATATCAGCAAGAAGTATCAAGGCATCATCATCATTAATAAAAGTGTCAAGACATTTCCACACATCATCAGCAGATTGTAACCATTATCAAACAGAGAAAATAATGGACTGAATCATATCAGACCCTTTTTCTGAGCCTGTCCCTACTGCTTTTCCTAAAACTAACATATATGCGACTGTGCAGTAACTAATTCACGTATATATGCAACTTCCCTTTATGAAACTTTTGTATGAGATTTAGGACACTGAAGTTTTACACTTTCAGATCCCTCTGAGTCTGTTATGTCTGTATATTGTGATGTGCCACATATTTCTGACTATACTTCCTTCTTCTTCCATATCTTCAAGTGTGATGATGTTTTTTCCTTTTGGTATGGTGCCCGTACTTTGTTCCTACAATCCTTAGCTATATTTCCAAGCTTGTTACATGCATAACATCTCACATGTTTCATATTCCTTCTGTAGCAATCAACATCTTTGTGACCAAACATATTGCAAGCAAAGCAATATCCCTTCAAGTACCTGGAACGTTATGGTCTTTCTGTGTGATGGCCTTGAACCATTCTTCTTCTGCATCTGGCTGCAACATGTGATTATGACATACATAACATTCAACATTATTCATCGGAGGAGTAAAAGATTTTCTTTGAAGAATTTCTTTCCTTGGCTGTTGATGGGGTTGTCCTCTCATCTCCGTGTTGATTATTTTAGATTTCTCATTAGAATTCCTTGCTTCTCCTTGTGAGCTAGATTCATCTTCAATAGATTCATAAAAACCAAGGCCAGTTTTGATAGCAGGATACCTTTGACTACTAATAATATCATCCAAGATCTTAGTACTATCTTGAAATCGTAAGAGCTTATCTTTTTCTTCTAAGTTATCTTTAAGAATATTTACCTCAATCTGATGTTGCTCCTCCTTTTCATGAAACTGCTTCTTCATGTTTTCTTCAGCTTTTCTTCCTTCTTCCAAGTGATATCTTAGTTCAAGAACTTCGTTTTCTTGTTTTTCAAGAGCTTGGAGAAGTTCTTTATTCTGCTTATTTGATTCTTCAAGATCTTCTTTTAGCGATAGGATCGTAGCTTCAAGACTTTCATAGTATCTGGATCTATCTCTGAGTTTCTTTATTGTTGTGCTCCTTTCATTGACTTCATTTCTTAATGATGTCATGTCATCCTGCAACTTTTGACATTGATCTTCCTTGTCCTTGAATAACTTCCTTACCTTGTTTCCTTCCTCTAGTTGAGCTTTTAGTTTGGTAGCTTCTTCTTTGAAGGCACATTCCCTTTTGTTCAATAGATCTTGTTGATCTCTAATTTTGTCTGTAAGCCTTTTAAATTCTGCCTCTATTTGATATCCTTCTTGCTCACCCATAAGAGCAAATTCAGTTGTTTCGCTATCACTTTCATCATCTTCAAATGGATGGATAAATGTATCACCAGAGGATAAGAAATTCGTATCTGATAGTTCTTTTGCTTGTTCATCTTCATTCTGAAGTGATTCTGAATCTGAAGTGCTTCTTCCACATATTCCCCAATCGATTCTCCCACTGTCATAGTTCTTCTGAGATGTCTTCTTCTTAGGCGCTTTCTTCTTAAGCTTCTTTCCCATTGATCTATGGATCTCCTTCAAGCGATCAAGCTTCTACCAAAGGACCTGCTCTGATACCAATTGTTGGAAATAATACTGAGAGGGGGGGGTGAATCAGTATTATCAAATCAAACACTTTTTCATTTCCATACTCAGATTCATATAAGCTACTTCCATTAAGGGAACCTACGTGTACACGCAACTGTGTCTAATGCAACTAGCGTATATCCAGTAAACTTATGATTCAGTTAATCCATTAAATGTTGATCTTTAGTAAGTGCATTAGAACTTTATTAACCATATGAACAATAAAAAGGTGTAGTAAAACAGAACAGATCATCACACACAAGAAGCACACATGAACACCATGATATAAGGTGGAAACCCAATGTGGGTGAAAACCACCTGCTACAAGTCGTCTCTATCTTCTTTTAATAAGGAACTTCTTTTTACAATTTTTATGTACTGGTGCAGTCTTATACCGGTACACAGGCTTCTACCTGCAGAAGGCTACAACTTTATCTTGTTCTCCAGCTTCTCCTGGAAGGGAGCTGCAACCACCTTAGCTCTTGTACTAGCCAATCCTTTTACTAGTACGTAGGTACTAGCCTACTGAATGCTCCAACCTTCACTCATTTTCCAGCTGCTACTAGAAGGGAGCTACCACCCCCTTAGCTCTTGTACTAGCTGATGTACTAGTACATAGGTGCTAACCTACAGAAGGCTACCATCTTCTCTTTTCTTCCTCCAGGTACCACGTTTCATAAATTTTCAGACTGGATACTCCTGAAGCACAACACCATAATCTGAAAGGCCACGTTTCATCCATTTTTCATACTGGACCCATCAATATCATTGAAGCACAAAATCAATCAACACTAGAATCATCAATCTCTGAATCACTCAATATTGAATCACTGAAACCCTGTCAACTACAATCACCAGAACACAGAGCAGAACACAGAACTCTGCAACAATATTCAGAACCAACTGTATCATCAGAAATCATGCATACGCTACTTGGAAGAGCCGAACCAACGTGTATACGCAACTTCACCAAAGATAACCAGTCTATATGTCAACAATTACTTATTGATAACTTTGTTGCACTTCCTGACTTCAGACATACCCAGATCATTACATATACAAGGATAATACATATGTTAGCAACCAGATCTAGTCCATCAGATCACATAAAGATAAGTCATTATGATCCTGATCCATTATAGATCTCATCCATCAAAACTGAAGCTAAACATAATCAAACAATCTGAATAAGCATAATACTGACACCAATAAACAGTCACCAGAACTCAGACTTTGCATCAACAACCAGAACCACTTGTAACTTCAAACATCATAGTTCATATTGTATATGCTACTTAGATGTATCTAACCTGCGTATGTACATACTTTTATCAAAGTCAACCAACGTATACATCTGTAAATATTCATTCATGTTTTGCAGCTATTTCAATCTTAAGTTATACCCAGATCAGAACATTACATGCGTCAGTATACAGATCTAGAACAAGCATAATCAAACCATATAGAGATAATTCATTCCAAACCATTTGATCCTGATCTATCCTTAGATCTTGTTCTCCATCAACTACTAAGATTCCTCCTTAGCTCAAATCAATCAAGGCATCATGAATCCATCACCTGCATACTGGATCTCATACTTCATCAGATATTCAAGATTTTCTGATTTCCATTGCCTAATGATCTTCTTCTCCTTTTATAGTCTTAAGCCTTACTCAATACCATGGTCTAAAACCATTTATAACCAATACTAGGGACCCAATACTTGGGTTCAACACTTCGGACGCAATACCAAGGTGCAAAACCATAGGTCTAAATACCAGGGACCTAAAAATAAGCTTTCCCACATGTACACGCTTTTCCATGAATGAAAGTGTGTGCATACGCATACGCGACTGTTGGTCAGCAATCCCACGTGTATACGCGCCTTTGTATATAGTGAACCTACATGTATACACTACTTGGTATATAATGAACCTGCATATATACGTGACTTGGTATATAGTGAACCTGCGTGTGTACACGACTTGGTATATAGTGAACCTGCGTATATACTTTCCTTTCTTCATTCTTTGTAGTCTAATCATCAATTATTTGCTACTGACCTGCTACACTATGATATGTCATATGTGTGAGTTGCCATCAAGGACAACACTTGTATCATAATTCCAACAATGCCAACTTCTTGGTTTGGCTGCTTGGGATGGTGGAAGTTTTGCAATTCCATTCATTCATAGCTTTCAAAAGCAAGTCTCTTTGCTGCGTTAACTTTAGCAAATCGAAGAATGTAATATTAGCTTGAGATATCTTGAGATCATCCACAATATTGTAATCAATGTTATAAACAAGGTAGGGCAGAGTAAACATACCTGTTTTTCCATTCTTAGATGGGAGTTTACCATTTTGAGTCGTCTTCGTTGCAGTCAGAGGTGTATTATCTTTCTCTGGATAGTTTGCAATTGGAATACTATTGGAATCTCCACTAGGTTTACCCTTCTCAATAGGAACTTTGGGAGCGGATGCCTTCAAAGGGCAAACATATTTCTTTGTCTGGTCTACAGGCTTCATCATTCCCGCAAGTGGTCCTTTACTTCGGGTATGGATTTCATTAGTGTGGATTTCTGCCATACTATCTCCTTTGTCGTCATCGTTCTCATTTGTATAGAAATCCCACAGTACATTGATTTGAGATTCTTCATCCAAGGGCTCTTCTACTTGGTATTCTTCCTCATTTTCTTGTTCTAGCTCCAGCTCCACTAAGGCTTCAAGTGTTTTGTCATCGCCAAAATTATCTTAAAAGGCCTCTTGAAAGGAGACCCATGAGGTGATCGATCCTATTCGGAAGCTAAAGTACCATGTGGAGGTTGCCCCAATTAGGGTAAAAGGTAACAAGAAACATACCACATCTTCATTAGCTACCCCCAACATGTGCATGGCCAAGAAGAAAGAGTGAATATGGTTATCAGTAGTGTCTCCCCACTCTGGGTCGAATTTAGGCAATACTCTTTCTGCATTCTTGGATAAGGGATGTTGCTGCCCAGGTACCACTGTGGCATCCTGAGCGACCAGGGAGGGAGTTCTCCTGGGGGAGGTGGGAGTTGGTTCCCACCTAGTTGAAGTTGATTCCCACCTGGTTGAAGTTGATTCCCACCTCGAAGAGGAACGTTAGCCATATTATGGATAGGGAGGTTCTGGTCGAAGGTGTCTTTGAGGCGTTATTTATTAGGATTTCCCAAATCAAGCCAGGGATTACCTTCAGAGAGTGGATCCTCAAGAATTTCTTCCCAAGGAGTGTCAATACTTTGCAAGGATTCTAGCACAATATCTTCAATAGAAGGGGCTGCAAATGTCTCTTTGTTTATGGAATAGATCCTTGGCTTTCTTTTAGTTTTCGGAGGTAAAGAGTGAAATATGGGGAGATGAGAGAGGGAAAGAGCATAAGCCCGAGTAAGTATTCTGACTGGTTGTTCCTGAGTGACAGGATACTCCCACAGTGTCTCTTCTTCGAGTGACCCAAGCATGGGACTTAGGGGGATCTCTATTTCTTCGAAATGAGGCTTTCCAAATGGGAGGAAGGATCTTTTTGACCTTTACGATCCATACATTAATCTTTTTGAGTCCATGCGCGACATTTATATATGGAATCATAAAAATCTGTGGACAGTGGTTCAGGCCCTCCTTCTAGTGCCAATTTGTTAACGGAGAGGATGTTCGCTAAGCCAACAAGGGGAACTAACCTAATTGCAGACCCCAATCAGATCTGCTTTAGTTTGGAATGGCTAGTTCAAACTGGTTTTAAAGGATCCCGTAAACTATTATAGGTGTTGAAAGATTGCTTCTTGGAGGAAGACTTCAATTAAATCAACAAAAGAAACAACTAACCTATATGTATCAAATCTTATCTACACTACTTCTCACTACTTAAGCTAGTCCTAACTATCCTAATCTATCCTGCAAGAGCATAACAAAAAGAGGTTAAACATCATATATAGATTCGAAGTCTAAATGAATAAATTAAAGGTTCACATAAGAACAAGGTTGTATTAAATCCTAATTGCAATCTAGTTACTTATACAGGAATACACATTCCTTTCCATACAAATAACACTTGCAACTGATGTTTAACAAAGTTTTGAATCAACAACCTTTCATGAGTTAACCATGCTATTGAATTATATTCGAATAACCAAAAATAACCATGAACTGTATGTTATCAATATGCACAAAGAAAAACACATTTATCTTCATGCCAGCAACAACACGTTGATTCTAAACACATGAAAGAAGAAGAAAATGAATCTAAAACAACAGGCTCCTTCTTCACCCAAACAATCTTCTTTATTCATAATAAATCGAAAGATGTTCTTTCCAAAAAAAAATCCCTCTCCTATCCGAAGGTAATACTTATGCTGCTAGAAATGACTCTCGGTCTTCCCTTAAATTTTTGCCCCCCTGTTCTTTTCAATATACAAATCAGAATACACAAACGTAGAACAGACAATGTCACTATTGACACGTAGAAGGTATATCTGATGCGATGCTTCCTTTTGTGGTGAAATGAATGGATGTTGATTAAAAGAGAATGACTTTGTGTCATCCCTTCGCACCTGTATTGAGCAGACGTTATTCCCTATCATTTCCTGAAGGGAAATGAGGACACTGCTGCTCATCATTCCTCATTTGACATGATTGAAGGTTTGTTTGGGGGTAATAACATCTTGATGTATCAGCGTTTTGCTTCCTCGTGACATGGAGTGTGCCTCCATTATGCACTATGGCAGTTCATATCCCTTTCTATAGAACATGCCTTTGTAATATTGACACCGGTGGTGCAGAGGTGTCATCTTGATATAATTCGCCTTTATCTGTTACCAGGTCCACTCGAACTCGCCTGAAGAAATAATTCATATGAGAATATGAAAAACATGCTCACAAAAAAACCTTGCATTCAACCACAATTTCTATTTAATCTTACAACGCATTGCAACTATGATTATCAACCCACCGAACCTGCAGTGACATGTATTTCCTTTTCCCATAATATTCATTTTTACTCAAGTTTTGCTTAATCAATGCATCAAAAGCAAACCATTCACTTTACAGGATTTTCCCTTGAAAACCCGACCACAGCCTTTTATCGCAATACACAAGAAAACCTTGGCCGAGCCATAAGGTCGGACTTCAAATAATATATACCCGGGCATATAATTATCGTTGGGTCCACCATATCGCCCCTTTGCATATCGCATGGGCTTCACTTTCGCTGACTATTGATTGCAATTAGCGATAGGGGAAAGTGGACCTGAAATATATATGTGTCACGGTTCATAATCCCTTCGAATCCGCCACATAAGATTTCCCTTTGAAAACCCCGACCACAACGTATTATCGCAATACATGGGAATACACAAGAAAACCCGCGGCCGACCATAAGGCCGGACTTGAAATATTATGCACCCAGGTCTAAAGTTATCATCAGGTCCACCCATCGCATCACGCCTTGTGTTTAAGCCTTGATATCTACCGATTGCACCTTACGATAGGCCGGACCCGAAATATATATGTGCCACAGTTAATAATGCCGACGGGTCCGCCATATCACATCGCGTTTTATATATAAGCCCTGGCTCCGCCGATTGCAACTTGTGATTGGGCTGTAGACCCGAAAATGTATATGATGCGTTTAATAATATCGGTGGGTCCGCCATATCGAGGAGCGCCTTGTGTATGGACCTCGGGTTCTGCTAATCACGATTTGCGATAGGGGAGGCAGACCCGATAAATGTATGTGTTGTGTTTAATAGTCGCGGTGGGTCCGCTAATCGCATCGTGTTTATGTATATGCCATGGACTCCGCCAATGGCGATAAGCGATGTAGCGGTGGATCAATATATATATATATGGATGTGATTATTTATATTTGGAGCCCGGAAAGTCGTCAAATATCGAATGCAAGAGGTGAATGTGTAGTGTGACTGTGGAAATTGCGATATTGCGATAGCGATAAAGGCAGACATAGGGAAATGTGTAAATAATGAAAATGCACAGAAAGGGTAAGTTAAGGATGTTTGCAGAGTATTTCCATTGCAAAAGATTTGAGATAAAAATAAGGATGCGAGAGAAGGTTTTGCAGTTTGGATCCTAAAACAACCATAGTAGAGAGTGGGGGGTTGGTGAAGGTTTATGAGGATTGAAAAGGTCCTGATGAAGGATATGAATGAAGGGCTAGAAAGGGTTATAGATGAATCATGCATTAGAGATTTTTTGAGGGGGTCCTAACCATTAATAATTGAAGATTTGACTCGGCAAAGAGTTAGAATCCCTGAGATAAAACAGATCATTCGGAGAAGTGAAAGATCAAACTTCTAGGGGAACCATTCAAATTTGCTATCAGAGCATGTTTTAACAGGGTGGTGGTTGTGGCCACAAAACTGTCATGCATCGCTTGTGTGGCTTGGGAAGCATGACAAGCAGGAGGGGTTCAAATCTCTTATTACCACATGAGCACACACAAACAAAGACTACCGAGAATGCCCACCTATTACAAGAAACTTACAGGACACAAACTAACAATCTAACCAACACCAAAACCATCCAATTGACACCAAATTAAGATGAATCACTACTACTAGGAACCCAAGGGAAATAATCTCCACCACCCTTGAAACCCACTAAAATCTGAGAATTCAGATAGAACCATAGACAGACCCAAAGACAAGACACGCCGAAATTAAACCTTTCTCAATTGAACCAGGAGGTCAAAGATACAAAAACCAAATTAGGCAGACCAAGCATGAGATTTTGCACCCTCTAACTATGTAACAACACTACCACCTCAAGCCAAGGAAAGATAGACCACAGATGAAAATTATATGAATCAAACCTAGACCCAAACACACCAACATGACCTAAAAAACTGATAGAACTAGGACATGCATTACCAGGAAGAGTGATAAACATACAAAGAAAAGTCAAGAGGGACAAAAACTGAGTTGTCAAGCCAGAGTTTCCAGAAAAGAATAATGGCTGACTTCCAAAACTAGTCATCAACTCCTGCTACAAATTCACCCCTCCATGACAAATTTCCCCTGCCCTCCTCTGCTTTACCAACTCTAGATGAAGCACCAGCCTCTCAACACAAGATCCAAGCACAAACACAAGTGACACTCTCTCAACACAGGAGCCAAGCACAAACACCAGTGGTATGGAGATCGGCTCCTTGACCTCACACTTGCCCCACCAACCCTTGCATACCATTAGGAATAAGCCTCTACCCATCACCTGATCTGATAATCTCCCTATGAGTGACCTCAGTTAAAGATTTATTGAATAAAGGTATTACAGACTCATGTGCTAGTGTGTGTGTCCATGTTATTTAAGCAACGGATTGATTAGATTGCAAATACACAGACACTTGAAATGAGAACACAGCAGAGAAATACAGTAAGCAAATGCAAGAACACAAGAAATTAATAAGGAGTTCACCCTATCCTCCAGGGCTACATCTCCAATCCATCTCTCAGTGGTGGCCTTATTTTATTGTGTCTTGAGCAGAGAATTACAATGCAAGAGCTCAAGATGAGTCTCCTAGAACAGAATTGCTTGGCAGGGTGTTTCTTGGATTCCCTAAGCCACTGGAGTGCACAGACTCTTTTCCTACCAGCTCTTTGACCTCTCTAGTCTGATAGATCCTCTCAGGGATGGCTTGAACCTCTCAAGCTCTCTGGTGCTCGACACTACCTTTGGTCTGCTCGGCCCTATGTCTTCTTTCTGCTTTTTTTTGCTTTACTATCTTCTTCGCTTCTCTGTCTTCTACCTTCTGTTCTTCCTCTCCGTGTGTATTCTGTTCTTTGTTCAGGGCTTTAAGGCCATTCGAGCTCATGTATGTTCAGTTCCTCTTCCACCTCCGTTGGATTACCTACTGTAGCTACGCTTGGATTTCTCTGTTCAGTGCCATCATCAGCCTCACAGGGAGTGGCCACATGTCCTCCTGTAAACTGCACCAGCCTGCTTCGTCGGTTCAATTCTTCGGCTATGTCGTGGAATGAGTCTTCCGCCACCGTGGCAGTCAAAGCAAACCTCAACTCCTTCTAAATCGCAGCTTATTCCTTCATTAAATCTGGTCTTGCCATCAGGCACAGTGTCAACCATCAGATCTGGATCCCCCAGATCCAACGCAATCCGCTCATTTCGTGTGGTTGACTTGCTCGACCATTAGCACGCGATGAGTGGTAGTTTTCTCTCTCCTCCGCTTGCCACACATTGACCGCTGAGTGGGATCGCTCTGTTTTCACCAATTTCGCTTACTTCTTGAGGGTGCCCCCAATCAATACCGCCGATTTTTCAAAGCACGGGTCCCACCTTGTCCTTTAGCTTTTCCCCACGGTTCTCCCAGCTCTCCACGTGACCAAGTGCTCGGGGCTTCTTCATTTCGAGGGTTTTCACCCAGTGATGCGTGATTAGCGCTAAGCGCTAAGTGCTAATCGCGCGTCAAAAACTCCCTCTGTTTCCTGATTTGGGCCTCTCGGGTGATAATTTCGCCTCCCGTGCAGTCTCCATGGGCCTCAGTCAACGCGCTTTGACTGAGGTCCTCGTCGTTCCACGCTGGATACCTACTACCACTGGTTTAGAGGTGTTTTTTATCACTGTCCTAAACCCTTGCAAGTTTGTCCTGACCTGGTACAACCATGGTTCTTTTGATTATTCTTCATGGATCCAATTCAAATCACGGCCTTCCCACTGAAAAGATTTTGGACCACCAAACTTTTGTTTTCAAGCATCGACTAAGTGAGGGTACTGCTATCTCACTTGTCCAATCTCAATCCACTTTGCACTGCTTGGCTTTGAACCTTTGAGCCCAACTCTGAGGTACTCAACGTCTCCCCTGTGTGTTGTCCTCACCTTCCTGTCCAGCACTGTGTCTTCCTGCAATTCATTAAGATATTCAAGTAGTAGGTCATCAATAGAAGGCAATTGACTTTGCTCTTCAGGATCCTCAATCATCGAAGGTTCAAACAATCTCAAGCAATCTGCATTTACAACTAAGTAGATGTGCATGTAAGCTGGTAGATCAAGGCGAAAAGCATTTTCACCAATCTTCTCAAGTATCCTAAAGGGTCCAACCTGATAGGCTTTAGCTTTTTACCTTCACCTTGCATCCTGTCGTTGCTGATATACAGCCAAACCTGGTCACCAACTTGAAAACTATGCTCCATCTGATGCTTGTCATGCCTAGCCTTGTATTTGGCTTGGCTCTTTTCCAGCTATTCCTATACTGCCTGGTGGTTCTCCTGGATCTATTCAATGAACCTAGTTGCCCTATCCACATCATTGTGTCCATCAACCATGGTATCTTTACCAAAGACAAAATCCAAAGGAGACCTTGGTGTGAAACCAAAATAGGTCTCAAAAGGAGATCTTTGTGTAGAAGAATGCTTTGCTCTGTTGTAAGCATGTTGCACATAACACAAATGTTCATCCCAGAGCTTAGGATGTTTGCTGCAATATCCTCTCAGTATATGGATCACTGTCCTATTAACTACTTTTTTCTAGCCACCAGTTTGTGGATGAAAAGCTGTGCTTTTCTTCAATTTGGTGTCCATCAGTTCCCACAGACTTGACCAAAACCTCCCCACAAATCGAGTGTCTTGATCAGATAGGATATAAGTGGGTAATCCAAAATGAACCCATACATGTTCAAAGAACAATTTTGCAGTCTGTTCAGCTGTAATCTGTTTATTACAAGGTATCAAAATACACATTTTGTTGAACCTATCCACAACAACATATAAATAATCATGACCTTTCCTAGATTTAGGCAGTCCTCCAACAAAATCCATGGAAACACTTTCCCAAGGGTGAGAAGGAACTGGTAATGGAGTGTACAAGCCTAGTTTTCTGTTACTGGGCTTGCTTTTAGCACACATAGCACACCCTCTTACATATCTAGAAACTGTCTCATTCATTTTCGGCCAATAACAAAACCTTTGCAGCTGTGCAACTGTTTTACTTACCCCAAAGTGACCTGATATCAGAGAAGTATGTGCTTCCCTAATTATCTTTATTCTCTCATTTTGTGGAATGTAGAGTTTTCCACAATGATATAAGAGTCGGTCCTTCACATGATAATCCAATTCTTCTACTCTTTTGCCTTGACTCAAAGTTGCATATACATATTTAAATTCTATATCTTGAGCATATTGTTCAATGTAGCTTTCATGTAGCACAGAATTATGCTTAAGTATGGTAGATGCATTTATAATGGGTCTAGATAACATGTCTGCAACTTTGTTATGTATGCCCTTTTTATATCTGATGACTAAATGAAACTGTTGTAGAAAACCCATCCTCCTGTAATGTCTTGATTGCTGCAACTTAGTTTGGGAGTGTAAATGTTGAAGTGGCTGATGATCAGTATGTATTACGGTCTCTTTTCCCATTAGGTAATGTTTCCACTTTTTCACACTCTGAACTAATGCATAAAATTCTTTATCATATGTAGGATAGTTAACTACTGCAGGATTAAAAGTCTCATAATGATAACATATGGGTTTACCGTGTTGTGTCGACACTGCTCCCATGGCATAGTCACTGGCATCTATTTGGATCTCAAATGGTCTTTGCAGATCTGGTAGTGCTAGTACAATTGTTGTACTAATCTCTTCTTTCAAGGTGTCGAAGGCTTTTTGATGTTTGCCTCCCCACCGAAACACCTTGTTCAATCCTATTAAAGCATGTAAGGGAGCTGCAATTGAGGAAAAGTTAGAAATGAACTTCCTCCAATATTTTGCTACTCCTAAGAAGCTTCTCACTTCTGTAGCAGACTTGGGTTTAGGCCAGGATGACTACCACTTTAGAGGGATCTATTTTCAATTCACCACGCCCTACTATATGTCCCAAGTAGTTTAGAGACGTCTTGCCAAATTCACATTTTGAGAGTTTAACATAAAGTTTCTCTCTTTTCAAAACATCTAGTGTCTGCTTAACATGCTTTAAATGTTC
This sequence comes from Pinus tabuliformis, assembly GCA_031772625.1. Classification (NCBI taxonomy): domain Eukaryota; kingdom Viridiplantae; phylum Streptophyta; class Pinopsida; order Pinales; family Pinaceae; genus Pinus; species Pinus tabuliformis. The sequence goes on along the minus strand of CM062805.1, from coordinate 333,897,272 downwards.
TTCCCACATTTTACTAAAAATAAAAATGTCATCCAGGTACACAATAAAAAAATCATCAAGAAAAGGTCTGAGTACATCATTCATTAATCTCATGAAAGTAGCAGGATCATTAGTTAAGCCAAAAGGCATAACCTGCCACTCATACAATCCATGCTTTTTTTTTAAAGTAGTCTTCCATGCATCTTGTTCTGCAACTCTGACCTGATGGTATCCACTGTGCAAGTATAGCTTGGTGAAATAAATATCTTCCTTCAATTGATCTAAAAGATCATCTATGCGAGGAAGGGGATAACGATTTTTTATTGTTATCTTATTCAGTGCTCGGTAGTCAATGCACATTCTCCACAAGCCATCTTTCTTTCTCACCAAAACGATTGGTGACCCACATGGTGATGTGCTAGGCCTGATGAACCCCTTCTCGAGCAACTCCTACACCTGCTTCTTGATTTCAGCATTCTCTAAAGCAGACAACCTGTACATTCCAATGTTAGGCAATGGAACATCTTGCTACAAAATAATATCATGTACTATTCCCTTTTTGGGTGGCAGACCTTTAGGTTCTTGAAATAAGACATCATACTCTGAAACAACCTTTTCTATATCAGCTTTCTGTTCAGCATTATAGCCCTCAAATACATTGATTTTATCAGGTTTCTTTTCCTTTATAGCCATCAATAAGAATTGTTTGCATGAATTTATCATTCTTTTCATCTACCCTGAGTTTATGAGAGTATAATTATTCTTGAGCTTATGAGCTCTTACAAATTATTCGATTCCATATTTAACAAGTAGATACTTGTTCTCAGCTCTGTAGAAGATAGCCTTCCTATCATACAAGTAAGGACTTCCTAAAACAATTCCACATATATCCAAGGGAATTATGTCTAACTCAACCTCATCTACAAATGTTGACCCAAAAGAAAACTTGAGTTTGCACTGTCTAGTCACTTGTAGTTGTGTTTTATCATTCAACCATCCTAATGGGTATGGTTTCTTATGAGGTGTAGTTGCTAATCCCAATTTATTTATAATTGCTTCAAAAATTAGATTTACTTGTGAGCCACTATCAAACAAAGTATCAATCTTTTGATATTTGGAAACAACTCGAATGTGGAAAAGCTCATGTCTTTTTCTCTCATTTTCTTCATCAATAATAGATTAAGCAGAATTACTAGTAGATGCTCCAGAATTCTTACCTTTTATACATGTGGCTGCAATGGTTGTTTCATCTCCCGAGTCTGACCCCAAATCCTTTTGAATAGCTACAGAAGTCTTCTTATTCTTGCCCTCAGACTTCTTAGGTCTCAGCTCTGGATGCAGAATCCAACAATGTTCATCATCATGCCCATCATTTTTACAGTGAGTGCATGAAGCTTTGCTTTTCTGTGCAGTGTTAGCCTTCCTTACTTTCCACTACTGCTTTCTTTTCTCCTTGCTCTTGCTTCTAGATGAGTAGCTTGTACAAATACCTCATCTATACTAGTGGGATTAAACATGAGGATGGTATGCCTCATGTAGCTGTGTAGACCACCAATGTACTTCAAAATAGTCTCTGGTGAGTCTAATGAGATCCCTAGAATCAATGCTCTCTTTCTAAATTCTTGAGTGTACCCTTGCACACTTTTCCCTTTCAACTGCCGAAGGGTTTGCCAACTCATCATGGCTAGTTGCATGTAGGCCAATGGATAGAATTGCTTCTTGATTGCAAAAACAAAGTCACTCCAGACAGAGATAGTCTTACCATCTCTCTTCATATCAGCTTGGGTTCTTCCCAAGGATAATTTTAGGGGCGAATGTTCCCCTTTGGCGAAATTAAGGGGTTTTAAATTTTTAGTGGGTGAATATTTTGTATCATAGTACAATTTTACAAATCACCTCAAATAGCCCACCTTATTTTAAGGGAGAGGGTAAAAAAGGTAAATTTAGCCCTTGAAATTAGGAATTACAACCTTCCATTTTCCCATTTTCAAGAAAAGGTTTTATTTAAGTGAATCCATTCGCCCATTTTCAAGAATAGGTTTTATTTAAGTGAATCCTATGGGCCAAATACCATATTTATAAAAGAGGTATGGTAAATTAATAAAAATATAAATAAATGAGAGATATGGTAACTAAATAATACGTTTTTTATATTTACTCCATAAGTCACCTTATTATATACATGTAAGGGTGTAAACAAATAAAAATATAAGTAAAGTGGAGGTATGGTAAATAAATAAAACGTGTTTTTACACTTACTCAAAAGGTATGGTAAATAAATAAAAATATAAATAAACTAGACGTAAATAAATAAAACCTCTTTTTATATCTAGTCCATAACCCTCGTTCTATTTATGAAGGCTCAAGAAAGAGGTTTTATTTAAGTGAATCCTATGGGCCAAATACCATATTTGTAAAAGAGGTATGGTAAATTAATAAAAATATAAATAAAGGAGAGGTATGGTAAACAAATAAAACATTTTTTTATATTTACTCCATAAGTCACCTTATATTTACGAACACTCAAAAAATGGGTTATATTTAGGTGAAACCTATGGCCAAAATACTATGGGACAAATACCATGGACTAGATTTTTATTAATACCATGCAAAAAACCATTATTAACCCTAATATTAGAATTAATAAAAATAAAAATGACACATGGTATTGACCCATGGTATTCACCAAAATGGCACATGGTATTGACCCATGGTATTCACCTGGAATGTAGCCTATTTAAATGGGGGAATTAAACCATCATGTAGCCTATGCTAAGATTCACTAGGACTTTACAAAGTTTTATTATTTAGTGAAAGCCTCTCCAAGATCTTACAAGATTTTATAATTGAGTAAATATTCGCCATCCCTGGTGAGAGATTCGCCAAAAAATTATATATACATATTATATTATTGATAGAATCGCCTTCCATTTTTCCTATATATCATGGAGATTCACCCATTTATTATATTTATAACTTTAGGGGGGGTTCTTAAATTTTCCCTGGTTCTTCCTTCCCACCAAACTAAGGCAGTGCCTCCTAGGTAGAGGCTTGCCAGCTGAATCTTGCTCTTATCTGAGTTGATGTTCTGTACTCTGCAATACACATCAATTTGTCTAATCAAATTGTCCAACTTTTCAACATTTAGCTCTCCATCATATATAGGCAAGTCAAACTCAACATCTAGCTTGATCAAAGATTATTTCTTGTTATGCACAGGGCTATTAGGAGGTGTAAGAAAGCTTTCCTCTTTCCCTTTTCCCTTGGAGTGGTCATGGAAGTGAGACTCATCTTCTTCTTTATCTTGTTTAGAACCTGAGGAATCTTCATCCTTATGTTTTCTAAAGTCCCTATACATTTCTTCTACCATAGACTTTATAGCTAGGAAACTTTCTATGAATTGAGGGTCTGGCCCCACAGAACCTTCCTCTGACATTGTCTTCCGAGGATAGACTCTCCCAATTTCAGGATTAGTTTCGACCAACTCTCCTTCTCCTAATTTGAGCTTTGATCTAGTGAGCATTCAACAGCTAAACCAACAGAAGCTTGTCTAACCTTACATCCTTAAGCTCTGATACCACTTGATATGATAATCGCCCTATGAGTGACCTCAATTAAAGATTTATTGAATAAAGGTATTATAGACTCATGTGATGGTGTGTGTGTCCATGTTATTTAAGCAATGGATCGATCATATTACAAATACACAGACACTTGAAATGAGAAAACAGCAAAGAAATACAGTAAACAAATGCAAGAACAAAAGAAATTAATAAGGAGTTCACCCTATCCTCCAGGGCTACATCTCTGGTCCAGCTCTCAGTGGTGGCCTTATTTTATTGTGTCTTGAGCAGAGAATTACAATGCAGGAGCTCAATATGAGTCTCCTGAAATAGAATTGCTTGGCAGGGTGGTTCTTGCATTCCCCAAGCCACTGGAGTGCACAGAATCTTTTCCTACCAGCTCTTTGACCTCTCTGGTCTGAAAAATCCTCTCAGGGATGGCTTGAATCTCTCAAGCTCTCTGGTGCTCGACGCTACCTTTGGTCAGCTCGGCCCTCTATCTTCTTTCTGCTTTTCTTTGCTTTACTATCTTCTTCGCGTCTCTCTCTTCTACCTTCGGTTCTTCTTCTTCGTGTGTCTTCTATTCTTTGTTCATGGATTTAAGGCCATTTGAGCTCATGGCTGTTCAGTTCCTCTTCCACCTCCATTGGATCGCCTACTACAGTTGCGCTTGGAGTTCCCTATTCGGTGTCATCATCAGGCTTACAGGGAGTGACCACATGTCCTCCTGTAAACTGCGCCAGCCTGCTTTGTCAGTTTAATTCTTTGGCTACGTCATGGAATGAGTCTTCTGCCACCGTGGCAGTCAAAGCAGACCTCAAGTCCTTCTAAATCGTGGCTTATTCCTTCGTTAAATCTGGTCTTGCCATTGGGCGCAATGTCAACCGTTAGATCTGGATCCCCCAAATCCAACACCATCCACTCATTTCGCACGATTGACTTGCTCAACCATTAGTGCGCGATAAGCGGTGGTTTTCTCTCTCCTCTGCTTACCATGCGTCAACCGCTGAGTGTGATCACTCTGTTTTCACCAATTCCGTTTACTGCTTGAGGGTGCCCCCGGTCAAATACCATTGATTTTTCAGAGCGCAAGTCTCGCCTTGTCCTTTAGCTTTTTCCCCACGGTTCTCCCAGCTCTCCACGCGACCAAGTGCTCAGGGCTTCTTCAATTCAAGGATTTCGCCCAGGCGATGCACAATTAGCGCTAATCGCGCATCAAAAACTCCCTCTGTTTCCCGATCTGGGCCTCCTAGGGGCTCATTTCGCCTCCCGCGCAGTCTCCATGGGCCTCAGTCAGCGCACTTTGACCGAGGTCCTCATTGTTCCACGTTGGTTGCGTACTGCCACTAGTTTAGAGGTGTTTTTGATCACTGTTCTGAACTCTTGGAAGTCTGTCCCGACCTAGCACATTCATGGTTCTTTTGATTATTCTTCATGGATCCAATTCGGATCACCCTTTGCATATATTAATAGCTAGTTGTATTACTACATGTGAATGCATGTTAGGGGCGATCCACACCCCCTACTCTTTAATGCACATCACATTGGTAAGGTGGTAGGCTCACCCCACTATGCCCTCTGTTGATCTTTGTGCCCACCCCAATGGGGAAAATGTATAAATTTATTTATTAATTTATTATATAATATTAAAATATTATTAGTAGATGAATTTATATTTTGTAGTTACAAAAAATTGATATTATTTTTTATAAAAGTAAATATATGGTTTTTAATTAACATAATTAAATTATATAAGATGGCTTTTATGTGATCTTGAATTATTATTAATTTTTTTGTTTTTGTACCAATCTACATTGCATAATGTTGTCAGATGGAGACATTAGAACCGAAAATAGTGCATTCTCAACATGTAGAGATTGAAGCATTAATCCACAAATAAAACAAGGCATTTCAAGATTTACCTATGAAGCTACCTCTAGAGAGAAGGATAGAGCATATAAGTGAAGTTAAACCAAACTTGACACTATTATATATCAAACCAAATCAATATCCTCACCACCATAAAACTGAAATATAAATATTAATTCAAGGTCTATTAAGGCATGGAGTTATTACAACAAGTAGGATCACATATGCAACTCCTATAATGTTTGTTAAGAAAAAAGATGGACATTTTATACTATGCATAGATTATCGAGGCTTAAAAATTATAAAAAAACAAGTTCCTGTCGCATTTATAGATGAAATGTTGAACGAACTCTATGGAGCAAAATATTTCTCAAAATTAGATCTAATGTTATGATATTATCAAATCTATGTAAGATTATAAGATGTGGCAAAGATCGCTTTTAAAACCTATGGAGGTCATTAAGAATTTATGGTGATGTTGTTTGGGTAACCAACGGCCCTGCCACCTTCCAGGAAACCATAAATGAGCTCTTTAAATCCTATGTAAGAAAGTTTGTACTACTCTTTCTTGATGACATTCTTATCCACAACAGAACGTGGAAGGAACATCTTCAACATTTGGAGCAATTATTTTCTCTCCTAGAAGAAAATCAATTCTATGCAAAAATATTGAAATGTACTTTTGGTAAGGATAAAGTTGAATTCCTTGGCCAAGTCATATCCAAGGAAGGACTTAAGGTGGATTCAAATAAAATAAAATAAATCATGGGCCAAATGAGTTATCAAAACTAAGAGGATTCATAGGGTTAACATGCTATTACAGAAGCTTCATCAAGAAAAATTCCTTCCAACAGGGTAACCAAGCATAAGAGTGTTTTGAAGCATTGAAAAAGGTTTTGTGATCTACACCTGTGTTAGAAACACTTGTAGTAGAATGTGATGCTTCAGGAGTTGGGAAAGGTGAAAAATTACCATATGATAGCTTTTGAGAGCTGAAAACTCAACAAGAGAGAAAGTGTAAAATATACATATGATAAAGAGATGTTGGACATTATCCAAACTTTGTCCAAGTGGCGACAATACCTCTTAGGGCGTAAATTATCAATATGTATGGATCACAATTGTCTTCAATTCTTATTACAAAAGACATTATCAACCAAACAATAGAAATGGATGGAAAAAGTTTCCACTTTTGACATGGAAATATCATACAAAAAGGGGAAAGACAATGTAGTTGTTGTTGTATTGTCACAAAAGGACGAGGAAACACCAATGGTGGTTCCCGATTGGTTAGATGAAATTTTGGTTGAATATGCCAAGGATATTGAATCTTATTCCCTAATCAACAATATGGACCAAACTCCAAAATTGGTTCTCGAAAAATGACATTTTATGGTACAAGAACCCATTTTACCTAATTCCATCTTCAAAGTTTACAAGGACAATCTTAAGGGAATCACATAGTTCCCCATAAATGGGACACATTGGATTTTTTAAAACATACTATAATGTGCGACAATCCTTTTGTGTTTGCTAAGTTGTGTGAGTCCTGAGATGATTGTATGTTTAACCTTTGGTTTGAGAAATTGTGAGTTGGGGGCATCTAAGTTGCCAGAATCACTCGAAGATTACACCTAGCCTGGACCACACCAACCCTTAACATTGTTGGATTTTTACCCACAGAGTTTTGAATCGATGACCTTCACATCATAGAGTGCCTTAATTGTACACCCCATCACCATCTATTCTATGCTCTATGAGCTTAATGCATGACAATCCTTTTAATGGAAGGGGATGAGTAAATATATTCAAAATTTTGTTGCTAAATATGACATACGTCAAATAAATAAAAATGAGAATATTATGACACATGAGTTGCTTCACCTCTTACACATTCCTAATCAAAAGTAGGAAGAGATATAAATGGATTTCATTGAAAGGATTCCCATGTCCAGTGGGAAAGATAATATTTTTGTTATGGTCAACAAATTAACTAAATATGCACATCTTGTAGCAATAAAAACAACATATTAAACAAAACATATTGCTTATGTTTTATGCAAAAACATCTATAAATAGCATTATGATCAAATAGGGATACAAAATTTAAGGGAAACTTTTGAAAATAATTTTCCAAACAAACTGGAATATCCCTTAATATGAGTTCAACTTACCATCCATAAACATATGGACAAACATAAATTGTTAATAAATGTTTGGAAGCTTACCTATGTTGTTTTGTGACGTATAAGCAGAACAAGTGGTTCCAATAGGTGCATTTATCTGAATGGTTATATAATTCTACCGGACACACATCCACCAAAATGACTTATTTCCAAGCCTTTGGTTATGAACCACCAAAATGGAAAGAATTTGCACTAATTGACACTAAGGTCCAATTAGTGAAGAATCATCTTGACGAAGAGAAAAATATCATCAAAATATTAAAATAAAATTTAGCTGCAACTAGTAATATAATGAAACAACGGCATACCAACATAAGAAGGTTCAAAGATGATGATTGGGTGTTTGTAAGACTCTAACCTTACAGGTGATTATCACTTAAACAATAAGGGAAAAACAAATTGGTTCCAAAAATCTATGAGTCTTTTCAAATCAACAAAGAAATTAGCAAAATAGCCTATGGGTTGAAGTTACCTGACAACAATCAGATCTATAAATTGTTCCATCTGTCTTGCCTCAAGAAGGCGTTGGGACAAGGCCAACTTGTTCAAACAAAAATTCCGAACTTTGACGATGAAGGAAGAATTATTTTAGAACTAGAAGGAATTCTTGCAATTAAGGAAAAAGTGTTACATTTCATAACCATCAAAGAACACCTTGTTAAATGGAAAAACCTTTGAGAAGAAGATGCATGCAGGGATGTCCCTTCTTTCAACTGGCTGAAGCTTTGCATGGATGCTAAGGTGTGCGACGTTGCCCTGATCTCATCGTACCGCAGTTGCTTATCCCGGATTTCTACTTCAATCTTTTTCACTTGTGGGTCCTCCTACAGTGAGGCCCATAGTTCTAGCATTTCCTCAAATAGTTGTCTACGGTCCTTGACCCAAGTTCGAAGTTAGGCTGCGCTCACCAACAAAACCCAATATTTCTTACCCTTTCAGGGACAACCCACATTGGGCAAATCACATTCTCACCCGAGGCAATATGGGAGGATGCTAGAACCAAGTTTCTGCATCCAGAGGGGTGTGAAGTTTGGTTGTAGGTTTTCTTCTGATCCAGGGTTCAATCCGACCTTCACGAACCATTAACTTCATAAACACAGTCATAGACAGTTTTTGTACTTAACAGATTTATAAGTTGAGTGTAGCTACTTCAACATGTATTATTCAACGTAAATAACAGTATCCAGGACTTAGCAATGCAATTATATGGAAAATATACTACAACGAACAATATTACAAAAACTCTAAAACAAATAACATAACACAAATATGCTTCCAAATCTTCTTTTATTACTTCAATTCTTCAATAATACAAACTTTTGACCCTGCGCACTCAGCTGCAAGGGCCTGTGCACACAACTCTAGACTTACCAAGGTCTTCACGCACACAATAGCAGGAGCCTTCCCCTTCACCTGAATACAGAATATAAAACACTCAAAACACAAGTATCATAACAAACATACTACCTTAGACAAGCTAAGACATCCCTTTATATACTTTTTCCTATTACAATACCATGGTCCGCAAACCATGGGCAGAGCTCAAAACAATACAAAAACTAAGGGGCTTTGACCTTCCTAAAACCCCTTGACTCCTAATGACCTGCGTGCTCTGCTCCTTAAAATGCGGAGGCTTTTACAAAACTTAGTCAAAATTTGACCTAGGGGACCCCATCCCAATAATGGGAAGCATAATTTTTTTGCCACCAATATCCCTCATTACCCTTGCTTTGAGGACAAAACAATTTTAAAGGAAGTGGAAATGTTATAAACATAATTATAAGTATAAATAATAATAAATTAATTAAATTAAATGAAAAGTCAAAGGGCACATACCCTTTCACCTTCTGACCAATCAATGTTATAAGTAAATTGTCCTGAAGGTTTATTGTATTATCATTATTATTCACATTATCAATAAATACATATTTTTATACACTTTTTTTTATAAATATACAACAAATATAGTTGTAACAATTGCTTTCTAGTGATGGTGGCTTAATTTTTCTTCTCTCCATGCAAATATCTTTAAAGCCAAAAAATTCATAAAAGCTTGAGATATGTATGAAAATGTTGGATCTTCTTTGATTCATGAGTTAAAAAAAATACCAATGATATCAATGTTAGTCATTCATAATCAACTGCTTTTGATTTTTTTAATTACTAGTTATTGTGGTGGAAAATGAGAGAGTAGAGGAGATCGCATGTAGATGCAAAATTTGAACATTGACAATAAAATCATTATGTAACAGCCCTAGTAATAATTCATGTAAAAAAAATATAAGACCAAAGTCATGGGACACGTATTCCAAGCTGAATGGTGGGAAAAACATCCTAGTGGGTGTTCATTTGGTTTATTATGACTAAGGAAATTGGCAAAGGCTTTGGAAAGGAAAGAGGCATTATCTACCATTTATTTATGAAAATAATGGAAATTAGGAGAAAATGAAGGTGAAAGGCCACATGTTGCATGTGAGGAGAAAAATGAAGGAAAAATATTGGAAAATGAAGAAAATATATACCTCACTGATAAAAAAGGATTATGAGGATTAGTTCATGTCTTTTCTCAATGTTAGCTTTTGTCAGTTGAGCTTTTTGTTAATTTATTTTTGGAGCTCTCTCTCTCATACTCTTGGAAACTTATAGTTTCTTGGAGCGCTCTTGTAGGAGTGTGGCATACTTGGAGTTTTGGAGCAAGAAAGTAAAGGAAGAGAAAGAAGGCACAAGAGGACATCATGATCAGCAGCAACAATGGGTTTTTCTTGCAGGTATCGAGTTGCATGTATGATTTCCTAGTTAACTTTGGCATGCATGGCACATGCTATGTGGTTTCTTGGTTATGGTATGTCAGTGGCATGGAGAATTTCCTGGATTGGCAGTGGTTTTACCTAGCCTTGCCATTTCCTGGATAGCCATGGTGTTGTGGGTTTTATCTTTATTTTATGGTTGGTTCTCATGTTTCTTTGGTTGTGGGTTAAGTTATTAGTTCTTGGAAGCCTTGGTTTGAAAAATGCTCCAGAAGCCCTATAACAGATTGGGTTGAGTTACTAGTCATAGAAGCCTTGGTTGGACAAAAGATCTGGAAGCCCTTGGTGGGTTGACTTACTAGTCCTGGAAGCCTTGATTGGCCAAATTCTGTGGAAGCCCAACAACAACTATGGGTGGAGTTACTAGTCCTAGAAGTCTTGGTTGGAACAAACGATATGGAGCCCTAGATAGCTTGGGTAGAGACCAATCTAGTGATGGTTAGTGATGTCCAACCGTGTGTTGGATTCACTAGTTGAGGGTTGAGGCAGCCTAGCCTCTGGAAGCCTTGGTTTGGTTTTGATTGATTTTTTTTATGAGATCCCACATTCATGCTTGGAATATGGCATGGGGATGATTTTTTGAAAGAGATATTTCATTCAACCTAGTCTATGGTTGGGTGGTTCATGGAATTCCAAGACCTGGTTGTGTTTTTCATATGTTAATGAGAGCTTCTTTCCTTTTGTATTTGAAGGATAAATGTACTTGTTTATATGTGGTATTTGTGGTTGTTGTATAATTTTTATTTCTATTGTTTATATGCTAGTTATGAGCATGTTTTATGAAAATGATGATGTATGGCTCTCATCATGTTTTGATTTGTAAATTAACGAACAATGAATATATGACCTAATAGTTGATAATGCAGCTATTGTGATAGGGCATCAATGCTTCCTTATGAATCTATTGACGATGTTGGAACCTCCAACATGTCAAGGGGATCTCCCTCGTAAGAAGTCCCAATTAGACCTCAAATCGTTTGGTGTAGGAGTCCCACTAGTGGGTCGTAAGGTAATGCTTTGACCACGATGTCGCACAGAGGCAAGTAAGATAACTTTGTCAGTAGCAATGGTGTGATTGATGGAGTGAGTTAAGGAAGGTGTATGAGAGGTTCTAACACTTAGAAGGGGGAAGGAGGTGCAGGTGAGTTCCAGGTTGAAAGGGATCAGTCCCAACTCAGCTAGGAACACACAACACAAAATGGCATGCACCACTTCCAGTGGAGCAGTCCACTCAGATGTGTCAGTCACATCATACAAGGTAATATAACACGTACAACACTCATGGATCAGTTCGAGATGAGTGTGAAAATTGTTACAGCAAGGTTCATGTGAAATGTTTGTCTGATGTTCGACAGAGCAGTTGACACGAACGGTGACAACATTAACAACATATCAACACATTAACAACAAGATTCATATAATTGCATGTGAATTAGTTCATACACAAGTACATAAGTTAAACAACATATATCATTAAGGCAACCAGAGTAGTCCAACTATAATAACAACATATGCATGAAAATGTGTTGGCTCTTATTATATAAAGAAGTGTAAGTCAAAATCATACAATACATCCATGTAAACCTGCTAGCCCCAACACTGGAACGTTATAGACACATCCGCCTGCTCCTCCAAAGAGATGTACTAGCTCCATGTAGTGGAGAAGCCAAGGCACGTTACAATGCTATCCGAGCCTTCTTCAAGTTAGTCTTAATAGAAGCTTGGCTGACCAAAAGCCCATACAATGAGTGATGAGGAACTATTTATAGCAAAGGGTGGGGTGACCCTTGACATTCCCCTTTGTGACAGTTCAACTACCCTCATAAATCTTCACCTACTCTATGAATGTTACGTCCAACTATTGAAACTTGACTTACACTTGACATGACTCAATGCACATGTACTCATCTGAGACATGGCTTGAGCAAGCCCAGCAAGACATCACTAACATTCGGTCCACTATGGTGAGACTAACTCTTTGACATGCTTGTGATGGTGAAGGTGGTAAGCTAATGCCAAGCTTGGTCGTCCATGATGGTGTGCATGCACCTCATGGTGACATCTTGCTGAAGCAAACTCTTGCCTCCATTGCAACTAGTGCATTGGTTCGGCCCCTTCATCCAACTCGTTTGCTATCACTTGCATGGTCTTCTTACCAAAGCACATGTTTAGCCCCAACTGGACTTTCTTATTTGTCTTCACCTTGGTGAGTGTGTTGAATGGGTTGGATTGCATGTGTGCGCTCAACAACATGCATGTTGTTGAATCCCTTTCATGCGATCAACAACACTTATCACCATGTCTTCTCTGTGTCAGCTGCTAGGATGGATCCTTAACTTGTACGAGCACAGTTTCATCCGTGAGTGCATGTTGCACCCACTGTTGTTCTTGTTCGTGTTGCAACTCATTCGTCTGTCTGTGCAGCTTCATGTCCTTCCTGAGTTTCTGCTTCAGCACATGCAACTCCTTCTTTTTTCCATCTTCTGCCTTCGCGCGATCTTCATGTCGTGCTATCACTTCATATCCAGAGTCTCTGAAGTTTCTTCCATCATCAATGGACCTTCTTGAGCTTACAACCTTATTCTGCCTCCATGTTTTCAACAACCCTCCTCGTGCATTCGTTGCATTTGGTATGTTGTCTTCAAATCTTGTTCGTGATGATGCTCGCTATGATTTTTTTGTTGTCATATCTTGATTTCCTGGAACAACTTGATTTCTTCGTGGGTAGGTAAGTCCGTGGAAATTTGATTGACTACATCCCCAAGTGTGCTCTGAACAGTGTCTTCTTCTCTACTCTCCTAAAAGCCATTGTACCTATACAATTGAGAGGAAGTGAACAGATGGGATACCTGAAGACATGGAAACACTCACGGCAAGAAATCTGTCTATCAAAAACCAAAATGAATATGAAAACTGACTTGCAACATACCTGGGTGCATGATCATGAAGGTTGCGCAATTTTGCTCAGGAGTTCAAGATATCGACTGCCAAGACTGCACAAGGCATAATCTGGGCTTCTGGAAGACTGACTAATTGCTAGAACTACGCAATGCACAATCCATTTTGGTTGTTGACTGTTGGGATTGTGCAATGTGTAATTCCAGCTGGGAAGGACTGTTGGCCTAGGGATAGATTTGCGCAATTTCTTGGGCCAAGCAAGCACTGTCCTCCAAAAATGTGCAAAACAGTCCTAGAGGCTAGTATTGGGCAGGAATGCACAAATTGGAGAGGACAATGAGCCTTCCTTTCCTAAATTGCGCAATGCAGCCTTAGGGAGGGCAGAGCCCGAGCCAAGGTTGACCTGACTCTCCGACAAGCAACTGAAATCAAGTAACTCACTAAATTCATGGCAACATTAAGTGATATCAAAATTGATTAACAGTGCATGCAAACATGGATGAAAGATTGAACAAACAAATCAACATGCATGTGAGTGAGGCAGTTCGTCAGTTGGGCGAACGTCTATGCAAAACAGTTTCATGCATGCGACAACAGTGTGATGGCAACAAAAATTGAAACAGAGCTAGGACAAGCTAGGATACATGTAAACAACAACAAGTGTTCAAAGAAATCAAGCAAAAATTACTCCCACAAGCGAAAACACAAAAAATGACAGAAATGCAGCACAAGGCATGTGAAGCGGGCTTACCCTGAAATAACTGAGCTGAATGTGCCGATTGTTACTGTTGATATCTCCATCCCTCCATCAGTGATCAAAATTTCTCTTTTTGCAAGCATATTAGGTGTCCCATCCAATCAGCTACATTCCATTAGGTCATGGATCAACTGATGGTAGTGGTTCATTGTCAAATTTCCCTCATGGCATTTACCTGCTGGCCTATTTTCACATGTTTAGGTCATTTACTGTCATTTTATTTCATTCCATTTACCAAAATCATTTTAGGGTTTTAGGTCTCACTAGGTTTAGGGTTTGCCACCATGGTCATAAAAAGCTCAATAAAGGGTCAGCAGGCACATGAGGAGGTCTAATAAGTTCAAAAAATCAAAATTTCAATGATGATATGCTCAATAAGTGGTTTTTACCTCAAAACATTGTTTTGAGGTGAAAACAGAGTTTTTATTTCTATGTACAAAAATTTTATGTAATTTCAATATTTTCTATATGTAATAAGTTCAAAGCTGCTGCCCTTGGTCACCTTGCCAACTCCAGCCACTGCAGACAAAAGCACAAGCATCAATGCATCAGTTTACCAAATGATTAAGAAAAGTCAATTCCAATGGAAAAATAGAGCTTATGACCAAAAGTGACTTTGACATTAGAAAAGTGGGTTTGGAATAAGTAAAAATTAAAGGTCATCCATATATAAAGTGAAAGGGGTGCCATTTATCATTTTATTGTGCAAAATACCCTTGGAGAGCAAAAAATCGTGATTTGGAGCAAAGGAGATCAAAAACCCTGTTTTCCAAGCAAACTTGCCTGGCGTTGTGCATCATAGGAAGTACACTACGCATCAGGCTAGCGCTACGCATCAGTGGTTGTCTTGCAGTGTAAATTTGCATGGGTGCTGTGCATCAGAAGGGCGCTGCGCATTGGGCCCAGTGCGCTACGCATCAGTCTATAAGCTGCCAAATCATTCCAAATTGCTCAACAACCCTCAAAAACACTGCATTTTCATTCTACAAGTAAGTGATCATTGTCCTAGAGCTGAATTTGATGTCATACTTGTGTTCTTCATGAGTTTTGCATGTTTAAAGTGAAACCCTAGCTTGCTTCATTATTTTCCATTTCATTGTCAATTTTCACTCCATAATCATAATCCATATCATTAAAACCCTTTTCCCTCTTCCATTACCCTAAATCACTCCATTTATCCCATTTTCCATATCCCACTCCCCTAAAACAAATAATTCCCTTCACCAAACCCTAAATCCCTCACTAAACCCTAGTTTCTCAAAACTAATCCCTTCATCCCCCAAATCCATTGTCCATTAGTAAAATCTCTTCATACTCATCACTGTTGTCCTCCCTTATTACCATTTTTCACCACATCATCATCATATCACTTTTGTAAGACAAGCACCAACACCATGGCAAGAAACAATGACTCAAGCTATGACGAAGAAACAGTAAGTGACAGTTCAAGAGAAAGGAATGTACAACCTAGGAGACCTCACAAGGGTGGGAAAATTATCAGAGAGGAACCTATTAACATTGTTGAACTCCTTGCTTGCCCCCTTGCTACCACTTGTTTCAGATACCAATCTTGCTTTGAGTTTTGTGAGATGGTTGAGAGGGTTAAGTATCATCATGAATTGGCAAGGCAATTTGTCATCAACATGGAGGACAATATGGTAAACCTTGCTGGCATCAATTTCACTCTTTCACCAACCATTATTGCAAAAGCAACTAGAATTCCAGATGTAGGGGAAAGGTGGAACAAAAGACAAAATATCAGCAAGCAGCACTATGAACCATACATTAAAGCCAAATATCATAGTAAATTGGGCAGGGTGTTCCCTTTCAAATTCTTGGAGGACCAGTATGTTCCACTTATGAAACTCATCATTAAATACATGTGAGGGAAGGTTCTCCAGACTCTATGCCTATCATATCATATTGCTTATGCATTTCACTAGGGTCAGAATGATGAGTATTCCATATTTCATTTGCAAGAACATAGAGAGGATGACTATGATTGCAAAGAGAAAACCATACCCACAGTAGCTCAACAGTATTTATCACTTTGCTATCATCAATATTATTGTTGTGCATCAGCTCACTCAGTTGGGAGTGCCATGGGAAACCTTCATTTCCATGAAATCTTCAAGGGGCCTCAAATTTTTGCAAATATTCAAGAGGAGGGTGGACCATCCGGGCAACAAAAAGGGTATGAAAGCAAAACTGAAGAGGCTCACATTCTTGTGTTTATAACTTATGAAAAAGGTACAAGAAGACTTTTTGCAGCTGCCAAACGAGTATTATCTCCACTAGGGGTGGAAGGGGTCTCGTTATCTTCACCAGATCATAGGCAAATGCTATCTTCACCTGGGGTGAAAGGGGATTTTCCTTCTTCTTCATCAAAACAAGTACAGGACAAAGGAAAGCAACCATTGCATGATGAAGGGCCTTCAGAAGGCCAAGACAGGGATTTTGTTTTGGTAGAAGAAGATGACACTGATTTGGGCTCCCAAAGCTCAAGACTCAAGGATGTGGTAATCAAAGAGAAAGAAGCTGAGATCCAAGCCTTATCACTTAACCTTGAGAGGGCTAAATGGATCATTAACTTCCTTGAACAAGAAAACAAACAGTTGGCTGATAAACAAGACCTCCTGGAGTTACAAATCATCAAAGAAAACCGGCAAAAGTCAAAGAGGGCAAAGGGAAAATTGAAAAAGACAATGACTACAAATATTTGTTGGAAAATCTGAATATGCACTTGGAGAAGCTGCTTGATAAGGCTAACAAAGAGAAGAACATGTTGTGCTACATGGCTTATCACTACTTGGTCGGGATAAAATTTGCAAGACAAGGATAAGAAGCCTAAAAGCTAAGCTTAAGAGAGCCTTAAAGGCCAAAAAGGAGCAATATAAACTTAGGATTTTGGTTGAAGCTTCCTTGGCTCAGCAAAGCAATTAGCAAACTTGCCTCTTGCCAATTTGAAGTAATTTTGAGAAATTTTTGTCATTTCATAAATTTTAATTGCAAAACAGAGGAATTTTCCTCTGATGCGCAGTGAGCTGGCTTGGAATTTTGCAAAATGGTTTACATTTTTGGATTCCTCATGGAAAAATACTAAAACCTAGAAAGTTTCATGAAGTTTGGAGGAGATCTGGGTCACCTAAAGGGAAAAAAACACCTAAAAAATGCCCTCTCTGCCACTTTTTGGACCCACAGGAAGCAGTCTTGGGAGAATTGATTTTTGAAGGGGCAAATGGACTCCAAATCCAAAAATTCCAATTTTCCTAGAAATTAGACAGATAGATCTTTCCAACAAGCCATCTTGGAGCCAATTTGGTGAAGAGGAAGGCCTTCAAACTCAGCCTTGAAGTGGCATTATGCATCAGGCTCAGGGCGCTGCGCATCAGGCAAATTTTGCCAGTTTTGCCTAAAAACTCATAATTTTGCCCAGTTTGACTATCAGTTGACTTTTTCTCTTCTCCTTGGTAAATTTGTGATGGTAAATGATGTAATATGATGTAAATTTTATGAAAAATGACTTGAGGGGGTAGATACATTAGTTAGAGGTGGTTTGAGGTTGAATGAATTAGTTTCCATAGTTTTAGAGGCAAGCTGTTCCACTACCTATTTTTCAGTTCCTAGTTTAGATGTTGTTGAAACGGCTACTTGACTCATGGATTCGACCCATGATGGCTAGCATAGGTGGTTTGATGCCTATATTATGTACTTTCTTAGTCATTTATAAAGGTTGGACTCTTGTGGATGCATTGAGCTTTATTGTAAATCACTTCTGCAATTTGGCAAGGAAATGAACCAGGGTTTTGCAGCATTTTGTGGGATTCTTGTGGTAATGTGTCTTGGCATTGTTTATTCCTCTATTATTTAGTTTCTCTTATGTGTATATGTTACGGCATCTATTTCTTTCTTCATAACTAAATGAATCAAGATAAATAGGTGGAATCCATTGATATTCAGTGCTCTGCCTTGAGGATACATTTAGTTTTTAATGTTTTCTGTTGTTTGAAGAGGAATCATGAACCTTGCATGCCCTATCCAACTCCTCACTGGTCTTAGACTTACCATCACACCCAATTTAAAGTGCCAAAATACCTACCTACCTCACCCCACAGAACCTCCTGCAAATCTGAGTTGATTTCCTGGACCCAAAACTGCCTTCTTCACTTGATCCAGCAACCAACCATTAAAATCAAACAAAATATTCTGACCTAATATACCTAGCCTAAAATCAACATTTCATTTCAGTCATCTCAAGCCCTAGTTGCACATATCTTAATTGAGATTGACAAGGAGAGAGCCCTCTCCTAACCTGGTAGGGCTAGCTACTAGGTTAAGCGTGGTTTGATGTTACCCTAGACGTACCTTTCTTTAGCCTGAGGTAGATCCATTATGGTTGTTGACTGTTGGAATTGTGCAATGCACAATTCTAGCTGGGAAGGACTGCTGGCCTAGGGACAGATTTGTGCAATTTCTTGGGCCAAGCAGGCACTATCCTCCAAAAATGTGCAAAACAATCCTGGAGGCTAGTGTTGGGTAGGAATCCGCAAATATGGAGTGGATGGTGAGCCTTCCTTTCCCAAATTGCGCAATGCAGCCTTGAGGAGGGTAGATCCCAGGCCAAGGTTGACCTGACTCGACAACAAGTAACTGAAATCAAGTAAGTCACTAAATTCATGGCAACATTAAGTGATATCAAAATTGATTAACAGCGCATGCAAAACATGGATGAAAGATTGAACAAACAGATCAACATGCATGTGGGTGAGGCAGTTCGTCGGTTGGGCGAATGTCTATGCAAAACAGTTTCATGCATGCGACAACAGTGTGATAGCAACAAAAAATGAAACAGAGCTAGGACAAGCTAGGATACATGTAAACAACAACAATCATTCAAAGAAATCAAGAAAAAATTACTCCCACAAGAAAAAACACAAAAAAATGATAGAAATGTAGCACAAGGCATGGGAAGCAGGCTTACCCCGAAACTGTTGAGTTGAATGTGCCGACCGCTCCTAGATATGATGTGGGATGTTAGGGTTGCAAGGTTGATGTGAGGAATGAGCTTCGCAGTGTCCAATTGATGAGTTTTGATAACATCAAGGTTGTGACGCGCATGCCACAAATCTAGGGGAAGCGACACTTGGTGGGAGGTTTCGGAATTTATCCTTGCATGTAACCTCCAACTACTAAACATAGATCCCTGAAACAAGGGATGTATTTGCTTGTTGCATTGGGAGAAGCAGCCCATGTGTTGTGGGGAAAAATGCCTATGCAGGACGATCCTATCCACCTAAGGTGTGACAGTACCTTAGCAACAAACGAATACAGCTACACTGGTTTCTTCCTTTATGAAATATGAAAGAGAGGAGATCGATAGACTTACCGTTGTCTTCTGTTTGTCCCTCGATCTAAATCCTCTTCTCTTTGGATGTTCACAGCTACTTGCCTCCTCGCTGGCTCAAGAGAACAGCTACTTGATTCCACGAGATCACAAGAGAACAGCTACCTGTGACAAGAGAACAGCTACTTGCGACAAGAGAAGAACATAACACAAAGGCATATATTCATATTCATAAATGATTCAGGATTAGAAGTAAATCAAATACACTAATGCAATCATACAAATACACCAGTATATAGGAGCAAACCAAGATAGCTTTATTGATAAGTAACAGGGTTCAGGAAGAGATACAACCCATAGGGCTCCAATCCAGCATCTCCTTCCCAGCAGAATGGAATTCCTTCTTCAGCTCCCTTCAAAGCATTAAGCACCCAATGATCCAGTCTCAAACCAACAGCAATTCTTTGCAATAACAAAATTCCAGCCTTTAGATCTCATGGAGGAGAGATCCATATATAGATGTTTGGAGAGAGGATGAGTCAGCTTGAGATCTGACTAGTGTCCTCTCCCTCTATCAGTTCTTGAGTCCACTTGGAGGTTCTTGCTTCCACTTGGAGATTTGGAACCTCTTACTCATCACCAGTCGAATTCCTTGATGCAAGTGTCATTTTGGAAGCTTCCTGGGCATTGACACCTTGAGGAATGACTCTGCCACATGTCCAAACTCGCTCAGCGCAGGTAGCCTTTGTTGGAGTTGACATTCAACGCAGGTAGACATTGGAGCAGTTGACATTCAGCGCAGATGCTCAGTGGAGAAGTTGACATGATCCAGAATTGGCCTGTTTTTGAGTGGTTTCAGGTAGAGAACTTTTGTGAATTGTTGTGGTTGGTTTGCCTTGTTCCTCTAGGGGTAGGAACAACATGTTTAGGGACTTTGGATCCCTTAGATTATGGACATTTCATGCTTGAGGCTGTAAGGCACAAAAATGTCTATAACAGTTTCCCCCTAAAGTATGAGGCCGTTTATCGGGTGAAATGCTTTATCCAGGAGGGTCCGAAGTTCATCCATCTGCTGGGAGGAGACCTGTAATAAAATACAATACAATACATTATGATTCATCATGATCTAGCTGAGGCGGGCATTCCCATGCTCAGCTTTATAAATTCACTTTTGTACATAGAACAGATGATTGTCTGATGGTAGACTGATAATTTTGGCGAAATTATCATCCTTTGAGTAGGATGATCATCTGTTGCAATGATGTACATGTCAAATGTCTTTATCTTTCATGAATATATATCACAGCCCGGATGGATGAAACTAGATCCGGGGTCTTCAAACTTGTTCGATCTTCACTCTAAGTACAAGTCGATCCATGTGAGAATTGCGCTGAAGTCAAACATGGAAAGACCTCGCTTGATTACCGGTCAATGATGTAAACCGTTAACAAGCGCGAGAGGAATCACCGATAATGATAATGACCCTCAAGGTACTGCAGTACAATTCACGTGGTGTGAATAAAGGACTTGGCGTCGAACACCATGCAAAATCTTCTGGTCGAAGGTCATTGATGTATACCTATCGCCGGAAGTGAGAAACTTGCCATTGAGGCATGCAAGCTTCAAAGTACTGAGGGGGTTGTTCCTAGATCAACTTCTTGGATAATGAGCTGATGTCGACAAGAAGCGATCCGTCAAAGGAGGGCCTTGATGAATCCCACATCAGTGACATGGAACGGAGCTAGTGATTTTAATGGAGGTGAAAACGATCTGTGATATATGATTTAGGGTGGCGGTCATGAATGGATGAAGGATAATGTATGGTAGTGGATGGGACCCGGTTGACTCTTTCTGAACGACTTCTCTTGAACATATGGCGACACTGATGCGATGGATCGGTAGCATTACCCCAAATATGGATGGTATGGCGAGACCATGGTGATGTGACCGGTGAATGAGACAACCCAACCCGATTGTGGTACGGAGGAAAAGTGTCATGTTCAAGAGCGACCTGCTACCATCAAATTTTTCTTTAGTTTTCTCCCAATTTTTCCCCAGTCATTACTGACCAGTACCTCTTTATTTTTGTCAAGCTTGAGGAGGATAACATATGTTTGTTCTATAACCTGCCCTTCGGGCAAGCCCATCGCTATGTTTTAACGAGCCTAGCGATAGGGAAACTCGTTCTCGTCTAAAGACAAGTTTGTCGCTATTTAATAATTTTAACGAGTCTAACGACAAGGATAACTCGGTTCTTTTCATTTTTAGAGAGTCTGAAAAGATACATAAAGTTAACTCCAAAATTCCTTTTTCGTCATCTAATCCCTTAAGTCCGAAAAAGTATAAAACAATACAGAAGGGATGAGTTTTCGATAATTTTAACGAGCCGAATAAAATAAGCGCTCGACCTTTTTGTGCAATAATCCCTCAGGTCCAAAAAGATTAAAATCTAGAGGAGGGATAGCTCTTCCAGTCACTTTAACGAGCTGGAAGGCCAAAACTCGGCAATCTTTTCATATTTTACGAGTCAGCTGAAAAGAGCTTAAAGAAGACTCGTCTTTTGAGGAACGAGTGATAAACAGGGTTAGCAGCAGATTCCAGGTACAGGTTGGAATTTTCCAATCACGACAGTGTCACAAGGATGGCTAGGTAAAATCACTCTTCGCAGCTGTTCCTCAAAATGTGTAAACAATCATATGGAGGTGAACGATCGGCCAAATGAAAAGTGGAGGTGGCAGGTGCAAACACGACCAAGGCTTTTATGGCTGATAAATTTACAATCACAGTGGTTATTTACCTGGTTAGGTTCATTTTTTAATGAGCTTGAACTCTGGAGGAAACTCTTGCTCACAATCGCTTTTCTATTTTTTAACGAGCATAAATTCCGCGTTAAAACTGCTCGATTTTGCGTTTATTTTTTAACGAGCATGAACTTTATGCTAAAACTGCTCAATTATATGGTCAAATTTTGATTTTTTACCATAACTAGCTTTTCTCTTTTCAAGGATAGTACTGCATTTTCAATTGCTACATCAAACTTAGCTAGAAATGAATATCATTTGCATGGAAATGAGAATATAACCCTAATATTTCGCTTTGAACTACGTAAAAAGCATTTAAAAGTGTTTTTACCTCTCATTTTACCATTTCATTTGAACTTGGTTTGTTGGAGCTCTGGAGGTGCCTCTTCCCCCTTGATTTTCATCAGCTGATTCCGGGAGATTCTGCGGACGATTTTCGGCGCCGTCTGGACCAGGTAGGAGCTAAACTCTAGCTCTTTTCTTTTCATGGTTTCCTTTTTCCATTTTGTGCCTGTTTTCCTGTTCCCATGAGCCCCTGGGGTTTT
This sequence comes from Pinus tabuliformis, assembly GCA_031772625.1. NCBI lineage: Eukaryota > Viridiplantae > Streptophyta > Pinopsida > Pinales > Pinaceae > Pinus > Pinus tabuliformis. The sequence continues at coordinate 333,874,523 of CM062805.1, read as the reverse complement.
GCTAGGGCGCTCTGCCATCAGCTCAAGCAGTCCATTCGAAACCTGCGCTGAATGTCAAGCTGCCTTAAGGCAATTTGACCTTCAACGCAGGCAGGACACTTTCCAATTGCGCTAATCTCAGAAAAGCAGTTCTATGCACAGTTTTTGATGAAATTTTGCCAGTTTCTCATCAAATTCAGGAACTTACTCTTCCTCTCGTTTGTTTTGCAGGGATCTTTGAACAAAATGTCCCTCACATGGCGAGAACGAGAACATGAAGAGGAGGACATGATTGCCCTCCATGACCCTATCACGGTGAACGCGCTGCGGAACTGTGGCCTGCTGAAGTTATTTCGTATCTCTAGTATGAGAGCACATATCTCTCTACTGCAGTATATGCTTGATGCTTGGGATCTTATTAACCAAGTATTCCAGATTAGGGGAAAATCTATCCCCTTGACCATAGTGGACATTTACTTCTTGACTGGGTTGTCAAGGAGGGGTGCCGCCATTTCTTTGTCAGGTTCGGCCAGGGGGAATGACTCCGTGAGAGATTATGTCCACCAGTATTGCAGGGAAGGTTCTCAGCCAAGCAGAGATGGCAAGGTTGTTATCTGTGAGATCACTGACAGGTCTCTCAGGTCCATTCTGTATACTATTGGTAGGATGGACGGTAGTGCATCTCTACATGTTGCCAACAGGTCTTATGTTCAGCACGCCTTGGAGTGTCTCCAACCGAAAGTATTCAACTGGTGTGATGCAGTACTTGTTCAGATGAAAAGTCAATTGACCAAGGTAAAGGACGGGAAGCTGAAGAACTTTGGGTATGGTTCTATTCTGACTGCCTTTGCCTTGGAGAAAATACCACTGATGTAGCCTCAGTATATTGCACTCGACTTGCCTTCTCCGACCGAGCCACGCATGCAGAGATGGGTCGATCACATGTCTAGGCATGCTGGTCAACCTCAGATTACTTTCACTGATACCTTCTTCAGGTGGTTCGAGCGCCAGGATATGGTCTATTCCGAGTATCCATGTGTGGGTATGGATTTCCGACGTGATCCGGATTTGGTGTTACCGGACGGCGAACAGTGGGGCGCTATTGGTAAAATCTCTGACCATATCATTGTTTACTGCTTTTATTCATAATGTTGTTGTGCTTTATTCTATCAAGACTTTTAATCAAACACTTGTGTGCATGCAGATGTTGGTCCTGTTCGTCCAGCAGTTCGCCCGAGAGCGCCAGTTGCTGCCCCAGCAGGGGAGACTGCTGGGAGAGTTATTCTCCGCGACCTTGACGTAGCCGAGACCCTTACAGCTGTGCAGGAGCAGGTTGAGAGCCTTACTCTTGGCATTCCCGATGTGAGGATTGATGAGTTATCTTTACAGTTGCAGCGGCATACTACTGGCGTGCCTTGACGATGGACTCGTCTCTTGCGCATGATTTCACAGGCCGTGACGTGCTATCATGAGCATCACTAGACTAGGGTGCCCCCTAGTATTTTTGAGTTTTGGGTCATATGACCGATTTTGTCTTGGTTACAGAACATTATGTATGAACGATAAACAACTTATATATATTTTGATTTTCGGGTTTTATTCTGGTTGAGTTATATGATCCATATTGATGATGTGTCCCTTTTATAAATATCGCAAATGTCTGTCTAACACATAGTTTGCTAATGAGTCGGTTAATGTGTTTAAGTTTCTGGAAATATGCTGGTATTGAATTGAATCAAATCGTCTTTCCAAAATTGTAACGCTTAGGTACATGCGATAAATAGCTGGATTGCGAACGGAATATATACCATTGAGTTGTAGTATTACGAGCTGTGAGTCTAGCCTGACATTTAGTCGGCGTATGCCACGGGTGATGGAATCAGAGAGCAGTTCTATCAACGCGCTATACTCAGCGATGTTATTTGTTGATTGCCCAATACACACACCTCTAAAACTTACTAACTCGCCGCTTGGATCAAAAATGGCCCAGGCTGCGGAGGACAGGTTCCACGAACTACGACTCGCTCCGTCGGCATATCCAACACATGTCTCCAGAAGGTTTGACATCTGCAATAAATGTAAAAAGGTGGATCACTCGACCAAAACAAACACTTTAGCAAAAATAAAATACAACAAAAGCATACAGGTTACTATCTAAGCATAGTAACGCTTGAGGTACAACCCATTGCGGGGTTGCGCCAATGGAATTCCGTCATAATCCATTAACTCGTAGGCTCCTTTTGCTAACACTCTTTTAACAATATAGGGGCCCATCCATAAGAAATTAAATTTACCTGCTCCCAATTTATCGGATTCTTGGTCATAAAGCAAGACCAAGTCACCTTCTGAGAAGACACGGGGTTTGACATTTTTGTCGAACTACGCCTTGACTCGTTTCTTATGGGCTTTGTTAGCCAAAGCGGCATCACGACGGGTTTCATCCAATTGGATTAATTCCAAGAAACAGGCCTCTTCTTCCGAAGTTCCGGGGAGGAGATCAATTGCGAGTTTAAGCGACGAAATTTCGCACTGGATTGGCAAGACTGCTTCCAGACTATACACCAGTTCGAAAGGTGTGAATCCGGTCGCGTTCTTTACCGATGTTCGGTAAGCCCACAAGGCTGAGTACAGGATTAGGTGCCACCTTCTTTTATGAACCCTGATCATCCTTTGCAACATACGCTTCAGGACCTTGTTGATTGCTTCAACTTGTCCGTTGGCTTGCGGATAATACAGGGTAGAGCTGCCATGAGAGCCCTAGTTTGGCAACTAATTCAACCATCATGTGATTGCGAAAATGCAATCCATGATCTGTCACTATAGCCTGTGGTACGCTGAACCTAGCGACTACATGATTGAAAAATAAAAGGGCAGTTGTTTCACCAGTGTTATCCAATGTAGGCATCGCCTCGGCCCATTTGGTAAAATAGTCAATAGCGACTATAATATACCCATGCCCCCCGGTCGAGGTGGGGTTACATTGCATGAAATCGATGCCCCACTTGGCGAAAGGCCCAACAGCAATTATTGGCTGTAAAGGTGCGGGTGGTCTTCTGGTTTTGCTATCAAAAATTTGACAAGCATGGCAACTTCTGACTGCGATTATGCAATCTTTGAACATGGTTGGCCAGAAGTATCCTGTTCGTAAGATTTTTTGTGTTGTTGCATATCCAGATTGATGCCCCCCACATGCGCCTGAATGACACTCATTCAGGGCTTTTTCGGCCTCCTCATGGGTAAGGCACCTCCTCAGGACTGTATCGATACCACGACGGTAAAGCGTATCACCGACGATCATGTAGTCTTTAGCTTGGTATCGTATACGTTTCTGTTCTGAGCGAGAGGTGTTAGGCCTGAATTTCTGGGTTTGGAGATAAATTATGATATCTCCATACCACTCACTGCTTGTAGATATCAGAAACAAACTTTCATCCACGATTGATTCTTCGGAGGTTTCATCGTTGGACGATGATGGGAGATCACACAATAATTCTGCGAAAACTAGGGCTTTCATTGATTTGGATTTTACAAATTCCAGATCAAACTCTTGAAGGATCGCTATCCATTTTGAATATTTGCCCCCCAGCAACTTTCGCGACAGTATATAAGTCATGGGGTTGCAATCTGATAAAATGGTAGTCTTCCGAAAGAGGACATAATGTCGAAACCTTTGAATCGCTTGAACAGCTGCAAGCACTAGTTTTTCAACATAAGAATATTTACTTTCTGTATCATTTAAGTTTTTACTTAAATAATATATAGGGTGTTCAATTCCATCGACTTCTTGAACTAAAACCATCGCAATGGTCGTATCCGCTGCAGCCAGATACAGGCTAAAATCTCTTTGATAGTCCGGGGCATACATTAATGATGCTTTTACTAGACAATCTTTCAGAGCATCAAAGGAAGCTTGCGCCACCTGGTCCCAGACGAAAGGTACATCCTTTTTCAAAAGACGAGTATAACCTTTAGCAAGTTCTGCATAATTTGGAATGAACCTCCTCAGAAAGTTTGCTTTCCCTTGGAGTTTCTGAATCTGAAGCAAATTTGAAGGTGGAGGCAAATTAATGATCGCCTGAACCTTGCAAGGTTCGAGATGAATTCCATCCTTAGAGACTACAAAGCCAAGTAAGCGACCAGAATCGACGCAAAATACACATTTGTGCGGATTGAGTCTTATCTTGTAGTGTCGGCAACGTAGAAATATCGCTCTTAAATGTTGCGGATGATCAGTCCGCTTTCGCGAATGAGCCAGAAGGTCGCCGATATAAGGTTGAACGATGTTCTTTATGTCATGGAAGGCATAATTCATTGCCCTCTGAAACGTCGCCCCTGCGTTCTTTAAACCAAAGGGTAATTTTCGATAAGCGAACGTGCCCCACGGACAAATAAATGCAGTCTTTGACTGGTCCTGTGGGCGGATATTTATTTGATTATACCCCAAAAATGCATCCATAAATGAAAAGATTTCACATCCGGTGCATTCATCAATTATCTGGTCGATGAAGGGTGTAGGGTAGTTGTCCTTTGGACAAGCTTGGTTTACATCCCTATAGTGGACACACACTCTAATTGTTCCTTGTTTCTTCATAACAGGGACAATATTCGATACCCAATCGGTTAGAGGAACCGGGTAGATGAATCCAGCATGGTGAAGTTTTTCAACTTCCACCTTAATGGCAGCGGCTTTCTTGGGGTGCACCTACCGAAGCCGTTGTCTTACTGGTTTGACATCAGGATACATTTTAATTTCATGTTCAACGATACTCGAGTCAATGCCTGGCATTTCATCATATGACCAAGCAAAGACAGCTCTGAATTCGCGAAAAAGAGCGTTATATATTTCCAGTTTTGAAGGGGAAAAACCTTTACCGACATAAATATTCTCTACAACATTTGTTTTAGTCGATATATTTATGGCTATAGTCTCTTCAATATTGGACAAGTTTCGCTCGAAATCCACCGTATTTACAATATTTGATAGGAATTCAAAAACTGAAGGGTGATAAAGGTCATGTTGAGTATCTTCTTCATATTCCGGAAGAAGGGAACGATGGTGGTGATCATTCCATGGTGCCCCCTCAATTAACATTGATTGTAAGATTCCTTCGTCAGTCCCATGCACTTTCGACCAAGGATCTAATGGGGTACCATATTCTCTAGACCTATCTACCCAAACGCTTGACGAGCGTTGATTTGGGTTCGCCTCCCAAGCTCGAAACATTGATTGCTACAATATTTCTATAGGGCTTGGGGGCAAAACCATTGCATGATCCATGTCGACATCGTCTTTTGCGACCTTCATGGAAGATATCATGTTGCAGGTTGCTACTAATGCTATATTTCCTATGTATATAGGAGGTGGAAGCGCGAAAGTTCCCATCATTGTGGGGTATTTCAGTAGGCCTACTCCGATATCTTGAATTGAATGGTTGCTCTCATGGATCATGGGAATGCTTCCTGTAACTTGTGAACCATTAGGGAGGAAGTTCTGTTGGTCGACGACCGTAATCCCTCCTTCAAATGGGAATGTGATCTTCCTAAAATAAGTCGACACAACAGCTGCCATGGCATAGATCCATGGTCTTCCCAGTAGGATGTTGTAGTCAAGATTCCCATCGATGACTTCAACATCTATTTCTATTGTTTTTCCGCCCAGTTCAACCTTCAAGTTATTAAGGATACCGTACGGGATATAAGTCCTTCCGTCGAAAGCCTTTAATGTCGTCGAAGATCGCGACAAGGTTGGAGATCCTAAAGTTTTCCAGCAACTCATCGACATAATACATGTAGATGCCCCCTCGTCAATAATTGTTCGGTGAACAGTTTTGTTGAGGGCTTTCACTTGAATAAGGAAAGCTAGTTGAGCTGGTAACTGAGGATCGTATCCTTTGTGATCAAAGGATACAAGATTGGAATCCTTAGGATCAACCCCACCAATAGCTGATAACAAAGCTTGCCTTTGGGATGGGCAATTCTGTAGTACTTCAAGAGTCGACATAGCGGATGGCGATTAGGCCAAATCTTCCACTATGTTATAATGCTGCGCCGCTCTGGCGGGAGGATTAAATGTTGACTTGTGTACTACTCCCTTTGGCGATTTTATTGTTAATTCAGGAATGATGGGTGGTACAACTTCTGTCGAAGTTGTTGTCGAACTACTTGGTTGATCCTTACCTTTGTCGTTCGACAACTTCGGATTCCCGTAATCTTTGTTCCTTGTCGAAATCAAAGCATCATTCTGCTGTTTTGAAACCGACAACATAAGCACTTGCGACGGGGAAGCATCTCCACTATCAACCAGATTTTGACCTAGGTTGGGAAATGGATCAGTTAACACAGCTGAGGTTTGTGAACTTTTAAAGAACCTTTTAAGCTCAGCTTTAAATGGATAATTCCTTGTATAATGATCCTCCTCATCACATATTTGACATGGATAAATTTGTTTCCCTTTCCCAGGAGGGTTTGAAGAAGTTTTTCCAGGAGATGACTCAGCATGTTTCTTCTTCTTCCCTTTGTTTTGCTTCTTCTTGCTTCTTCTTGCAATCAGCACACTCTAATGCACTTTCCCTAAATCCAACATGAAAACTATCAAATGCAAAATGCACAATGCAGGTGTTTGTTTTCCACTTTCTTAGTATAAATGCCTACAAAGAAAGTTTTTTGCACAACTTTGAATTTGCTTTTAAGATGATCAATACAAACAAGTTCACTTTCTTCGAAATCAACAAGGGTAGAAGAGATTACAATCACTTTGTGATTTTCGAAATAAAGACTTGTTTTGACACTTTAAAAGAGACAAATTCAAACCAATAAGCAAAAGTAAATCAATAACCAATCTGAAAACAGCCAATGAACTCTCTTCTAAGATCACTATCAATCAGATCTGAATCAAAGGCTACAGGATGACTACTTTACTCATGCAAAGGAAAACTGTAAATGACGCCACAAACACATAAAAACATTCACAGTCTTTTTGTACAAAAAGAGGCGGAATCTAAGCAAAGAAAAGAAGTTATCTGACTGGTACCTATGCTGGTTAAAGGCTGCAAAAACAGAGATCAAAACAGGGCAAAAGACAGCAGAGAACCCCAGCTGCACAAGGCTAAACTGGTTCAGCGCAAGTCCAACACTGTGGAGTTGACATTCAGCGCAGGTAGCCTTCACGGGACCTGCATTGAAATGCAGACTGCCTTCACAGTGCCTGCGCTGAAGGAGAAACTTTCGTTTCCCTTGGGTTCTGGGTCATAAAATGCTCAAAAATAAACTGTTTCAGGCCAAATCAGAAACACAAGCAAGGTATAAACAGAGGGATGCTTTGAGAGGGTACTAAAGACTATCACAAGGATCGTCAAATCATTTGTGGATCTAGTTTAGATCATAGACACGTCCAACAACTGGATCAAAGCAGCAACTTTCTACTTTGCATCCAGGAAAGATGCAGTTCGCTAGTTGCTGTCAAGTCTATGAAGTAAACAAATGACGGAAACACAAATGAAATGAATAAACAAATGATCCCCAGTGGAGTCGCCAATTTGTTGTGGGGAAAAATGCCTATGCAGGACGATCCTATCCACCTAAGGTGTGACAGTACCTTAGCAACAAACGAATACAGCTACACTGGTTTCTTCCTTTATGAAATATGAAAGAGAGGAGATCGATAGACTTACCATTGTCTTCCGTTTGTCCCTCGATCTAAATCCTCTTCTCTTTGGATGTTCACAGCTACTTTCCTCCTCGCTGGCTCAAGAGAACAGCTACTTGATTCCACGAGATCACAAGAGAACAGCTACCTGTGACAAGAGAACAGCTACTTGCGACAAGAGAAGAACATAACACAAAGGCATATATTCATATTCATAAATGATTCAGGATTAGAAGTAAATCAAATACACTAATGCAATCATACAAATACACCAGTATATAGGAGCAAACCAAGATAGCTTTATTGATAAGTAACAGGGTTCAGGAAGAGATACAACCCATAGGGCTCCAATCCAGCATCTCCTTCCCAGCAGAATGGAATTCCTTCTTCAGCTCCCTTCAAAGCATTAAGCACCCAATGATCCAGTCTCAAACCAACAGCAATTCTTTGCAATAACAAAATTCCAGCCTTTAGATCTCATGGAGGAGAGATCCATATATAGATGTTTGGAGAGAGGATGAGTCAGCTTGAGATCTGACTAGTGTCCTCTCCCTCTATCAGTTCTTGAGTCCACTTGGAGGTTCTTGCTTCCACTTGGAGATTTGGAACCTCTTACTCATCACCAGTCGAATTCCTTGATGCAAGTGTCATTTTGGAAGCTTCCTGGGCATTGACACCTTGAGGAATGACTCTGCCACATGTCCAAACTCGCTCAGCGCAAGTAGCCTTTGTTGGAGTTGACATTCAACGCAGGTAGACATTGGAGCAGTTGACATTCAGCGCAGATGCTCAGTGGAGCAGTTGACATGATCCAGAATTGGCCTGTTTTTGAGTGGTTTCAGGTAGAGAACTTTTGTGAATTGTTGTGGTTGGTTTGCCTTGTTCCTCTAGGGGTAGGAACAACATGTTTAGGGACTTTGGATCCCTTAGATTATGGACATTTCATGCTTGAGGCTGTAAGGCACAAAAATGTCTATAACAGTTGCCCCCTAAAGTATGAGGCCGTTTATCGGGTGAAATGCTTTATCCAGGAGGGTCCGAAGTTCATCCATCTGCTGGGAGGAGACCTGTAATAAAATACAATACAATACATTATGATTCATCATGATCTAGCTGAGGCAGGCATTCCCATGCTCAGCTTTATAAATTCACTTTTGTACATAGAACAGATGATCGTCTGATGGTAGACTGATAATTTTGGCGAAATTATCATCCTTTGAGTAGGATGATCATCTGTTGCAATGATGTACATGTCAAATGTCTTTATCTTTCCTGAATATATATCGCAGCCTGGATGGATGAAACTAGATCCGGGGTCTTCAAACTCGTTCGATATTCACTCTAAGTACAAGTCGATCCATGTGAGAATTGCGCTGAAGTCGAACATGGAAAGACCTCGCTTGATTACCAGTCAATGATGTAAACCGTTAACAAGCGCGACAGGAATCACTGATAATGATAATGACCCTCAAGGTACTGCAGTACAATTCACGTGGTGTGAATAAAGGACTTGGCGTCGAACACCACGCAAAATCTTCTGGTCGAAGGTCATTGATGTATACCTATCGCCGGAAGTGAGAAACTTGCCATTGAGGCATGCAAGCTTCAAAGTACTGAGGGGGTTGTTCCTAGACCAACTTCTTGGATAATGAGCTGATGTCGACAAGAAGCGATCCGTCAAAGGAGGGCCTTGATGAATCCCACATCAGTGACACGGAACGGAGCTAGTGATTTTAATGGAGGTGAAAACGATCTGTGATATATGATTCAGGGTGGCGGTCATTAATGGATGAAGGATAATGTATGGCAGTGGATGGGACCCGGTTGACTCTTTCTGAACGACTTCTCTTGAACATATGGCGACACTGATGCGATGGATTGGTAGCATTACCCCAAATATGGATGGTATGGCGAGACCATGGTGATGTGACCGGTGAATGAGACAACCCAACCCGATTGTGGTACGGAGGAAAAGTGTCATGTTCAAGAGCGACCTGCTACCATCAAAGTTTTCTTTAGTTTTCTCCCAATTTTTCCCCAGTCATTACTGACCAGTACCTCTTTATTTTTGTCAAGCTTGAGGAGGATAACATATGCTTGTTCTATAACCTGCCCTTCGGGCAAGCCCATCGCTATGTTTTAATAAGCCTAGCGATAGGGAAACTCGTTCTCGTCTAAAGACAAGTTTGTCGCTATTTAATAATTTTAACGAGTCTAACGACAAGGATAACTCGGTTCTTTTCATTTTTAGAGAGTCTGAAAAGATACATAAAGTTAACTCCAAAATTCCTTTTTCGTCATCTAATCCCTTAAGTCTGAAAAAGTATAAAACAATACAGAAGGGATGAGTTTTCGATAATTTTAACGAGCCGAATAAAATAAGCGCTCAACCTTTTTGTGCAATAATCCCTCTGGTCCAAAAAGATTAAAATCTAGAGGAGGGATAGCTCTTCCAGTCACTTTAACGAGATGGAAGGCCAAAACTCAGCAATCTTTTCATATTTTACGAGTCAGCTGAAAAGAGCTTAAAGAAGACTCGTCTTTTGAGGAACGAGTGATAAACAGGGTTAGCAGCAGATTCCAGGTACAGGTTGGAATTTTCCAATCACGACAGTGTCACAAGGATGGCTAGGTGAAATCACTCTTCGCAGCTGTTCCTCAAAATGGGTAAACAATCATATGGAGGTGAACGATCGGCCAAATGAAAAGTGGAGGTGGCAGGTGCAAACACGACTAAGGCTTTTATGGCTGATAAATTTACAATCACAGTGGTTATTTACCTGGGTAGGTTCTTTTTTTAATGAGCTTGAACTCTGGAGGAAACTCTTGCTCACAATCGCTTTTCTATTTTTTAACGAGCATAAATTCCGCGTTAAAACTGCTCGATTTTGTGTTTATTTTTTAACGAGCATGAACTTTATGCTAAAACTGCTCGATTATATGGTCAAATTTTGATTTTTTACCATAACTAGCTTTTCTCTTTTCAAGGATAGTACTACATTTTCAATTGCTGCATCAAACTTAGCTAGAAATGAATATCATTTGCATGGAAATGAGAATATAACCCTAATATTTCGCTTTGAACTACGTAAAAAGCATTTAAAAGTGTTTTTACCTCTCATTTTACCATTTCATTTGAACTTGGTTTGTTGGAGCTCTGGAGGTGCCTCTTCCCCTTGATTTTCATCAGCTGATTCCGGGAGATTCTGCGGACGATTTTCGGCGCCGTCTGGACCAGGTAGGAGCTAAACTCTAGCTCTTTTCTTTTCATGGTTTCCTTTTTCCATTTTGTGCCTGTTTTCCTGTTCCCATGAGCCCCTGGGGTTTTGCTAGGGCACTCTGCCATCAGCTCAGGCAGTCCGTTTGAAACTTGCGCTGAATGTCAAGCTGCCTTAAGGCAATTTGACCTTCAACGCAGGCAGGACACTTTCCAATTGCGCTGATCTTAGAAAAGCAGTTCTATGCACAGTTTTTGATGAAATTTTGCCAGTTTCTCATCAAATTCAGGAACTTACTCTTCCTCTCGTTTGTTTTGCAGGGATCTTTGAACAAAATGTCCCTCACATGGCGAGAAAGAGAACATGAAGAGGAGGACATGATTGCCCTCCATGACCCTGTCACGGTGAACGCGCTACGGAACTGTGGCCTGCTGAAGTTCTTTCGTATCTCTAGTATGAGAGCACAGATCTCTCTACTGCAGTATATGCTTGATGCTTGGGATCCTATTAACCAAGTATTCCAGATTAGGGGAAAATCTATCCCCTTGACCATAGTGGACATTTACTTCTTGACTGGGTTGTCAAGGAGGGGTGCCCCCATTTCTTTGTCAGGTTCAGCCAGGGGGAATGACTCTGTGAGAGATTATGTCCGCCAGTATTGCAAGGAAGGTTCTCAGCCGAGCAGAGACGGCAAGGTTGTTATCTGTGAGATCACTGACAGGTCTCTCAGGTCCATTCTGTATACTATTGGTAGGATGGCCGGTAGTGTCACACGGAATCAGTCAAGAGTGCGGACACAACCGACCTTCCTAGAAGTCTAAGACATTCTAATGACAAACAAAACAAACTGGAGCTATCCTTCTCTAAACATGCATTATGATATGAGAAATCAAGTGTTTCGTTCTTACCTTTGTCCAAACGCTGTTGTAGAAGTCCAAGCTTTGTTGATCTGGATGAGCTCCTCCTTTTCTCCAAAACCTGCAATCACCAACAGTCAAACAATTAAATAGCACCTGATTATAACAGAAAACAAAGCATATTCAACATATAGACCAAGGAGTACACTAAATAAGCCATAAACAACAAGTTATTGAGAAGAATGGACCAATTTGCATTAAAGGTAATCAAAAGGAACCATTACAACCTGAGCCTTGGTGTTGTGCAAGCTCCTTCCAGGGTCCACAAGAGTCTTCCTCTACTTTGACAAAGCTCACCCACTTCCAAATAGAACAAGAAAAGATGGCAATCTCTCCTCACAAGATTCTAAATGGGAGTCCTAATTCCTGCAGAATTTACCCTTAGAAATGTATAGCTTTCAACCTTCCCTCCTTCTGGCCCAATGCCTGTATTTATAACGCTCAAGAGGAAGTTAATCAGGTCCACCATCAATGGGATAGTCCCCTCTTTGGATGGGATCACTCCCTTATTGATGGGATAAGTTCCTCTTTGGTAGGGGTGCATGAACCATCTGGAGGCGCTCAATACACGTCGAACAACCTTCTAGAATGCTCTAGAAATGACCACAAGTAAGTTTTTGAAGATAAAACTTGCGCATTTTAACCTTTTCAGAGGGACGCACCTACCCCTTTAGATACAGAGCGTCCTTGGACGCAGACCTTATGAACAATAGGTGCGTACCCGCAGGTAAGGTTTGAGAGAACCTGCGTACCCAGAGATAAACATATTTATAAAGACTTTCTCTCTTTCTTGGAGTTTGACATGGATAGCAGAGGCATAAGACTTGCTTAAGAGGGTAGTATGACTGTTGATAGAGCCATACCACCTGTAAATAGCCATGGTGACATTTTTTAGTGTAACAGATTGCCCCCTAAAGTGCGAAGCCTGGAATAGATTAGGGTTTTGTATTATCTAGGAAGGGTGAAGCGCTTTATCATTTCGAGGATTATCTCGTGGAGAACCTGGTCAGAACCTGCAATTTTCAACACAAAATACATGTATAAGATTATATCATCACTGAGGTAGGCATTCCCATACTCAGATTAAAACTTTAACTAACAGACTAACTACTCTGATACAGGAATGATTTTGCAGTACATCATAATCATAGACTTTTGTAGACACAGTATGGGCGCAGCCATCTGTTTATGGTTAGTCTACTTAGATAATGAATACAAAACTCCTCGCAGCCTGGATGGTAAAGATTTGATCCAGGGTCTTCATTCCTACTTCTCGAATTGGTACGATTCTAGCCATGCGAATAAATGAGTCGATGTCGAACATGGTAGAAACCACTTGATTACCAGTCGATGATGTGAACTGTTAACAAGCGTGAGAGAGACCACCAGTAATGTCAATGGTTCTCAAAGTACCCAGTACAATCCATGAGATGTGAATGAATGAGTTGGTGTCGAACATTTCACGGAATCCTTCGATCGAAAGTCAATGATGTAAACTGACGTCAAAGGCGAGAAACCTGCCATTGATGCATGCAGACTTCAAGGTACTGACGATTTCTAAGTCATCTCTCTAGATAATGTGCTGATGTCGATAGAAAGTGACCCGTTGCAGGCAAGCCCACAACACGAAATCATTGTTCAAGTTGAAGAAATGTTGCTGTAAGGACTGACTCAGGGATGGTCAAATGGATGACAAGTATTTTGCAGATGAAAGTTTTGTTTGCAGACCTCTTGAACACATAACGACACGACAGATGGTTTGGTGCTAAATAACTCAAAGTTAATCCCCGGAACCCGGTTGAAGACTTTCAAAAGTGGTTGATCAACTGTGAGGTAAAGGATTTCCCAACCCAGGTGAATGAAAAGTGTCGTGTCCAAGAGTGGTAATAAAGTTTCTTCTGAGACAAAAGGTAACAAATAGGCTCATTCTTCTCTCTTTTCCCCCACCATTTCTGGCAAGTACCTCTTTATTTTTAACAAGCTTGAGGAGGATAACATATGCTTGATTATAAGCTCATCCTTCGGATGAGTCCAACCTAGTTTTGATTCGAACCCTAGGAAGGAGTGGTTCGTTCCTGTTTGTAATTGAACAGGTCCTTTACTGTGAAATGTTTAACGAGCCCAGTATAGGAGAAACTCGGTGTTTTTCAATTTTAGAGAGTCTGAAAAACTTAAGAAGACTCCAAGTTGAACTTTTTCGTAGATTTGTGTCCCTCAAGCCCGAAAAAGTATAAAATAATACCTTGGGGAACCGCTTGATCTTGCGACCAAGGAGTACTTTCATAATTAGTGCCACTGACCTGAAAAGTAAAAAGCGATCAAGGACACGTCGTTTTATTTCCGTATCGAGTTTGAAACGACAAAAACCCGGCAATCTTTTCCTGATTTTACGGTCAGAAAAGAGCTATAAGGGGACCGTCTTTTAATTCTGTTTTAACGAGTGTAAAAGAAACGCTCGGCAATCTTTTCATGTTTTAGGAGTCAGAAAAGGGCTTAAAAGATGACTCTGATATTTTGTTCGTGAAAAAATGACAATTTTCCCTCTAAGTTCCTTTGTCCTGCACAAATGCGACTCATTACTCATACCTGTTTAAGATAGGTAAAAATACATCGAAAAACATCTTTCCATGGTGAAAAATGAACAAATTCATCCAGAAAACCTATAAAAAGACTTTTTACCATGTCATTTTTACCATTTGACTGTTGAGGTTGAAAAAGGAGCTTTTGACAAGAAACTTCACGTGGTCCCTGCGGAAAATCCGACCGTTAGAATCGAACGCCGTCTCTTCCAGGTATTTCACAACATCCTCCTTGTCAATTTCATCCGTTTAGAAATTTATTTTAGGTTTCATTTTTTATTTTTGGGGGGTTTTGGGTTTTGAAAACCGCTCTGCGGGGGACGCAGGTTCCCTAAAGGCTGGCTTGCGTCCCTCGACTTTTTCCTACACAGGGAAAAGGTCGGGGGATGCAGGCTACCTTCAGGCGACCTGCGTCCCGGCGCACTGTGCGCCAAACGCGGGGTGCGTCCTCCGCAAAACGCAGATTTTGAAACCCCAAGCTCCCAAATTAACCATTGAATTTACCCAAAATTTATTTTAATGCCTGTTTGTTCATGTGTAGGGCACTTATTATGCTTGATTGGAGAGAAAGAGAGCATGAGGAGGTTGATGAAGCTGCAATCAATCATCAACCTTCCCTCGATGCCCTAAGAGGATGCGGATTATACAAATACTGGGCCATACCTGGCATGAGGGCTCAGGTAAGATTCTTGGAGTGGCTGGTCGAGAGATGGAACATTCAAGAGCAATGCTTTTATATCGGGGGGCAACAACTCGAGATAGAGCCCTCTGATATTTACTTTCTCACTGGCTTGCCGAATAGAGGCGAGCAACTCAATCTGGCTGGGACTAGGCCGGGTGGCCAATCCCTTGATAGTCTCCGAGTAGATTGGTGCCTACCTGATCGACACCATGTGAAAGGCATAGAGATCAAATACATCTCTCGGCGTGAACTCATGGTCTTAGCTTTCACTGTGACCAAGATTTGTGGCTCAGCCACTTTACATATTGCCACTGGGTCCCAAATGCGGATGGCAATTGACTGTCTCCAAGGCACCATCTTCAACTGGTGTGATGCAGTGTCGGCTAACTTGAAAGCTCAACTGACCAGGGCAAAGACCGGGAGACTAAAGACCTTTGGATATGGGCCTATAGTCGTGAGCTTTGCCCTAGAGAGAATTCCGATGCTGATCCCTCAGCATCTCACTGTTGATATTTTGGGTCCTCGGGAGCCAAAGCTGGTACGATGGGTTGCGGTGATGGCCCGGCATCCGGACGAGGGTGCGGCAGTTGTTCGATTCACTGACAGTTATTTTCACTGGTTAGAGGACCAGGTGTTTGCGATTCAGGACTTTCCGTATGCCGGAGTAGATTTTCGAGGTGATCCGGACATGGTTCTTCCACAGGGAGAACAATGGGATGACAGAGGTACTTTATTTTTCACGAGTTTTCAAATTATGTATTTTTTTTTGTTTTTTATATATATCGTCTCAAAACTGACAGTAAAATTTTCAAAATGCAGATGTTGGTCCACAGCGTCCAGCCAACCTCCGGCCTTTTGAGAGGAGACATCCAGTTGCACCGGTACCGGCCCCACAGGACACGGCGGCCGCAGAGGTACTAGCTGAGTTGGAGCATGATCTATAGCGTCTGACGGCGGATATACCTGAGACTACTATGGATGATATTCCTATCAGACTTCAGCGCTATGTAGTCGCAGTCCCTGGACCGTTTAGGAGATTTTTGCGCAAGGTAGCCCGTGCAGTGGTGTCGTACAGGGAGCACCACCAGTGATTGACTAGTCACTTTGTAGACACATGTGACATTTTTGACTTTTTGTACTCTATCATTTTGCCGATCATAAGGTGTTTTTCAACCTATGATCGAAGACGATGTATATTTTTGACACACTCTTATCTATATATATATCACTATTACCGGCTCATCTTGTTTAACATGTATGATGAAATGTTTTTAAATTTACTTGCATGATTATCGTAAATGTCTGTCCAACACTCGAGAAGCAATTGCATCTGCTAATGTATTTAAGGACCTTGGAATATGCTGATATTCAATGTAATCAAATTCACGTTCCAAGAGACGCACTCTCAAAAACAACCTTAATAACACAGGATTTCTAATGGCATAAACTCTATTAAGCTGTAATACAACAAGTTCAGAATCTAACCTCACTATCAAACGTCGAATTCCAAATGAAATAGATTCGGATAATAATTCAACCACTGCACTGTATTCTGCAATGTTGTTCGTTGTTTGACCGAGGCTTACCCCATGCATAGAAACTAACTCGTCAGAGGGTGAATAGATAACCCAAGCTGCGGAAGAGATATTCCGTGTACTACGACAAGCACCATCAGCAAATCCAATGTATGTTTGGAGAGGCGTCGACATCTGTAATATCAAGAGTAAAACCAAGATAAGCCAGAATAATGACGAAAAACACACTCACTAAGCTAAGCACACTGACTAACTAACAATCATACTAGCTAGAAAGAAAACCTAACCTAACTAAAAATTCTCCATACCCACCATTTAAGCATAATACCTCTTTAGGTAAAGTCCATTTTTGGGTTTACCCAAAGAGTCCCCATCAAAATCTACCAACTCATAAGCCCCTTTTGCTAGCTTTCGCTTTACAATATAGGGTCCATGCCACATAGGAACGAATTTTCCAGCACCTAGCTTATCGTTAGCTTGATCATATAAAAGTACTAGGTCTCCCTCCGAAAAACTTCGAGGGGTCACATTTCTATCATACTGAGCTTTCATTCGCTTCGCGTGAGTCTCGATTGCCAATGCAGCGTCACGTCGAGTCTCATCTAATTTAGCTAAGTATAATAAACGTTTCTCCTCTTCGGAAGTAGCTGGGAGTAATTCGACAGCCATTTGAAGTGATGGGATTTCACATTCAATGGGTAACACCGCTTCCAAGCCATAAACTAGCTGGAAAGGAGTGAACCCTGTTGAGGTTTTCACTGAGGTTCGGTATGCCCATAGCGCCGAAAATAACATGTTGTGCCAATTCGACCGATGAATACCAATGGTTCGTCGGATCATGATAACTAGAACTTTGTTGATAGACTCAACCAAACCGTTGGCTTGCGGATAATAAGGAGTAGAGCTGTCGTGGCGCAAACCAAGCTGGCTTGTAAGTTCAGTCATCATGGTGTTTCGAAAATGGCTCCCATGGTCAGTAATGATTGCTTGTGGGACACCAAACCTAGTTATTATATGATTGAATATGAAAACTGCAGCTGTTTTGCCGCTTGCGTCGAATGTAGGCATCGCCTCGGCCCATTTAGTGAAATAATCAACCGCGAGGATGATATACGCATGCCCCCCGGCCGAGTGAGGGTTACAAGTAATAAAGTCGATACCCCATTTGGCGAATGGACCAACGGCAATTATAGGGTGGAGAGGAGCAGGTGGTGCGCGCATCTTTCGATCAAACACTTGGCAGTTGTGGCATTTCCTGACTGCAATGATACAATCTTTAAACATAGATGGCCAGAAGTAACCAGCGCGCAACACCTTCTGAGCTGTGGCATACCCAGACATATGACCGCCACATGCTCCAGAGTGACAATCATTTAAAACTCTCTCAGCCTCTTCGTGAGTTAGACAACGTCGAAAAACTAAGTCTGCCCCCGGCGATAAAGTGTATCTCCAATAATTTTGTATGGCTGGGATTGAAACCGAATTTTTCGACGTTCCGCCTTTGAAGCTTCAGGCCGAAAGGTTTGGGTTTGGAGATAGATGATTATATCTCCATACCACGGATCTAAAGTACTGATAAGAAACAAAGATTCGTCCGCAATGGACTCTTCTGCCACAGTCTCTGTGTCAGTACGCGGGAAATCACACATCAATTCCGCAAAAACTAAGGATTTCTTAGACTTGGACTTCTCGAACTCCAAGTCGAACTCTTGCAGGATAACGATCCATTTAGAGTACTTGCCCCCTAGCAGTTGTTTTGTCAAAATGTAAATCATAGGGTTGCAATCCGAAATAACTGTAGTTTTACGGAGAAGAATGTAGTGACGAAAACGCTGGACAGCTTGAACGGCTGCCAGGGCCAATTTCTCCACATGCGAATATTTTAGCTCAGTGGGATTTAAGGTCCTACTGAGATAATATATCACATGTTCTGCTCCGAATTCATCTTCTTGAACTAACACCATTCCAATGGTGGAATGCGAAGCTGCGAGGTATAAGAAGTAGTCCTGGTTGTAGTTGGGAGGATGCAACAACGGTGCATGGGTCAACGCGTGTTTAAGTGCATCAAAAGATTGTTGGGCAATCTCGTCCCAAAAAAATTGAACGTTCTGTTTCAACAACCGTGTAAAACCTTTAGTGACCTCGGCGTAGTTTGGGATGAATCGGCGTAAAAAGTTCGCTTTCCCCTGCAAACTTTGGAGTTGGCGCAAACTCGAAGGAGGAGGCAATTTGATGATAGCCTCGACTTTCGAGGGATCGACGCGAATGCCGGCTTTTGAAACAACAAATCCCAGCAATCGACCTGTTTCTATACAGAAAACACACTTGTGGGGATTCAACCGAATTCGATAATGCCTACACCTCATAAAGATTGCTCGTAGGTGGACAAGGTGATCAGCTCGACGTAAAGAATGAGCAGGCAAATCATCGAGATACGGTTGCACAATGTGCTTGATGTCGTGAAATGCGTAAGACATCGCCCGTTGAAAAGTGGCCCCGGCATTCTTAAGCCCAAAAGGTAATTTGCAATAAGCAAACGTCCCCCATGGACAAATGAATGCCATTTTTGGTTGATCGGCAGGTAGAATATTGATTTGATTATAGCCCGAAAAACCATCCATGAAGGAAAACATTTCACTTCCAGGCAAACACATCACGAAATTCTTGGAATAGGGCCTTGTAAGTTTGGATTTCTTCTTCTGTACATGCGGCACCTATATGAATGTTCTCCTCAATTCCGGGCTTCACTGAAATATCAATGGGAATAGTACGAGAAATATTCCCTAAATTCAACTCTGAATCAAAATGTTTCGTTGGATCTTGAGCATCTTTGACATATTCAGCGGTAAAGATAGATGAAAAATCATTTTCAAATGCATCATCCTTAGGTAAAAACGAAGATCTGTGATGGAGATCCTCCCATGGTAGATCGTCTACACTTAGGATTTCGCGAAGTTGTTCGTCAGATGACACGACTTCGGGAAACGCTATCCGTTCTAAGGTTGAGGTGAAAAGTGATTCTTCACTGACCACATTCATTTGGTCGACCTCGGTTGAATGAAAGTCGGTAAAAGACATGAGAGCTTCATAAGCAATTTCATATGGACTCAAGGGCATAGCATTACCGAATGAGTCTATCTCAGAGTCAGATGGGACAAACCAAGGATCATCATAAATAATGTTTTCTGATGTAATCATATGAATTGTTGCAAACGAAGGTTCTACGCTGAGTGGAGGGAGAGGAAAAGTTCCCAGTAAACCGGAATCTTTAACTAAACCTACACCAACGTCCCTATAAGGGATTGTCGTCTTACCGACATGCTGGATACTCTCTGAAGAGGCTGGGTCGGATGAAAAGTATGTCAGCTGATCAATAGTCACGATCTTACCGTTATGTGGAAACTTAATTACTCTGAAGACCGATGAAACGACCGCTGTCATAGCATATGACCAACTTCGACCCAAAAGAAGGTTGTAGTCTAGAGGGGCATCAACCACTTCCACATCCAGACTAACGGTTTTACCTTCTACCCCTATAGGCAATTCCTGTAGAATACCAAACGGACGGAACCCACGGCCATCAAAGGCCTTAAGGATGGTGGGGGATTGGTTCAACGAAGGAGAACCAAGGGATCTCCAACATTGAATCGACATAATACACGTAGAAGCTCCCTCATCAATCACAGTCCTATGAATAGGCCTGTTTTTGACTATCACTGGAATTTGGAAAGCCATTTGATGGGGGAGACGCGGTGTACTATTTTCTAGATCGAAGATCATTAGATTCGGATCCTGAACATCAACAGCTCCTATAGCCGACAAAAGCAATTTTCGTTGTGCTGGGCATGATTGCAGCACTTCTAACGCCGACATTGCTGAGGGTGAAACAGCTAAGTCCTCAACAATGTTGTAATTCTGGGCCGCTCTCGCATGTGGATTGAAAGCAGACCTTCGAAGTACACCCTTGGCGGGCGGTTTAATTACTAAGTCTGGGTTAGGTTTCTCGATCTGTAGTGGATCGGAACCAGGAGCTGAGGTTGATGGGTTAGAGTGAGAAGATTCTGCTTCCTTACCATCAACAGGATTCTTACTACCATAATCTTGCGATCGAGTCGCAATCCTCACATGAGACATCATCAAAATGGGTTCTTCACTGGCATTCGAGGAAGAACCTATCATCTTATTCTCCTGCTCCGGAAATGGATTTTTTAACACAGCAGGAGTGGGAGAACCTTTGACTATTTTCACTACCTCGGCCCGATGAGGGCAATCTCTCGTAAAATGATCCTCTTCACAAATAAGACAAGGATATCGAGGTTTGCGCTTTTCGTCATTGGTTTCCGACTTTTCAGTTTTCTCCTTCGGAGCCTTGTCTGCTTTAGCCTTCTTCTTTCCTTTCTTCTTTCCACCGTTTTTTGATTTGGCCGTAGATGACTCTACAGCGTGAATATCGGCGGTAAGTTCAGGAGAAGACTCTCCTGTCGGGGAATCGGGCAAAGTGATAATAGGAGTAGTTGAAGCCTTGGAAGACTTCTTCTTGCTCTTTGTATTCACGATACCAATCATACCATCAGCGGCATGAGATCCCGAAGGAGCAGCAGCGATTTGATTCGACTTTGGAAGATCCGGAATCTTCTCGTGTAATGTACCCGACTGAGTGTAAACTAAGTCAAGGTATTGCGCCTGAGCAATGACTTGCTCCTCAGTAACTACTCCGGCCTTAGCTACATCTTCAGTAATCCTTGGTAATAATGATTTAACAAACCATTCAGCTAAGATTTGGTCCGGGATAAAAACTTTCACTAGCCTTCTTCGACGTCTCCACTCATGAATGTGATCGGAAATATACGTGGAGGTTGATTGTTTTAGTGAAGTTAATAACTCCGTACCGTTATCGTATCTGACCGGTAACTGAAAGTGAGTTAAGAACGAGGTAGCTAACTGGCTAAAATTGTAAAAAGAGGCCCGTGGTAACTCAATGTACCACTTGGCCGCGAGACCAATGAGTGTACGCTGGAAAAGACGTAAGCGGATCGAATCATCCGAGATAGAATTTGAAGCACACCAGAGGTGGTAAGTCATCACGTGATTGGACGGATCCTCTCCAGACTTACCTTCGAACTTGGGTATATCGCTGGGCAACTTATTTGGCATTGGCGGCCAGAACGGAAGATATTGAATTGGATCGTTCGTTAGGCGCGTCAAGTCTGGTAAATCCAAAGTTGCGATAAACGGTAACTGCCGGTTAGGATCTCTAAAACTCTGGGTCACAATACCGGCCCCAGGAGGAGGATATCCAGGATAACTAGGAACAGGAGTTGCATTTGGGATATTATATCCTCCTGGAAAACCAGGATTAACCGGACCGTACTGGGGTTGCTGAGGTTGTTGATAAGTGTACCCAGGATACGGTTGATACTGGTAAACCGGTTGTTGGACAGCTTGCCCAGGTTGATACTGTCCCTGGTACGGAGGTTGAACAAATTGAGGTTGAGTAGTGACAACCGTACTTATACCAGGCTGGCCTACAGGCATCTGGACCGTGGTTTGAATCGTAGATCCAGACAACGGTACAGATGTCTGAGGAGTGGTTACAGAGACAGTAGAAACCGGAGCCGTCGATACTCCAGAAGTAAGTATGGTAGATGTGGCGGTAGTTGCAGCAGCCGTTTGAGATGAGTACTAGGTGCAATTGGCGGCTGAGTAACTACCGAAGTTACAGAGGTTTGAACACTTGACTGGACAGGTTGCGGTTGCTGGGGTGGACCAGAAACTACAGGTTGTCCAGCTTGAGGTACCGACTGTATACTTGGCTGCAACACCTGTTGACCCTGTGACGGATCCCACACTAACATTCCAGGGTATTGACCCATAACAGGTTGAGGATACTGAGATCCATAGCCGGATTGAGGATAGGATTGATAATTGTAAGGTGCAGTTCCCATACCTTGACCATATGATTGACCTTGAGGTGGTTGATAACCTTGACCTGAGTATTGACCTTGAGGTTGATAACCTTGAGGTAAATACGGGTACTGGGGTTGACCTTGACCTTGAGGTTGGATCCTTGAGGTTGATACCCTTGCGGTTGCCATCCTTGAGGTTGCCATCCTTGAGGTTGATATTGATACTGAGGTTGACCTTGGGGTACATATTGAGGCTGGGGTTGACCTTGAGGTATGTATTGCCCTATAGGAGCGTACTGACCTTGAGGTTGCCCCCCAGACACGAATGAAGTACCTTGAGGTTGCCCCCCAGGCATTAACGGAGGCTGCCCCCCAGGCGGTAATTGGCCACCTTGAGGTTGGGAAACGGGAACTGAACCTGACATCATGTAAATGTCTCCTACACCCAATGGTACATTACCACTGTTTCCAACTAATAACCCATGATCAACGGGTTGAGGAGATGCTCCCGCAAAGGTACCAGAAAGAGATTGATACCCAGTAGGAACAGAAGGACCGCCATGTAAAAAAGATTCAGGACTTTGTGTAAACACGGACGACTGACCAGACATATTTACAGGAGTATGAATACCTCCAGGTGGAAAAGGAGTACGAGGTGTGGAAAAACCTAGCCCAAAGTTGTCTAAATAATTGGTTAACGAAAGGTACCAAGTAGTACTTCTAGGAGGACTGTAAAAGATAGATTCACGCTCCCTTAGATCAAGGATAATTTGATCTTCAGGATCAGAGACGCCTATTTCTTCCTCTGGAACAAGTTCTTCAATAGCAATCAAACCAACAGGAAGATTTTCGGTGATAATTCTTTCTATTCTCGGTGAATCAGGAACACTAGGAGTCGGAGTAACAGGTTCGGATATTTCTGGTTCTTCGCCTGTATCACTAGCAGACGAAAAACTACCAACAAGCTCAGAAACTGTAACAGCTTCGGGATTATAACCTGTCTCTAAACTTTGGTAATCTGGATGGACCACCAAGGAAGATTCTCCTTCTTCAGGTGAACCTACTCTACTGCCACTAGGAGGAGTTACAAGGACCTTTAAACCTTCTAGATGACTGGACTCGTCTTGAGGAGGTTCACCCCTAAGTCTACGGGATCTTCTCAACAATTCGGCCACAGAAACAACTTCAGGAGACTGGCCCCGAAGTCTACGGGACTGTCTCGGTAATTCCGCCACAGCTAAAAACTTTTAACTACTACACACGAAAACAAAATAAAATTTCAAATCAAACCACCTAAAGTCTCTAAAGAACCAAACAAATTTGAATCACACGCCTAAAGAATCTAGGGCGTCAAACCAAACACAAACAGTAGTCTTCCGGACCAAAAGTGCTAGTTGGTGATGAAGCCCAACCTCGTTGGATTCAGTACAGAAATGGAGGGTGGAACAGTTACGCCGACAACCTGCTTAATGAATAGACTGGACCAAGTTCCTCCACTTTAACCGTCTCGAGTGAAGTGAACCCCCCAGAAAATCCAAGTGAGTATAGCCGACGTCTGCTCCAGGTACAGTGGGACCTTCCCTCCACCGTCACCTCGGTAGAATCCTAAAGATAATGGGCACTAAGGTTACCAACCGCAGCAAATGCACCTGGGGGAACAGTCTAAACTCCGACAGCACGCAAGGGCAGAGTAGCAAGCTCAATCCCCTTGCCGGCTCCTTGACAATAATCCAAGGTTTACCGACAAGTGACACCTGGCTCCTCGACAATGGTTAATCCGAGGTTTACCGTTTGTAATACGTGCGTGTCTGGCGTCGTTCCCAACGAGGGGGGAATGATCCCCTCACTGGTTCGGACACGAGCTCGTGCTTCTCCTTTAAGAGGAGCTTTCCCAGAGTACAAGTGAGACAATTGGATTTATTCTATCACAAGATAAGCTACTTGTTTGGTTTTGTTGTCTTGGAGAGTTAATTACTCACCTACTCCAAGACACTAGCCTGATCTAAATTGGTGCTTCAGAGCCCTAGTAAATAAAAGTTACTATTTCAATTTTACTTTAAGCGTTACTTTTATGGTTGTTCTTTAAAGTCACAAGGTAGTGGAAGTGAAACCAATGGTGTGTAGACTCGACTCCAACCACTACAAAGATGCACCTAAGATGATTTACGCTACTTTACTTTTTCAATGAAAATCTTAACTAAGAGAGTTGAGAGAATGCAAATTTTAGAGAAAACAACTTCCTTAAAAAAGACAATCAAAGAAACAATTCTCTTTTTCTTCTCAAGCACACAAACATGACCACTCTTTACTTGCACGAAAAACTCTTTTTCTTTCAAAACTTTCAAAGCTACTTGAAACAAAACTTTTCAAAGGAGATGTTTTTGTATTTTCTCTTTTTAATAAAGCATATAAACCTATCTTAACACCAAAATAATCTCAAAAGCTACAAAAACTATGAAAACTTGACTCACAAGCAAATCAAAAGAGAAATTACTCTAAGCAAACCTAACAAGGCAAAAGCTCACAAAGATGATTCTAGGTTGTTTTACTTGATCAAAATCAAATCAAGGACCAGCTAATGCAGAATCAAAAGACTAGTCAAAACAAAACTCAAATCTTTTTGTTCTTTTTGTAAAATGGAATTCAAGACTTAAACAACAAGCACTTCGAAATTGGCCCAAGAGACAACTCGATGGTAAGTTGCTCTCACAGGTAGACTTTATGACAGGTCTGACTTCTTAGAATGTTGACAAAACCAGAGAGATCTAAGGTTTGACAACTCCTACCGCCAAAGTCACTACAAGACCTACTCAAAATCAAACCCTAGGGCTTATACTTCGATGAAATCCACTAAAACACTCAATGCTATCGAAACAAGTTTAGGTGAAGATTCTTGGCAAGGGACTAATGAATCTGGGCAGAAAAAACTAAGAAAAAACAAAATCTAAGAGCAAAAAGTGTAAAAAATGGAATTTTCTCAAATTTTGGCAGGGGACGCAGGCAACCCGTTAGCACAGGTGCGGGCCCGCTCTGTGCACACAGCAAAAGTGCATCCAGGGACGCACTGTGCAGCACTCAGAGGGTGCGTCCTTCTGAAAAACTCAAGAAAAACCAAAATAAAACTAATCCTAAGCTAACCCACCCAGAGACAGAATCACAGAGCCAAAATCAGAAAAATAAACCAATTTTCTCAAAGCAAAGTTCACACAAAGGAAAAGACTTTTCTCATCAATGGAATCCCCAGTGGAGTTGCCAATTTGTCACACGGAATCAGTCAAGAGTACGGACACAACCGACCTTCCTAGAAGTCTAAGACATTCTAATGACAAACAAAACAAACTAGAGCTATCCTTCTCTAAACATGCATTATGATATGAGAAATCAAGTGTTTTGTTCTTACCTTTGTCTAAACGCTGTTGTAGAAGTCCAAGCTTTGTTGATCTGGATGAGCTCCTCCTTTTCTCCAAAACCTGCAATCACCAACAGTCAAACAATTAAATAGCACTTGATTATAACATGAAACAAAGCATATTCAACATATAGACCAAGGAGTACATGAAATAACCCATAAACAAAAAGTTATTGAGAAGAATGGACCAATTTGCATTAAAGGTAATCAAAAGGAACCATTACAACCTGAGCCTTGGTGTTGTGCAAGCTCCTTCCAGGGTCCACAAGAGTCTTCCTCTACTTTGACAAAGCTCACCCACTTCCAAATAGAACAAGCAAAGATGGCAATCTCTCCTCACAAGCTTCTAAATGGGAGTCCTAATTCCTGCAGCATTTACCCTTAGAAATGTATAGCTTTCAACCTTCCCTCCTTCTGGCCCAATGCCTGTATTTATAACGCTCAAGAGGAAGTTAATCAGGTCCACCATCAATGGGATAGTCCCCTCTTTGGATGGGATCACTCCCTTATTGATGGGATAAGTTCCTCTTTGGTAGGGGTGCATGAACCATCTAGAGGCGCTCAATACACGTCGAACAACCTTCTAGAATGCTCTAGAAATGACCACAAGTAAGTTTTTGAAGATAAAACTTGCGCATTTTAACCTTTTCAGAGGGACGCACCTGCCCCTTTAGATACAGAGTGTCCTTGGACGCAGACCTTATGAACAATGGTGCGTACCCGCAGGTAAGGTTTGAGAGAACCTGCGTACCCAGAGATAAACATATTTATAAAGACTTTCTCTCTTTCTTGGAGTTTGACATGGATAGCAGAGGCATAAGACTTGCTTAAGAGGGTAGTATGACTGTTGATAGAGCCATACCACCTGTAAATAGCCATGGTGACATTTTTTAGTGTAATAGGTAGTGCATCTCTACATGTTGCCAATAGGTCTTATGTTCAGCACGCCTTGGAGTGTCTCCAACCGAAAGTATTCAACTGGTGTGATGCAGTACTTGTTCAGATGAAAAGTCAATTGACCAAGGTAAAGGACGGGAAGCTGAAGAACTTTTGGTATGGTTCTATTCTGACTGCCTTTGCCTTGGAGAAAATACCACTGATGCAGCCTCAGTATATTGCACTCGACTTGCCTTCTCCGACCGAGCCACGCATGCAGAGATGGGTCGATCACATGTCTAGGCATGTTGGTCAACCTCAGATTACTTTCACTGATACCTTCTTCAGGTGGTTCGAGCGCCAGGATATGGTCTATTCCGAGTATCCATATGTGGGTATGGATTTTCGACGTGATCCGGATTTGGTGTTACCGAACAGCGAACAGTGGGGCACTATTGGTAAAATCTCTGACCATATCACTGTTTACTGCTTTTATTCATAATGTTGTTGTGCTTTATTCTATCAAGACTTTTAATCAAACTCTTGTGTGCATGCAGATGTTGGTCCTGTTCGTCCAGCAGTTCGCCCGAGAGCGCCAGTTGCTGCCCCAGCAGGGGAGACTGCTGGGAGAGTTATTCTCCGCGACCTTGACGTAGCCGAGACCCTTACAGCTGTGCAGGAGCAGGTTGAGAGCCTTACTCTTGGCATTCCTGATGTGAGGATTGATGAGTTATCTTTACAGTTGCAGCGGCATACTACTAGCGTGCCTAGATGATGGACTCGTCTCTTGCGCATGATTGCACAGGCCGTGACGTGCTATCATGAGCATCACTAGACTAGGGTGCCCCCTATTATTTTTGAGTTTTGGGTCATATGACTGATTTTGTCTTGGTTACAGAACATTATGTATGAACGATAAACAGCTTATATATATTTTGATTTTCGGGTTTTATTCTGGTTGAGTTATATGATCCATATTGATGATGTGTCCCTTTTATAAATGTCGCAAATGTCTATCTAACACATAGTTTGCTAATGAGTCGGTTAATGTGTTTAAGTTTCTGGAAATATGCTGGTATTGAATTGAATCAAATCGTCTTTCCAAAATTGTAACCCTTAGGTACATGCGATAAATAGCTGGATTGCGAACGGAATATATACCATTGAGTTGTAGTATTACGAGCTGTGAGTCTAGCCTGACATTTAGTCGGCGTATGCCACGGGTGATGGCATCAGAGATCAGTTCTATCAACGCGCTATACTCAGCGATGTTATTCGTTGATTGCCCAATACACACACCTCTGAAACTTACTAACTCGCCGCTTGGATCAAAAATGGCCCAGGCTGCGGAGGACAGGTTCCGCGAACTACGACTCGCTCCGTCGGCATATCCAACACATGTCTCCAGAAGGTTTGACATCTGCAATAAATGTAAAAAGGTGGATCACTCGACCAAAACAAACACTTTAGCAAAAACAAAATACAACAAAAGCATACAAGTTACTATCTAATCATAGTAACGCTTGAGGTACAACCCATTGCGGGGTTGCGCCAGTGGAATTCCGTCATAATCCATTAACTTGTAGGCTCCTTTTGCTAACACTCTTTTAACAAAATAGGGGCCCATCCATAAGAAATTAAATTTACCTACTCCCAATTTATCGGATTCTTGATCATAAAGCAAGACCAAGTCACCTTCTAAGAAGACACGGGGTTTGACATTTTTGTCGAACTACACCTTAACTCGTTTCTTATGGGCTTTGTTAGCCAAAGCGGCATCACGACGGGTTTCATCCAATTGGATTAATTCCAAGAAATGGGCCTCTTCTTCCAAAGTTCCGGGGAGGAGATCAATTGCGAGTTTAAGCGACGAAATTTCGCACTGGATTGGCAAGACTGCTTCCAGACCATACACCAGTTGGAAAGGTGTGAATCCGGTCGCGTTCTTTACCGATGTTCGGTAAGCCCACAAGGCTGAGTACAGGATTAGGTGCCACCTTCTTTTATGAACCCCGGTCATCCTTTGCAACATACGCTTCAGGACTTTGTTGATTGCTTCAACTTGTCCGTTGGCTTGCGGATAATACGGGGTAGAGCTGTTGTGAGAGCCCTAGTTTGGCAGCTAATTCAACCATCATGTGATTGCGAAAATGCGATCCATGATCTGTCACTATAGCCTGTGGTACGCCGAACCTAGCGACTACATGATTGAAAAATAAAAGGGCAGTTGTTTCACCAGTGTTATCCAATGTAGGCATCGCCTCGGCCCATTTGGTAAAATAGTCAACAGCGACTATAATATACCCATGCCCCCCGGTCGAGGTGGGGTTACATTGCATGAAATCGATGCCCCACTTGGCGAAAGGCCCAACAGCAATTATTGGCTGTAAAGGTGCGGGTGGTCTTCTGGTTTTGCTATCAAAAATTTGACAAGCATGGCAACTTCTGACTGCGATTATGCAATCTTTGAACATGGTTGGCCAGAAGTATCCTGTTCGTAAGATTTTTTGTGTTGTTGCATATCCAGATTGATGCCCCCCACATGTGCCTGAATGACACTCATTCAGGGCTTTTTCGGCCTCCTCATGGGTAAGGCACCTCCTCAGGACTGTATCGATACCACGACGGTAAAGCGTATCACCGACGATCATGTAGTCTTTAGCTTGGTATCGTATACGTTTTTGTTCTGAGTGAGAGGTGTTAGGCCTGAATTTCTGGGTTTGGAGATAAATTATGATATCTCCATACCACTCACTGCTTGTAGATATCATAAACAAATTTTCGTCCACCATTGATTCTTCGTAGGTTTCATCGTTGGACGACGATGGGAGATCACACAATAATTCTGCGAAAACTAGGGCTTTCATTGATTTGGATTTTACAAATTCAAGATCAAACTCTTGAAGGATCGCTATCCATTTTGAATATTTGCCCCCCAGCAACTGTCGCGACAGTATATAAGTCATGGGGTTGCAATCTGATAAAATGGTAGTCTTCTGAAAGAGGACATAATGTCGAAACCTTTGAATCGCTTGAACAGCTGCAAGCGCTAGTTTTTCAACATAAGAATATTTACTTTCTGTATCATTTAAGTTTTTACTTAAATAATATATAGGGTGTTCAATTCCATCGACTTCTTGAACTAAAACCATCGCAATGGTCGTATCCGTTGCAGCCAGATACAGGCTAAAATCTCTTTGATAGTCTGGGGCATACATTAATGATGCTTTTACTAGATAATCTTTCAGAGCATCAAAGGAAGCTTGCGCCACCTGGTCCCAGACGAAAGGTACATCCTTTTTCAAAAGACAAGTATAACCTTTAGCAAGTTCTGCATAAATTGGAATGAACCTCCTCAGAAAGTTTGCTTTCCCTTGGAGTTTCTGAATCTGAAGCAAATTTGAAGGTGGAGGCAAATTAATGATCGCCTGAACCTTGCAAGGATCGAGACGAATTCCATCCTTAGAGACTACAAAGCCAAGTAAGCGACCAGAACCGACGCAAAACACACATTTGTGCGGATTGAGTCTTATCTTGTAGTGTCGGCAACGTAGAAATATCGCTCTTAAATGTTGCGGATGATCAGTCTGCTTTCGCAAATGAACCGGAAGGTCCTCGAGATAAGGTTGAACGGTGTTCTTGATGTCATGGAAGGCATAATTCATTGCCCTCTGAAACGTCGCCCCTGCGTTCTTTAAACCAAAGGGTAATTTTCGATAAGCGAACGTGCCCCACGGACAAATAAATGCAGTCTTTGACTGGTCCTGTGGGCGGATATTTATTTGATTATACCCCGAAAATCCATCCATAAATGAAAAGTTTTCACATCCGGTGCATTCATCAATTATCTGGTCGATGAAGGGTGTAGGGTAGTTGTCCTTTGGACAAGCTTGGTTTACATCCCTATAGTGGACACACACTCTAATTGTTCCTTGTTTCTTCATAACAGGGACAATATTCGATACCCAATCAGTTAGAGGAACTGGGTAGATGAATCCAGCATGGAGAAGTTTTTCAACTTTCGCCTTAATGGCAGCGGCTTTCTTGGGGTGCACCTGCCGAAGCCGTTGTCTTACTGGTTTGACATCAGGATACATTTTAATTTCATGTTCAACGATACTCGAGTCAATGCCTGGCATTTCATCATATGACCAAGCAAAGACAGCTCTGAATTCGCGAAAAAGAGCGTTATATATTTCCAGTTCTGAAGGGGAACAACCTTTGCCGACATAAATATTCTCTACAACATTTGTTTTAGTCGATATATTTATGGCTATAGTCTCTTCAATATTGGACAATTTTCGCTCGGAATCCACCGTATTTACAGTATTTGATAGGAATTCAAAAATTGAAGGGTGATAAAGGTCATGTTGAGTATCTTCTTCATATTCCGGAAGAAGGGAACGATGGTGGTGATCATTCCTTGGTGCCCCCTCAATTAACATTGATTGTAAGATTCCTTCGTCAGTCCCATGCACTTTCGACCAAGGATCTAATGGGGTACCATATTCTCTAGACCTATCTACCCAAACGCTTGACGAGCGTTGATTTGGGTTCGCCTCCCAAGCTCGAAACATTGATTGCTACAATATTTCTATAGGGCTTGGGGGCAAAACCATTGCATGATCCATGTCGACATCGTCTTTTGCGACCTTCGTGGAAGATATCATGTTGCAGGTTGCTACTAATGCTATATTTCCTATGTATATAGGAGGTGGAAGCGCGAAAGTTCCCATCATTGTGGGGTATTTCAGTAGGCCTACTCCGATATCTTGAAGCGAATGGTTGCTCTCATGGATCATGGGAATGCTTCCTGTAACTTGTGAACCATTAGGGAGGAAGTTTTGTTGGTCGATGACCATAATCCCTCCTTCAAATGGGAATGTGATCTTCCTAAAATAAGTCGACACAACAGCTGCCATGGCATAGATCCATGGTCTTCCCAGTAGGATGTAGTCAAGATTCCCATCGATGACTTCAACATCTATTTCTATTGTTTTTCCGCCGAGTTCAACCCTCAAGTTATTAAGGATACCGTACGGGGTATAAGTCCTTCCGTCGAAAGCCTTTAATGTCGTCGAAGATCGCGACAAGGTTGGAGATCCTAAAGTTTTCCAGCAACTCATCGACATAATACATGTAGATGCCCCCTCGTCAATAATTGTTCGGTGAACAGTTTTGTTGAGGGCTTTCACTTGAATAAGGAAAGCTAGTTGAGCTGGTAACTGAGGATCGTATCCTTTGTGATCAAAGGATACAAGATTGGAATCCTTAGGATCAACCCCACCAATAGCTGATAACAAAGCTTGCCTTTGGGATGGGCAATTCTGTAGTACTTCAAGAGTCGACATAGCGGATGGCGATTGGGCCAAATATTCCACTATGTTATAATGCTTCGCCGATCTGGCGGGAGGATTAAATGTTGACTTGTGTACTACTCCCTTTGGCAGTTTTATTGTTAATTCAGGAATGATGGGTGGTACAACTTCTGTCGAAGTTGTTGTCGAACTACTTGGTTTATCTTTACCTTTGTCGTTCGACAACTTTGGATTCCTGTAATCTTTGTTCCTTGTTGAAATCAAAGCATCATTCTTTTGAAACCGACAACATAAGCACTTGCGACGGGGAAGCATCTCCACTATCAACCAGATTTTGACCTAGGTTGGGAAATGGATCAGTTAACATAGCTGAGGTTTGTGAACTTTTAAAGAACCTTTTAAGCTCAGCTTTAAATGGATAATTCCTTGTATAATGATCCTCCTCATCACATATTTGACATGGATAAATTTGTTTCCCTTTCCCAGGAGGGTTTGAAGAAGTTTTTCCAGGAGATGACTCACCCTGTTTCTTCTTCTTCCCTTTGTTTTGCTTCTTCTTGCTTCCTGCTTGATTGGTTTCTTTGCCTTTATCTGCTGATACGGCATTTACTTCCGAAGCAAGAATTTCTTCTTTTGCATTTTGATCCGAATTCTTACGGGCCTTCTTAGACGAAGCCTTTATCGATTTCGTGTTTGCCATGCCAATCACGCCATCACCGGCATGAGAGTCACTATTGGATTTGGGAGGAGGAGGAATTGAAAATTCTGGTCTAGGGGCGTCGGGTATTTTGTCGTAGAGCGTGCCAGACTGAGTATAAACTAAGTCTAGATATTGTGCACGAACAATAACTTGCTCCTCTGTTACGACTCCCCCCTTTGCCACATCTTCTGTTATAGCAGGAAGTAACGACTTTATAAACCATTCAGCTAACAGCTGATCGGGAACGTATGTTTTCACCATCCTACGATGACGACACCACTCATGTATATGTTCAGATATATGAGTGGCAGTTGTCTGCTTGAAGTTGGTTAATATTTTTGTTCCTGTTTCATACCTTATCGGTAATTGAAAATGGGTTAAGAAAGTCGTGGCTAGGGAACTAAAATTGTCGAATGAGGCTCTAGGTAACTCAATATATCATTTTTCCGCTGGACCCGTTAACATCCTCTGGAAAAGGTGAAGCCTTATCGAATCATCATTCAGGGTGTTTGATGAACACCACAGATGAAAAGTCATCACGTGATTCGATGGGTCTTCACTTGGATTTCCATTGAATTTAGGAATGTCAGATGGAAGCTTGTGAGGAATCGCTGGCCACCAAGGGGCGTAAGCAATTGGATCGTTGGTTAACCGGTGTAAATCGGGTAACTCTAAAGTTGCTACAAATGGTAACTGTTGATTCAGGTTAGGTGAAGCATAACCAGTATGATGGAATCACTTGAGCAGTGGGCCTTTGCATACTAGCATAATGTAATTGATGTTGGTATGACTGATACGGTTGGTGGACTTGGCCACTGTAAAGTGGTTGGTTTTGACCGTTTTGAATATACGGTTGTCCACTGTTCGCAAAGATCTACTGCTAGCGATTGCGAGCTAGTCGGGACAGATGGTATGCCGGCAAACATTGTCAGAGTGACGGCAGGGGCTTCTGTTGTCGCTGTGTCATTCGACACAGTCATAGATGTTGACGGTTGTTCAGACATTTTGAGTCTATCCAATAGATTTCCTAGCGATTCTACGGGAACTTCCACTTGTGGTGGATTAACTTCTGATGAAGGAAATAGAGTGACCCCGACTCCAAAATGGGTTGGAGTATTTGCTTGCGGATCCTCTACAATTTCCTCTATCGCAATCAAACCCGGTGGAAGAGGAAGACCGTCAGGTCCGTAAAATATTTCTGGTGCCGAAGAAGGGGTTGAATCAACAGCGATAGTTGTTTGCGGAGCAAGACTCTCTGAACCGGTCACAGATGGAACTGGCTCAGTAGCACAAGTATTTGCCCCCAGACTAGGATCAGTGTTACTGTCCCTCTGTGGCTGTTGAACTTCTTCTATAGAGGCAGGGTTTCCAGAAATGTTTGGAGTAACCAGAATCTCAGATGTTGTTGGAACACTTGTTCTAACTTTGATAGGAGATTTTGAACCGGTTAAACGAGTTCGCTTTGTCCGTACTGTTTTCGATTCCAGAGACAAAGACGGTTGACTCGTAAGCCTCCGCGAATGACGGGGTTTCAATTGACTTTCTTCCACGATTGCGGATTACTCAATCAACCAAAATACAAAAAGGGTAATTGGTGTTTCCGAATTAAATGAATTTTATTAGACGCTTTAGACACAACTTGCTTTTTCACTTTTAAAGAGTCGATAAAAAGCTAAAGATGACTCTAGTCTCCTTCGATGTTTTAACGAGCCCGAAGTGACAAATGCTTGGATGGACTTTTTCTGTTATAGAGTTTGAAAAAGGCCAAAAGAAACTACTCTGGAGATCTAGGCAGACGGTGTGCCAAACTTTTCGCAAAACCACAGAATACTTTTTATGGTACGGGTGGTCGATCTTCGTGAATGTTGTGTTCACTGCATTGCGATCAGTAGGGCGACCGACACGGTTTCCTAAGGATAAAGGATATATGCCTATAGGGGTCTCCCAATATATACGCGACGGTACGTGGGAGCACAATCCGTATTAGCGCTATCGTCCCTCAGGAGGAATCACCCACCTTCCCCGAGATCGACAGTCACTAGGTTTAACGACGCCGGAACACGTCTCTAGCCTAGACCTCTATGTTGTGCATTACGTTACAAAGCGTTGTTAGGTTCATTCAGTTTATTTTAGGTTGATCTTTTTAAACTTTGCCTTTCAAGGTTCACCACGAGATGTATGATACAAATTCCTAAATGCAGTCTAAGATGATAAGAAAGCTTTATTATCTTTTCAACTTTGAAAATCCTAGCTACTAAGGGAAAAGAAAAACACTATCTTTTCTCAAAGAGCAATCAGCACACTCTAATGCACTTTCCCTAAATCCAACATGAAAACTATCAAATGCAAAATGCACAATGCAGGTGTTTGTTTTCCACTTTCTTAGTATAAATGCCTACAAAGAAAGTTTTTTGCACAACTTTGAATTTGCTTTTAAGATGATCAATACAAACAAGTTCACTTTCTTCAAAATCAACAAGGGTAGAAGAGATTACAATCACTTTGCGATTTTCGAAATAAAGACTTGTTTTGACACTTTAAAAGAGACAAATTCAAACCAATAAGCAAAAGTAAATCAATAATCAATCTGAAAACAGCTAATGAACTCTCTTCTAAGATCACTATCAATCAGATCTGAATCAAAGGCTGCAGGATGACTACTTTACTCATGCAAAGGAAAACTGTAAATGACGCCACAAACACATAAAAACATTCACAGTCTTTTTGTACAAAAAGAGGTGGAATCTAAGCAAAGAAAAGAAGTTATCTGACTGGTACCTATGCTGGTTAAAGGCTGCAAAAACAGAGATCAAAACAGGGCAAAAGACAGCAGATAACCCCAGCTGCACAAGGCTAAACTGGTTCAGCGCAATTCCAACACTGTGGAGTTGACATTCAGCGCAGGTAGCCTTCACGGGACCTGCGTTGAAATGCAGACTGCCTTCACAGTGCCTGCGCTGAAGGAGAAACTCTCGTTTCCCTTGGGTTCTGGGTCATAAAATGCTCAAAAATCAACTGTTTCAGGCCAAATCAGAAACACAAGCAAGGTATAAACAGAGGGATGCTTTGAGAGGGTACTAAAGACTATCACAAGGATCATCAAATCATTTGTGGATCTAGTTTAGATCATAGACAAGTCCAACAACTAGATCAAAGCAGCAACTTTCTACTTTACATCCGGGAAAGATGCAGTTCGCTAGTTGCTGTCAAGTCTATGAAGTAAAAAAATGACGGAAACACAAATGAAATGAATAAACAAATGATCCCCAGCGCAGTCGCCAATTTGTTGTGGGGAAAAATGCCTATGCAGGACGATCCTATCCACCTAAGGTGTGACAGTACCTTAGCAACAAACGAATACAGCTACACTGGTTTCTTCCTTTATGAAATATGAAAGAGAGGAGATCGATAGACTTACCGTTGTCTTCCATTTGTCCCTCGATCTAAATCCTCTTCTCTTTGGATGTTCACAGCTACTTGCCTCCTCGCTGGCTCAAGAGAACAGCTACTTGATTCCACGAGATCACAAGAGAACAGCTACCTGTGACAAGAGAACAGCTACTTGCGACAAGAGAAGAACATAACACAAAGGCATATATTCATATTCATGAATGATTCAGGATTAGAAGTAAATCAAATACACTAATGCAATCATACAAATACACGGTATATAGGAGCAAACCAAGATAGCTTTATTGATAAGTAACAGGGTTCAGGAAGAGATACAACCCATAGGGCTCCAATCCAGCATCTCCTTCCCAGCAGAATGGAATTCCTTCTTCAGCTCCCTTCAAAGCATTAAGCACCCAATGATCCAGTCTCAAACCAACAGCAATTCTTTGCAATAACAAAATTCCAGCCTTTAGATCTCATGGAGGAGAGATCCATATATAGATGTTTGGAGAGAGGATGAGTCAGCTTGAGATCTGACTAGTGTCCTCTCCCTCTATCAGTTCTTGAGTCCACTTGGAGGTTCTTGCTTCCACTTGGAGATTTGGAACCTCTTACTCATCACCAGTCGAATTCCTTGATGCAAGTGTCATTTTGGAAGCTTCCTGGGCATTGACACCTTGAGGAATGACTCTGCCACATGTCCAAACTCGCTCAGCGCAGGTAGCCTTTGTTGGAGTTGACATTCAATGCAGGTAGACAGTGGAGGAGTTGACATTCAGTGCAGATGCTCAGTGGAGCAGTTGACATGATCCAGAATTGGCCTGTTTTTGAGTGGTTTCAGGTGGAGAACTTCTGTGAATTGTTGTGGTTGGTTTGCCTTGTTCCTCTAGGGATAGGAACAACATGCTTAGGGACTTTGGATCCCTTAGATTATGGACATTTCATTCTTGAGGCTATAAGGCACAAAAATGTCTATAACACCATGCAAGTCTGTTTTGCTCAGTCCTAAAGGGAACCAGTCAACTCAACTGCACATGCAAGAGACTGCTCGACTACTAGAGAAAAATGTGCATTTCTGGCTACAAGTTGGGTTAGCTTCCTAGGAGATTTGCACAATTTCTGGACAGAGCAACTGACTGCTACCCAGATTTGCAAAAATTCTAGGTTGAGCAGCCTTTCTGTGGAAATTTTTGCAAATTCTGTTGGGAGTGTTGGCAAGTAGGATTGCAATCTTGGAGCCCAGGAGGCTGCCAGAAAGGATTGCGCAATTTCTAGAGGGAAGGTTGGTTGCCCTACATAAATGTACAATTTTCAAGGAAAAGCTACTCAGCCTATATCTGGACCAGGTCCAAGTGAACAACCTATGAGGGGAATGGATCAATTTGTGACCGACAAGTTGCTTTTGTGCAAGAAAGACACTGAAGCATGTGAACTTTATGAAGCAAGGCAAGCTGCTATGAAGGTTGGAAGAGAGGCTCCAAAACGAGGCTAATGAAAAATTTTGGAGGGCGGTTATAGTCGCTGCAACACTAGGCGACACAATGGTAGAACTCTAGCTCTCTGAATGGACCTTGTTCATGAGAAGCAAGTCTAACACCTCCGGAATTATTTTTCAATTTTAAGATTATCTTGGTTTCACTCTAACTTGATTGTAAGATGTAGTATCTTCCAAACCCTTAGTCGATTGACACACATTCCAAGCCAAGGCAACACAAATGTTTCAATTGGGGTTGAGGGGTATATAGGTGCACAAGTAGTATAGTTGTTAGAGTCTTAGTTTCATCTCTAGTGTTGCTCCACTGCCAGCAGGCCTAGACAGTACCCCGGTGGAGTCACATAGGAACACAAGCATGGCTCCGCTGCCAACAATCCTGATCATTACCTCGTCGGAGTTACTTGCATCACTTCTCTGCACATGAATCCTTTCTCTTCTTTTTCCTTATTCATATTTTATTTGAATTTTGACTTTTCATTTTTTCATTTTTCACTGTGCATAACACTTATTCATTTCAGAGGTGGAAGAGGGATCCCGACTTATTGAGAGAAGAAGAGGTTGTTCCAGCAAAGAAGTAGTTTATTGTATCTCTGACGTGCCTGTTAAGGTTTTCCCCCTCACCTTACTCTACCTGACTGAGTTGATAAGGGTTAACCCAAAAATAATCGACTAGATAAGATGACACTATTTAGCATGCAAGCATTGTGTTTTCACCAAGGTTCACTTCAAATAGTATGTATTTTCCTTCGACGTATCATGGACTAAAAGTAATAATCTCATCGTACAAAGGCAGGATGACAGATAAACAAGTAGTGATAGTTGTACAAGCCCTCTTGTACTTTACCCAGCTCACTTCAAGATTCATACATGGTTTCATGCAAAACTAACCTATGAACAAACTAACAATCAACAAAGCAAAGCAAGAGCAGAAGAAAAAATGAAAGCGAAGCAAGTAAACAAACAAATAAAAAAAGAACGTAAGAAAACAAGCATGCAAGCAAACAACTGAAAGAAAACACTACTCCTACTCCTACACTAATGGTACATGGGCCTGATCATGTGAAGTGATACTTCCAATGTAGCCATCGGTGCATTGGTAGACCCATGTTGGTGAAGGCTTGATTCACGAGCAACCCAGTTGTGCAAACTAGTAAGCAAGAAAGATATAACAATGAAGACAACCACACTTCATGATTCAAAGTGCCCACGGGACATAAGTGAGTGCATGTGCATGACGGGCAACCTGTGGACTTATCATGGTGTTGTGTGACACTACGTGCAACTTTGAAGCATAAGCACACTCTCAACTGTGACATGAAAACAAACGAAAGAAACAAAGATAACTTGCATCGTGCATGAGTGCTTACAATGTAAGACTCCTCCAATGCGTGAGAAATGGGATCGTGTAGTTCGAGTGGAAGAAGTAAAATCTGAGTGTTAGATTGATGTTGAGTGCATACAGATGAGTGATGAGGAGCCTTGAGTGTTTGAACAATTTCCTCATCAGAAGCAAAACCAACCTCGGGAGAGCAAGGGCCTGACATAACCATCAACTCGAGCTCAAGTGCCTCGACAGTCTGTGGGGTTTCGACTTCGTTGGCAGATGGATCTTCGTAGACTAGTGGCTTAGACATATTAACAAAGATTGAATCAAGATCGTGATCGTATGATGAGGTGAAGAGATCACAACAACCAAGATAAGAAAATTCAGGATGTTGGTCGGCATCCTCATGGTTTGATGAATCACACAGAGGGGTAGATGAGGAGGAAGGATGTTCACCCTCTGTGTTTACAGAAAATGCAGTTGAAAGATCAAGTGGATTTCCAATGAATGATTGGTCCTCTTTGTTGTTGGATGATGGGCTAACATATGGTGTGTCCTGCAAAAGATCAACAATGGGTGCATTCATGGATGAAGACACACATGCGAAATCATGGATGGCAGGTTCACTAACGATGTTAGGAAAGGACATAGGGGGTTCAGACGGAAGGGAGTCATCCTTCACCGAGTGTTGATGCTCAAGCTCCCA
This sequence comes from Pinus tabuliformis, assembly GCA_031772625.1. Classification (NCBI taxonomy): domain Eukaryota; kingdom Viridiplantae; phylum Streptophyta; class Pinopsida; order Pinales; family Pinaceae; genus Pinus; species Pinus tabuliformis. Next base: position 333,834,841 of record CM062805.1, on the reverse strand, counting down.
CTCATACCCTTCATGAATGACGGCGTATGTTGGTTGTGTAACACCAACTCTGTCAATGGGTTGTTCCTAATTCACAACAAGTGAAGAGTCTGGAATGGACTAACACGAGACAGTATCATCCGGAGGAACACCTGGGTGCGAAGACGAAGGTCATAGAAAATAATGCATATGAGGACTCAAAGGACTCACATCCAAATCTACGCGAAAATTGAGTGAAGTGATGTTGGGAGGGTGTGAAGGATGAATAAGTGTGTGAGCATGATCCTCAACCTCACTGGGAAGTGGTGGAGCTGTTGAATAAGAGGAAGGTAGACAATCAGTTGAGACAGTGCTTGCTTCCACATTAGATTGTGTAGCTCCATCAAAGAAGAATGTTGAGTGAGGCTTGATCTCAAAATTTCTCTTGGGATGGGAAGATTTCTTAAGGCAGTACTCGAACTGGTCCCAAAGAGAAGCAAATTTCATTTGGCTCCTTGGAGCTTGAAACTGCAAGTCACAAAAGCATTGCCAAAAATCAATAATGGATTCATGTGAAGCCCTCCTTTTTTGTAACAGCTTTCGTTCAAGATGGTCTAGATCAAAATGATAGAATGTGTCTTCGATAAGATCAAGGAAGTTCTCAAATGAGTGCACGGTGTCAGCCGGTAGGCTGAGCACCCAACAAAATGGAGATTTGTGAAGTGTGTATGCAAGAAACAAAATGGCCAGTTCGTCAGAAAACTCATCTTCCTCATAAATCAAGAAAATAAAGTTATGTAAGTGCTCAAGCCAGGACACTTCGCCTTCACCATCATGCGTGTGAGTGGACAAGAGATTGAAAAGCTTCCCCGAGATGGAGACATATTCATAATTCAAAAAACACTTCGGGGGAAGAAGAGTGCAAGACTCCATGAAATATATGCAAAGGTTCGAAACTAGATGAGAGGACACGGTTTGTCATCACTTCCTCCTTCTAGCACCAAAAATGTTGACGATGCTGGACATGCCAACATGTCAAGGGGATCTCCTAGTAAGAAGTCCCAATTAGACCTAAGACCATTTGGTGTAGGAGTCCCAGCAATGGGTCGTAAGGTAATGCCTTGACTGTGATGTTGCTCAGAGGCAAGTAAGATAACTTTGTCAGTAGCAAGGGTGTGACTGATGTAGTCAGTTAAGGAAGGTGTATGAGAGGTTCTAACACTTCGAAGGGGGAAGGAGGTGAAGGTGAGTTCCAGATTGAAACAGATCAGTCCCAACTTAGCTAGGAACAAACAACACAAAAGGACATGCACAGCTTCTGGCAAAGCAGTCCACTCAGATGTAGCATTCATTCGGTCCGCTATGGTGAGACCAACTCTTTTGACATGCTTGTGATGGCGAAGGTGGCAAGCTGACACCAAGCTTGGTCGTCCGTGATGGTGTGCATGCACGCCATGGTGACATCTTGCTGAAGCAAACTCTTACCTCCGTTGCAATCGATGCATTGGTTTGGCCCCTTCATCCAACTTGTCTACTATCATGCACATGGTCTTCTTCGGTGCGGCTAAACTAGAAATGCACTGATGCATAGTGTATGTGTTGATCTCCAAGTGTGTGTTGGTTTTCATGCGCATCATCTTTTTGAAGTACATGTTCAGCCCTAGTTGGACTTGCTTCTTTGTCTTCGCCCTGGTGAGTGTGTTGAATGGGTTGGATTGCATGCGTGCGCTCAATGACATGCATGTTATTGAATCCCTTTCATGTGATCTACAACATTGCTCACCATATTTGCTCTGTGTCAGCTGCTGGGATGGATCCTTAACTTTTATGGGTGCAGTTTCATTCGTGAGTGCATGTTGTGCCCACTGCTATTCGTGTTCCTGTTGCAACTCATTCGTCTATCTTTCTAGCTTCATGTCCTTCCTGAGTTGCTACTTCAGCACATGCAACTCCTTCTTTGTTCCATCTTCTACCTTTGCATGATCTTCATGTCGCGTCGTCACTTCATAGCCAAAGTCTCCAAAGTTACTTTCATCATCAATGGACCTGATTGAGCTTACAACCTTGTTCCACCTCCATGTTGTCAACAACCCTCCTCTTACATTCGTTGCATTTGGTATGCTGTCTTACGCTGTTTTTCATGATGTTTCTCGCTATGATGCTGATGTTGTCATATCTTGATGTCATTTTCTACAAACAACTTGATATCTTCGTGGGTAGGTAAGTCCGTGGACACTTGATCGACTACATCCCCAAGTGTGTTCTAAACGGTGTCTTCGTCTCTGCTCTCCTGGAAGCCATTGTACCTATACTGTTGAGAGGCATATGAACACCTAGGATACTTGAAGACATGGCAACACTCACGGAAAGCAATCTGTCAGTCGAAAACCAAAATGAACATGAGAAATGACTTGCAACATACATGGGTGCATGATCATGAAGGTTGTGCAATTTTAGCCGGGAGGTTAGGAGACTAATTGCCAAGACTACACAAGGCACAGTTTGGGTTGCTAGGAGACTGGCCAATCGCGCAATGCATAATCCAATCTGGTTGATGTATGTTGGGATTGCGCAATGCGCAATTCCAGCTAGGAAGGACTGTTGGCCTAAGGACAGATTTGCGCAATTTCTTGGGCCAAGCAGCCACTGTCCTCCATAAATGCGCAAAATAGTCCTGGAGGCCAGTGCTGGGAAGGAATGTGTAAACCTAGAGAGGAAGGTGATCCTTCCTTTCCCAGATTGCATAATGCAGCCTTGGTGAGGGCAGAGCCCAAGACAAGGTTGGCCCGACTCGCTAACGGGTAACTGAAAGCAAGTAAGTCAATGAATGCATGGTGACACTAAGTTATAGCATAAGTGATTAATAGTGCATGCAAAACATGGATGAAAGATTCAACAAATAGATCAACATGCATGTGCGTGAGGCAGTTCACTGGTTGGATGAACGTCAGTTCAAAATAGTTTCATGCATGCGACAGCAGTGAGATACAAATGAAAACTGAAACAGAGCTAGGACAAGCTAGAATACATGTAAATGACAGCAAGAGTTCAAAGAAATCAAGAAAATAGTACTCCCACAAGCGAAAACACAAAAAGCGACAGAAATGCAGCACAAGGCATTGGAAGCAGGCTTACAACTGAGCTGAATGTGCCGACCGCTCGTAGATGTGATGTGGGATGTTAGAGCTGCAAGTTTGATGTGAGGAATGAGATCTACAGCATCTGGTTGATGAGTTTTGATAACATCGAGGTTGTGATGCGCATGCCACGAATCTAGGGAAGCGACACTTGGTGGGAGGTTTCGGAATTGCTCCTTGCATGTAACCTCCAACTGCTAAACATAGATCCCTGAAACAAGGTATGCCTTTGCATGCTGCCTTGGGAGAAGCATACCATGCATGCAAGTCTATTTTGTTCAATCTCGAAGGGAACCGGTCAACTCGGCTACACATACAAAAGACTGTTCGACTGCTGGAGAAAAATGTGCATTTTTGGTTGGGATCTGGGCTGGCTGCCCGAGAGCTTTGCATGATTTCTGGGCAGAGCAGCTGGCTACTACCTATATTTTCTCAAAATATGGGTTGAGCAGCCTTGTTGGGGAAATTTGCACAAATCATGCTGGGAGTGTTGGAAGGTAATATTGTGCAATCCTGGAGCCCAGCAGGCTGCCAGAGAGGAATGCATAATTTCTAGAGGGAAGGCTAGTTTCCCTCTAGAAATGCACAATTTTCAAGGGGAAGCTGCTTAGCCTGTAGTTGGACTAGGTCCAGGTGAACAGCCTGTGAGGGGAATTGATCAAGTTGTGACTGACAGGCTACCTTTGTGCAAGAAAGACACTGAAGCTTGTGAACTTGACGAAGCAAGGCAAGCTGTTGTGAAGGTTGGAAGGGAGGCTCCAAAATGAGGCTAAGGAAAAATTTTGGAGAGTGGTTGTAGCCGCTACAACAAAATATTAGATAAGTATGAGACCCATATGCTTAAATATGTTGTTATGACCTTTAGAATGCATATTTGTGACATGTTTGACAAAATGCCTGTCATGGCTAGTAGAGGTCCAAATCAAGTCATTGGTCAATTATTTTAATTAGTGCTATTATTTTGATGTTATTTTTCATTTATGGAAGTTTCATGAAGTTCTCGGCAGTGGCCTGAGTCCTGGAAATGAAAACGTGGCACAAAATTCGATGTCACTGGCTCAGAACTAGTTGAAAAAGTCCCTAATCACTTTCATGCCCTTGTTGTGGGAGCGATTGGAGAGTCCCAGCCGCATGCATGCCCATGTCATGGGAGAAAATTAGGCTCTAGGGCAATGAAATGTCAATCTATCTCAGGGTTTGGTCACCTGGAAGGGTTGGTTGGCTCCTAAAGGTTTTGTAACATGTGTAGAAGGTTAGAATTTTTGTGTTTTGTCTGTTCCACTTCCTTAATTCTACATGGGGAGTTTAATGAAATCATAGTGGCTTCTCATCACATGTTTACACTAGCACATCGATTATCTTGGGTAAATGTGGGAGGAGGGTGTTACAGAGTGGTATCAGAGCATGGTTTCATTCTCTTTGGGTGCTATCCATTCTTCGTTCTCCTTGTGTGATAACTGATACCACAAAGTGGTATCAGAGCATGGTCCAACACTTCGACTAGATGGGTGGAATGTGTTTGTCATGCATACATGTTAGTTTCATATGTGTTCTTTATGTTTGGGATCTATGTGCTTGTTATGTATGCATGATGGCGGTCATAGTTGTAGTGGCGTTGTCATGTGGAAGTCGATGGTGTTGTTGTTGGGATGCGTTTGTCATGAATGCATGTCAGATGTATATGAAGTTGTTATGAATGTCAGTTTATATATGTTGTTATGCATGCATTTTCATAGTTATAGTTGTCATGCATGAAGTCATTGTAGGCATATAAGGTCATCATGATGCTATTGGTATGTTATGATGCTAATGTGTTGGTTGAGATAGAGCATGAGATGCAGACTATTAGAGCGAGGTTGCATCACTAGACTTTGGGGTAAGAGTAGATCGTCATACATTTATTGTATGTTTGGCATGCAGGTATTTTCGTTAATGGATTGTTATATGCATTAGGTTTATGTACATTTCTGTCATTCTATTGTTGGTATGGTTACATGTATGATATATGTTATTTAATCAGTGTGATCATATATACATGTGTGGGTTTGTCATAAAGGATAGTAACTTGTTGTTATATGCATTGTCATCATATGCATGATGGTTATGGTCATTGCAACTAAGATCCTGATATTACATGTACCATGCTAATTTAGATGGGCCTATGCAGATGGTTAGCGTTATGACATTCAGGTATGAGTCGACCTATTTGTGATAATGTGTTGTACTAATCTAGACTGATTGTGCATATGTGAATGTTATGCATGAATGACAATTGTTTATGGGTTTATGACATGTACATGTTAGCTAGTTATTGTTATGGATATCATGACCTTATTTATGTTTGAGTTGATGCATTGAGAAATTATATTATGCTAATCTAGATTGATTATGTAGACAAGATAACCTCCCCTGAGATACATTAAGGTATGAGTTTTCTTATGTCGTCCACTTGGTGTTTGAATATTTGATTATGTCGTCTATATGTTGTTTGAATGTTTTATTAACTACATGATATTAGTATGTGTCTATAAGATTGTCTAAAGGAATGATCTTGTTTCAAGACAGTTGTACTAACACATTATGTGTTGAGATAGTGTAACACCCCCTCCCAGGACTACCCAAAGTAACCATGCCAACAGGGGTAAACATGAGAAGAGAGGCTATTATGATCAAATTTGACCTCCTATGTCACCTTAAGGAAGTGGAATCGACGGAACATCACTTACAATCATCCAACGTCATCAATAGACCCCTTAGGATATGAGTCAGCCACTCAAACAACCTATCCCTGGGTCCCACTCCTATTCTGCAACTTTTAGGCCATATTCACTCTCATGCTATAGGAAAAGGAGTGACCAGCAACCTAAATTCACTCTCACAGACCTACCTGCCAGTGAATGTGGTCCAGAATTTCCAGTTTTGTGCTAGCGACCCCGAGATTTGAGCCACTTTTCTAGCCTAGAATCCTGGCCTCTGCCCAGAACTTGTTGTAACTTTCAGAAATCATTACAAATATGATAACCGTGTTGATCAATAAAAGATCACCCTCAGGACTAGTCTTGAGCATCCCCAACCAGGACTAACATTATGTTAAACACTTGGCATTAATGCAACCTACAGGTTTAGGATACAAGACAGAGCATAAACGACTAAAACAACTTATGAAACATCATTAGAAGGATCACCTCCTTCTCCATTGAACTAATATATCATCAATTAGGTCTTTCATCCATCCATTTAATAGTTACAAATAAATACATAAATAACCATGACATAAACCAGTCACATAACCATGCTTATAACCAACATAATACCATATAAATATCATAGATATGAAAACCATTAAATCCACATGTAAATCAGTGAAAAAGTAAGAGAACTTATCTTGTATTAATCATAGGAAAATCCGACCAGGTTCGAGGCTTCCACATACCACCCATCCATAGACATGGCTAAACCAAATCTCTCTTTCAACCAATCACCTCGGTTCCATATTCCAAGCATGAATGTGGGATCTCATATAACAACCAATCTAAGAACAAGTAAGGCAATCCACATGTTAAACCACCTCCACCCTCATCAAACCATCATCACACCAAGATCAATGCTCTGATCACAACTGAACAGAACTTGGAATGACATCTGGAATCCATCACTATCCTTGAGGAATTTTTTGTCTCCTTTTCTCTCAAGCTTTACCACTATCCAAACCCGGATCACTAGGCCCTAAACCGAGACTACTCCCTCAGGCTTTACTATGTATGTTGCCAAAATCAGTCAAGGGATTCCTAGGCCTTTGGGAATAAACCTTGAGACCATCTTCGCCCCAGATTCTGAAATCCATTTGATGAACCAAAGCTCAAAAATAGAGATAAACATCCCAACATACTATGGCACCTAGAAAAAAGGCTAGGCTAGGCTAAAATCCACTATCATAATCCGATAAAACCATGTCACCAACAGTAAGAGAACTGTACACCAACATGCAAAGCCATGCATGTCCAAACTAGCTAGGAAATCACACATACAAAAGGTTACCTGCAAGTATTCCTGCTAAAGCTTCTTAAGCATGCTTTCCTTTCCCTTATCCTTGCTTACTTTTCCTTTCCTTTGCTTGATTTTCCTTCCTTTCCTCTAAAAGTAGAGTGTTCCAAGAAAACTCTTAGTGACCAAGAGTGAGAGAGAGAGAGAGAATAATAAGAGAGATCCAAACTTGAACTTGACAAAAGGTTGAACTTACAAAAGCCTTGAACTGGTCCTCAAAAGCCTTTTTATGAATGAAGCCTCTATTTTCTTCATTTTCCAATATTTTCCTTAAATTTCCTCCTCACATGCAACATGTGACCTTTCATCTTACTTTTCTCCTATTTTCCTTTATTTTCATAAATAAATGTGCCGAAAATTCCTTTTTGACTTTTAATTCCTTTGCCTTACCCTTTTCCAAATTTCCTTAGCCAAAACACACAACTAGTGATGCCCACTAGGATATCTTGCCCAACATTTAGCGTGGAATACGTGTCCCTTAACTGTGGTCTTATTTTTTCCTTTATTAACTTTTATTACATGAACTTTTCACCATGGATGTTACATAACTCTCCCCCGCGGGGAACATCGTCCTCGGTGTTAAACCACGCCAAGACCTTAGTAAAACCATTGCAATGAAAACATACTGCCCATGGAGATTTATAACTTAGCTCGTTGTAGTATTTACAATGAAGAACCTGCTCAAAGGAAAACCATCATGAAAACATGACATTGTAATAACCATACCGCATACTGGAGATTTATAATGTATATCATTACGGTATTTACATCCATATACATATACATATACAAAACATCAACAAAACATATGCCAGCATAAACCACATCAAACCAAAATTGCTTTGCCTCAACTGGAAAACAATGAAGGATATAGGGCATGCATATGATCCTCCATATCTCATGTAGCTTCTTCAGGCCCAAAGTGCTTCCACTGCACTTTAACTTTCTCTATGGCTTTGTTCCAGAGCATGAGATGTTTCCACTGCAGTATGCACTGAGGCTCTGACTGGAACTTTCCTTCTTGCTCCACATGCAATACAGACCAAACAATAACATGATCAACATCCTTTATATACTTCTTAAGCAATGAAATATGGAAAACATAATGGACTTTCATTGTTGGAGGCAGTGGAAGTCGATATGACATTGGTCCAATCCTCTCAAGGATCTCGAAAGGCCTGCAATACCATGGTGCTAGATTGGCACATGACCCAATCCTCAAAGATATTTTCTTGGGCTTGATGCGCAAATAGACATGCTCCCCAACTTGAAACGCTTTGAACACCTTGTGCTAATATGTATAACTCTTCTGCCTATAATGTGTTACCTTTAGATTCTTCTTTATAACTTGCATTTCCTGCTCCATGTCCGCCAACATGTCCAGTCCAATAAGTACCTTTTTCACTAAATCACTCCAATTGATGGGAGTGTTACAACTCTTCCCATACAATGCCTCAAAAGGAATCATCCTCAATGACTCCTAATAATCATTGTTGTATGCTAACTCAACCAATGGTATATAATCTTCCCATTTCCTCTACTAGTGCATCACATACATTCTCAACATATCTTCCAAGACCTTGTTGACCCTCTCTGCCTGACCATTTGTCTATGGATGATAAGTTTTGTTGAAGGCCAAATCTGTACCCAAGCCTACAAATAGCTCCTTCCAAAACTTGGAAGTGAACTTTTCATCACTATCCAACACAATTTTCTTTTGAACACCATGTAGTATCACTATCTCTCTAATGAACACTTGTGCTACCTCACTAGCTAAATATGTAGTATTTACCGAAATGAAGTGAGCTACCTTGCTCAACCTGTCGACCACGACCATAATAGAATCATGTTGCTTCACTGTGCTTAGAAGACTTGTAATGAAATCCATGGAAATGACCTCCCATTTCCATTCCGGAATTGCAACAGGTTGTAGTAGACCGCCTAGATGCTTGCACTCTGCCTTTACCTGTTGATAATCTAAGCATCTAGCCATGAAATCAACCACTTCTATTTCAGATTCGGCCAATAATAGAACTTCTTTACCACTGTAAATGTCTTCTGGTATCCTGGATGACCTGAATACGGTTTCACATGAAACTCCCTCAAGATAAGCTTCTTGACCTCACTGCAATTCAACACATAGATCATGTCTTGAAACCTCACCAAGCCATATGCCGTGAGACGATAGTCTGCATCCTGATCCCCTATGCCTGTACTTGAACTTGTACCTGCACCTATAGCTATTCTCCATTGTAACCTTTGCATGACCTCCGTGTATTTTTCATCCCGCTGACTTGCCTGCAAAATCCTATCTTGTAACTTTGTCCCATAAGAGCTTATATCTGCTATATGATTTACATGTACCTTCCTACTAAGAGCATATACAACTCAGTTCTCCTTCCCTTTTATGTATCTTATCTTGAAGTCAAACTCACTAAGGGTGGCCAACCATATAGCTTGCTTGCAATTTAGATTCAATTGGTCAAATAAATACCTCGTCCCACTATGATCGCTCATCAATGTGAACCTCCTGCCCAGAAGATAATGTCTCCACATCTTCAATGCATGTATAATCGATGTTAGCTCATGATCATGAATCAAATAGTTCTTCTCATGCTCATTTAGTTTTTGTAAATCATAGCACACTACTTATCCTTCTTGCATGAGAACTCCACCAAGTCCCTTTTTGCAAGCATCTGTACACACAAAAAACTCATGGTTTGGATCCGCAATCTTTAGCACTGTGTTGATGGTGTCGGACCCGCCAACATTCAAGGGATCACCTCAGTATGAAGTCCCAACTAGACCTCAAACTGTTTGGTGTGGGAGTCCCATTTGGTATGATGGCCCGGTTTCCATTGTCTTAAGGATTTACCTCAACTCTTTCTTGTCCCCATAGGAGAGTGGTCTACTTTGTCTTCGAGAAGTGAGGTTTGCATGCCTGGTGAGTGTAAGTGTACTTGTGTCAATGGTTCTTTCACTATGAGGGGAAGAGAGTGTAGGTGGGTTCCAGGTTGAAAGGGATTAATCCCAACTCAGCTAGGAACACACAACACAAAAGGACATACACAGCTTCCCGTGGATCAGTCCACTCGGATGTGGCAGTCACAACATACAAGGTAAGATAACATGTACAACACTCACGGATCAGTCCAAACGAGTGCAACGGTTATTACAACAAGGTTCATGTGAACGTTCTATCTGATGTTCGAAAAATCAGTCGACACAGACAGGACAACATTAATAGCATATACAACACATTTCCATTAATAGATTATGCATTACAACAAATGAATCAATTCAGATGTATAACATAGGTTAAAGAAACATGCATTACAAGTGTTAAAGATCAGTCTTACAACAAATACAATACATGTTTGAAAATGTGTTGGCTTGTTAACGGGCTTCTAAATTAAGTGAAATTTCCAAGACACATTGTTACACCATACATCACTAACCCCGTCAACATGGTGTTGGAGCCACTACTTACTCCTCAAAGAAAATATTTCAAATTCTCTTGGCTATGTGGGAGGAGCTGAGGTGAAAAAGTCCTTTCATGTACAAATGAGGGGGGTATATATAGCCAAGGGTGAAACTAACCCTTGTGGTTGTTCGACTACCCTCATGACCATTCGACTTCCATGACTTTCCGACTTACATAACTCTATGTTCAACAAGTGGGTCTCTTGGACTTCCACGTTACGTCACATTGATTGAAAACAAGGCCATAGTGGAGATGTGGGTAACATGACTCATGACTTGCCTCGACATGACTTGACATGACAATGCTAGTCCATTCATGTTGCTATTGGAGTGCATGTTGAGCTACATTGTTGCTGAGTGATGGATGTCTTCATGGTGTATCATAGCTTCACCTCCGCATGGCGAAATGCATGGAGTCTTCGATGGCCCTTGGTTCACTTGATGAAGCTTTAGCATTTTGTTCTTTGCTTTCATGTTGGAAGGCTTGATAGGCTCACTTGTTCGCGAAGGTGCATGTTCGTCACATTCATCCGCTTCGCATGCTTCATTTGTTCATTCATTGGTGAACCTATCCATCTGCATGTTCTCCCTTCATTCGTCGTCTTGACATGTTTGTTGGTGTACATGTACCTACAGTCACTCATGACGAGACGACATCAAATCCAAAACCTCCTATTCTACCATGACACATGATCATTCGGATGCAAGTGACCAGGAGAGGCAGCAGGGTTGTGATGTTTGATGATGGATCTGGGAAATTGCTGATGGAAAATGTGCAAGAGTCACTAATGGATGGAGATAGACAATCTGAGTCAACAACGACTGTCTGCAAGGTCTAGCTCGACTGGGAGGAAAAATTGTGCAAATTTTGGGAGCAATAGTCTGGGCTGCAGGAGGGCAAGGCAGGCAAGCTCTGCGCATTTTCCAGAATGAACAGTCAGTAGGGGCTGGACAGCCAGATTTGTGTAATTTTCCAGAGGAACAGGCTAGGTTGCATGGAGGGTCAGTAAGCAGGGATTGTGTAATTTTTCTGGGGAACTACCCAGGAGATTGGTAGCCAGAACTGTGTAATTCCCAAAGGGAACTACCAGTTGGCTGCTGGGTCACTGGCAGCCGAAATTGTGTAGTTCCCAAAGGGAACTGCCAGTTGGATGCTGGGGTCACTAGTAGCCAAAACTGTGTAATTCCCAGATGGAATTTCCAGTTGGCTGTTGGGGTCACTAGCAGCCAAAACTATGCAATTCCTAGAGGGAACTGGTAGTTGGTTGCTCAGTCACTGGCAGCAGAAACTGCACAATTCCTAGAGGGAACAGGCAGTCTATTGCTAGGAGCTGTTAGGTGGGAAAACTGCACTGAGGCGAGGAGGCCAACCACTGATCATCTCTGCGCAATTTTTGAGCTGAGCTAGCTAATGGGCAGTGGAAGGCCTACTCATGAGCATTATGCAATTTCTGAGATGAACAGTCGTTTGACTGTCCGGATGGCTAACTGGGAAAACTGCACAATTTTCTGAAGGAGACAGTGTCACACGGAATTTGTCAAGGGTGCGGACACGACTGACCTTCCTAGAAGTCTAAGACGTTCTAATGACAAACAAGACAAAATGGAGTGATCTTTCTCTAAATACACCTTTTACAATATGAAAACTACAAGTGTTTAGGCTTACCTTATTCCAAAACGCTGTTGTTGAAGTCCGTTCTTGACGATCCGGATGAGCTCCTCCTTCAAGTCAATTCCTGCAACCACAAATAATCAAACAATTACCAAGCACTTGCATTTCATATAATAAAACATATATTCAACATGCAGACCAAGGAACACATGAAATAACTCATTAACACAAGCTATTGAGAAAAATAAACCAGTTTGTATTAATAACGAAACAAAGAAACTCTTACAACCTGGCCTTGGTGTTGTGCAAGTTCCTCCCAGGGTCCATCAAGGGTTTTCCTCTACTTTGACAAAGCTCACCCACTTCCAAGTAGAATCAAGTGAAGACAATCTCTCCTCACAAAGGCTCTAATGGAAGACCTAAATCCTGCAGCATTTACCCAAAGAAAATGTATAGCTCCAACCTCTACTCCCTCTGGCTCAATGTCTTTATTTATAGTGCTGTAAAGAGGTTATTCAGGTCCACCATCAATGGGATCATCCCCCTCTTTGGGTGGGATAGCTCCCTTATTGATGGGATAAGTTCCCTCTTAATAGAGATACATGAACCAACTGGAGGCGCATCCATTTCATCAAACCGACCTCTAGAATGTTCTAGAAGTAACCAAAAGTAACTTTTTCAAGATAAAACTTGCGCATTTTGCCTTTTACAGAAGGACGCACCTGTCCCTTTACATACAGAGCGTCCATGGACGCAGCTTTTGTGAACATGGTCAGCGTCCCCGCAGGTAAGGCTAGAGAGAACCTGCGACCCCAGAGATAAACATAGTTTTTACAAGACTTTCTCTCTTCTTTGAGTTTGAGATGGATAACAGAGGCATGAGACTTGCCTAAAAGGGGTAGCATGACTGTTGATTTGAGCCATACTAACTGTAAGTAGTCAAGGTGACATTTTTTAGTGTAACAGATTGCCCCCTAAAGTGCGAAGCCTGGAATAAATTAGGGTTTTGTAATTCTAGGAAGGGTGAAGCGCTTTATCATTTCAAGGATTGTCTTGTGGATGACCTGGTTGGAACCTGCAATTTTCAACACAAAATACATGGATAAGATAATATCATCACTGAGGTAGGCATTCCCATACTCAGATTCAAAACTTTAACTAATGGACTAACTATTCTGATACAGGAATGATCTTGCAGTACATCATTTTTATAGACTTTTGTAGACACAGTATGGACGCAGCCATCTGTTTATGATTAGTCTACATAGATAATGAATACAAAACTCCTCACAGCCTGGATGGTAGAAACTAGATCCAGGGTCTTCACTTCTACTTCCCGAATTGGTACGATTCTAAGCATGTGATTAAATGGTTTGATGTCGAACATGTTAGAAACCACTTGATTACCAGTCGATGATGTGAACTGTTAACAAGCGTGAGAGAAACCACCAGTAATGTCAATGGTTCTCAAAGTACCAAGCACAACCCGTGAAATGTGAATAGATGTTTTGATGTCGAACACTTCACGGAATCCTTTGATCGAAAGTCAATGATGTAAACTGACGTCAAAGGCGAGAAACCTGCCATTGATGCATGCAGACTTCAAGGTACTGTCGATTCCTAAGTCATCTTTCTAGATAATGTGTCGATGTCGATAGAAAGCGACTCGTTGCAGGCAAGCCTGCAACACGAAATCATTGTTCAAGTTGAAGAAATGTTGCTGTAAGGACTGACTCAGGGATGGTCAAATGGATGACAAGTATTTTGCAGATGAAAGTTTTACTTGCAGACCTCTTGAACACATAACGACACGACAGATGGTTTGGTGACGAATAACTCAAAGTTAAACCCTGGAACCCGGTTAAAGATTTTCAAAGTGATTTGGTCAACTTGTGAGGTAAAAGATTTCCCAACCCAGGTGAATGAAAAAGTGTCGTGTTCAAGAGTGGTAATAAAGTTCTTTTGAGATAAAGGTAACAAATAGGTTCATTTTTCTCTCTTTTCCCCCACCATTTCTGGCAAGTACCTCTTTATTTTTAACAAGCTTGAGGAGGATAACATATGCTTGGTTATAAGCTCATCCTTCGGACGAGTCCAACCTAGTTTAAATTCGAACCCTAGGAAGGAGTGGTTCGTTCCTGTTTGTAATTGAACAGGTCCTTTACTGTAAAAGTTTAACGAGCCCAGTATAGGAGAAACTCGGCGTTTTTCAATTTTAGAGAGTCTGAAAAAACTTAAGGAAACTCCACGTTGAACTTTTTCGTAAATTTGTGTCCCTCAAGCCCGAAAAAGTATAAAATAATACCTGGGGGAACCGCTTGATCTTGCGACCAAGGAGTACTTTCATAATAGTGTCGTCGACCTGAAAAGTAAAAAGCGATCAAGGACACGTCGTTTTATTTCCTTATCGAGTTTGAAACGACAAAAACCCGGCAATCTTTTCTTGATTTTACGGCCAGAAAAGAGCTAAAAGGGGACCGTCTTTTAATTCCGTTTTAACGAGTGAAAAAGAAACACTCGGCGATCTTTTCATGTTTTAGGAGTCAGAAAAGGGCTTAAAAGATGACTCTGATATTTTTATTTGTGAAAAATTACAATTTCCCTCGAAATCCCTTTGTCCTGCACAAAAGCAACACATTACTCATACCTGTTTAAAATAGGCAAAAATACGTCGAAAAACATCTTTTCATGGTAAAAAATGAACTAATTCATCCAAAAAACCTATAAAAAGACCTTTTACCATGTCATTTTTACCGTTTGACTTTGAGGTTGAAAAAGGAGCTTTTGACAAGAAACTTCCCGTGGTCGCTGCGGAAAATCTGACCGTCGGAATCGAACGCCGCTTCATCCAGGTATTTTACACATCCTACTCTGCATTTCTATCCGTTTAGAATTAAGTTTTAGGTCTTAGTTTCATTTTTTGGGGGGTTTTGGGTTTTATAATGCGCCTCTCGGCGGACGCAGGTGCCCTTCGGGTGACCTGCGTCCCCCGACTTTTTCTCATACGGGAAAACGGTCGGGGGACGCAGCCCGCCTTCAGGCCAGCTGCGTCCGGGCGCCCTGTGCTACAAAGCTGGGGTGCGTCCTCCGAGTAATGCGCATTTCAAAACCCCAACTCCCTCAAAAAACCACCAAAAAACCTCAAATCAATTTCTAATTGTCTTTTTTGATATGCAGGGCATTAATCATGTTAGACTGGAGAGAGAGAGAGCATGTAGAGGAAGATGAAGCTGCAATAAATCACCAACCTTCTCTGGATGCCCTAAGAGCATGCGGGTTATACAAGTATTGGACCATACCGGGCATGAGGGGCCAGGTAAGATTCTTGGAATGGCTGGTTGAGCGATGGAACGTTCAAGAACAATGCTTTTACATAGGAGGGCACCAGCTCGAGATAGAGCCCTCGGATGTATACTTTCTCACTGGCTTGCCAAACAGAGGTGAGCAACTCAATCTTGCGGGGACTAGGCCGGGTGGCCAATCCCTTGATAGTCTCCGCGAGGATTGGTGCACACGTGGGGCTCACCATTCAAAAGGCATAGAGATAAAACACATCACTCTGCCTGAACTCAAAGTTATTGCGTTCACGGTCACCAGAATTTGCGGCGCGGCCGCTTTACACATTGCTTCCGGATCCCAAATGCGGATGGCAATTGACTGTTACCAAGGCACCATCTTCAACTGGTGTGAAGCTGTGTCGGCTCATATGAAGAGCCAACTGACCAAGGCAAAGAACGGACGACTAAAGACTTTTGGATATGGGCCTATAGTCGTGAGCTTTGCCTTGGAGAGAGTTCCAATGCTGATCCCTCAGCAACTCACTGTTGATGACTTGGGTCCTCGGGAGCCAAAGCTGATACGATGGGTTGCGGTGATGGCCCGGCATCCTGACGAGGGTGCGGCAGTGGTTCGATTCTCAGATAGTTACTTTGACTGGTTAGAGGGCCAGCTTTTTGTGATACAGGACTTTCCGTATGCCGGAATGGATTTCAGAGGTGATCCGGACATGGTTCTTCCACAGGGAGAACAATGGGACGACAGAGGTACTTTTATTTTCACAAGTTTCCTAATTATGTATTTTTTGTATTTTTTATATATATCGTCTCAAAACTAATAGTAAAACTTTTTCAAAATGCAGATGTTGGTCCACAGCGTCCAGCCAACCTCCGGCCTTATGATAGACTACATCCAGCTGCACCGGTACCGGCCCCACAGGACGCGGCTGCAGAAGTACTAGCTGAGTTGGAGCATGATCTAGAGCGTCTCACGGCAGATATACCTGAGACTACTATGGATGACATTCCTATCAGGCTTCAGCGCTTCGTAGTCGCGGTCCCTGGACCGTTTAGGAGATTTTTGCGTAAGGTAGCCCGCGCAGTGGTGTCGTACAGAGAGCACCACCAGTGATTGACTAGTCACTTTTGTAGTCACATGTGACATTTTTGACTTTTTGTACTATCATTTTGCCGATCATAAGGTGTTTTCAACCTATGATCGAAGACGATGTATATATTTTTTGACACACTTCTATCTATATATATCACTATTACCGGCTTATCTTGTTTAACATGTATGATGAAATGTTTTTAAATTTACTTGCATGATTATTATAAATGTCTGTCCAACACTCGAGAAGCAATTGCATCTGCTAATGTATTCAAAGACCTTGGAATATGTTGATATTCAATGTAATCAAATTCACGTTCCAAGAGACGCACTCTCAAAAACAACCTTAATAACACAGGATTTCTAATGGCATAAACTCTATTAAGCTGTAATACAACAAGTTCAGAATCTAACCTCACTATCAAACGTCGAATTCCAAATGAAATAGATTCGGATAATAATTCAACCACTGCACTGTATTCTGCAATGTTATTCGTTGTTTGACCGAGGCTTACCCCATGCATAGAAACTAACTCGTCAGAGGGCGAATAGATAACCCAAGCTGCGGAAGAGATATTCCGTGTACTACGACAAGCACCATCAGCAAATCCAATGTATGTTTGGAGAGGCGTCGACATCTACAATATCAAGAGTAAAACCAAGATAAGCCAGAATAATGACGAAAAACCACACTCGCTAAGCTAAGCACACTGACTAAACTAACACACTTGCTAGCTAGAAAGAAAATCTAACCTATCTAAAAATTTCTCCATACCCATCATTTTAAGCATAATACCTCTTTAGGTAAAGTCCATTTCTGGGTTTACCCAAAGAGTCCCCATCAAAATCAACTAACTCATAAGCCCCTTTTGCTAGCTTTCGCTTTACAATGTAGGGCCCATGCCACATGGGAACGAATTTTCCGGCACCTAGCTTATCGTTAGCTTGATCATATAATAGTACTAGGTCTCCTTCCGAAAAACTTCGAGGGGTTACATTTTTATCGTACTGAGCTTTCATTCGTTTCGCGTGAGTCTCGATAGCTAAAGTAGCGTCACGTCGAGTCTCATCTAATTTAGCCAAGTATAATAACCGTTTCTCCTCTTCGGAAGTAGCTGGAAGTAATTCGACAGCCATTTGAAGTGATGGGATTTCGCATTCAATAGGTAACACAGCTTCTAAGCCATAAACTAGCTGGAAAGGGGTGAAACCTGTTGAATTTTTCACTGAAGTTCGATATGCCCATAGCGCCGAAAATAACATGTTATGCCAATTCGTTCGATGGATACCAATGATCCGTCGAATCATGATGACTAGAACTTTGTTGATTGACTCAACCAAACCGTTGGCTTGCGGATAATAAGGAGTAGAGCTATCGTGGCGCAAACCAAGCTGGCTTGTAAGCTCAGTCATCATGACGTTTCGAAAATGGCTCCCATGGTCAGTAATGATTGCTTGTGGGACACCAAACCTAGTTATGATATGATTGAATACGAAAACTGCAGCTGTCTTGCCGCTTGCGTCGAATGTAGGCATCGCCTCGGCCCATTTTGTAAAATAATCAACCGCGAGGATGATATACGCATGCCCCCCGGCCGAGTGAGGGTTACAAGTAATAAAGTCAATACCCCATTTGGCGAATGGACCAGCGGCAATTATAGGGTGGAGAGGAGCAGGTGGAGCGCGCATCTTTCGATCAAACACTTGACAGTTGTGGCATGTTCTGACGGCAAGGATACAATCTTTAAACATAGACGGCCAGAAATAGCCAGCGCGCAACACCTTCTGAGCTGTGGCATACCCAGACATATGACCGCCACATGCTCCAGAGTGACAATCATTCAAAACTCTCTCAGCCTCTTCGTGAGTTAAACAACGTCGAAAAACTAAGTCTGCCCCCCGGCGATAAAGTGTATCTCCAATAATTCTGTATTGCTGGGATCGAAACCGAATTTTTCGACGGTCTTCCTTGGAAGCTTCAGGCCGAAAGGTTTGGGTTTGGAGATAGATGATTATATCCCCATACCACGGATCTAAAGTGCTAATAAGAAACAAAGATTCGTCCGCAATGGACTCCTCTGCCACAGTCTCTGTGTCAGCACTCGGGAAATCACACATCAATTCCGCAAAAACTAAAGATTTCTTAGACTTGGACTTCTCGAACTCCAAGTCGAACTCTTGCAGGATAACAATCCATTTAGAGTACTTGCCCCCTAGCAGTTGTTTTGTCAAAATATAAATCATAGGGTTGCAATCCGAAATAACTGTAGTTTTGCGGAGAAGAATGTAGTGACGAAAACGCTGGACAGCTTGAACGGCTGCCAGGGCCAATTTCTCCACATGCGAATATTTTAACTCAGTGGGATTTAAGGTTCTACTAAGATAATATATCACATGCTCTGCTTTGAATTCATCTTCTTGAACTAACACCATTCCAATGGTGGAATGCGAAGCTGCGAGGTATAAGAAGTAGTCCTGGTTGTAGTTGGGAGGATGCAATAACGGTGCATGGGTCAACGCGTGTTTTAATGCATCAAAAGATTGTTGGGCAATCTCGTCCCAAAAGAATTGTGCGTTCTGTTTCAACAACCGTGTAAAACCTTTAGTGACCTCGGCGTAGTTTGGGATGAATCGGCGTAAAAAGTTCGCTTTCCCTTGCAAACTTTGGAGTTGGCGCAAACTCGAAGGAGGAGGCAATTGGATGATAGCCTCGACTTTCGAGGGATCGACGCGAATGCCGGCTTTTGAAACAACAAATCCCAGCAATCGACCTGTTTCTATACAGAAAACACACTTGTGGGGATTCAACCGAATTCGATAATGCCTACACCTCATAAAGATTGCTCGTAAATGGACAAGGTGATCAGCTCGATGTAAAGAATGAGCAGGCAAATCATCGAGATAGGGTTGCACAATGTGCTTGATGTCATGAAATGCATAAGACATCGCCCGTTGAAAAGTAGCGCCGGCATTCTTAAGCCCAAAAGGTAATTTGCAATAAGCAAATGTCCCCCATGGACAAATGAATGCCGTTTTTGGTTGGTCGGCAGGTAGAATATTGATTTGATTATAGCCTGAGAAACCATCCATGAAGGAAAACATCTCACTTCCGGCACAATCATCAATTATTTGATCGATATAAGGCGTAGGATAGTTGTCTTTTGGACAAGCTCGATTGATATCCCTATAGTCGATACAGATTCTTATTGTTCCTTGTTTTTTATTGACGGGAACAATATTCGATACCCAATCCGTTAACGGGATCGGATAAATGAAACCTGCTTTCAACAGCTTTTCGACTTCTGCTTTAATCGCAGCCGCTTTTCGAGGGTGAATCTGACGCAACCGTTGCCGAATGGGTTTAGCATCCGGGTAGGTTTTGATTTCATGAACAACAATGGCAGGATCGATTCCTGGCATTTCCTCGTAAGACCAGGCAAACACGTCGCGGAATTCTTGGAATAGGGCCTTGTAAGTTTGGATTTCTTCTTCAGTACATGCGGCACCTATATGAATGTTCTCCTCGATTCCGGGCTTCACTGAAATATCAATGGGAATAGTACGAGAAATATTCCCTAAATTCAGCTCTGAATCAGAATGTTTCGTTGGATCCTGAGCGTCTTTGACATATTCAGCGGTAAAGATAGATGAAAAATCATTTTCAAATGCATCATCCTTAGGTAAAAACGAAGATCTGTGATGGAGATCTTCCCATGGTAGATCATCTACACTTAGGATTTCGCGAAGTTGTTCGTCAGATGACACTTCTTCGGGAAACGTTATCCGTTCTAAGGGTGAGGTGAAAAGTGACTCTTCACTGACCACATTCATTTGGTCGGTTTCGGTTGAATGAAAATCGGTAAAAGACATAAGAGCTTCATAAGCAATCTCATACGGACTCAACGGCATAACATCACCGAGTGAGTCTAGCTCAGAGTCAGAGGGAACATACCAAGGATCATCATAAATAATGTTTTCTGACGTGATCATATGAATTGTTGCAAACGAAGGGTCTGCATTGAGTGGAGGGAGAGGAAAAGTTCCCAGTAAACCGGAATCCTTAACTAAACCTACACCAATGTCCCTATAAGGGATTGTCGTTTTACCAACATGTTGGATAGTCTCTGAAGAGGCTGGGTCGGATGAAAAGTATGTCAGCTGATCAATAGTCACGATCTTACCGTTATGTGGAAACTTAATGACTCTGAAGACCGATGAAACGACCGCTGTCATAGCATATGACCAACTTCGACCCAAAAGAAGGTTGTAGTCTAGAGGGGCATCAACCACTTCCACATCCAGACTAACGGTTTTACCTTCGACCCCTATAGGCAATTCTTGTAGAATACCAAACGGACGGAACCCACGGCCATCAAAGGCCTTAAGGATGGTGGGGGATTGGTTCAACGAAGGAGAACCAAGCGATCTCCAACATTGAATCGACATAATACACGTAGAAGCTCCCTCATCAATCACAGTCCGATGAATAGGCCTGTTTTTGACTATCACTGGGATTTGGAAAGCCATTTGATGGGGGAGACGTGGTGTACTATTTTCTAGATCAAAGATCATTAGGTTCGGGTCCTGAACATCGACAGCTCCGATAGCCGACAAAAGCAATTTTCGTTGCGCTGGACATGATTGCAGCACTTCGAGTGCCGACATTGCTGAAGGTGAAACAGCTAAGTCTTCAACAATGTTGTAATTCTGGGCTGCTCTCGCATGTGGATTGAAAGCAGACCTTCGAAGTACACCCTTGGCGGGCGGCTTAATCACTAAGTCTGGGTTAGGTTTTTCGATCTGTAGTGGATCGGAACCAGGAGCTGAGGTTGATGGGTTAGAGTGAGAAGATTCTGCTTCCTTACCATCAACAGGAGCCTTACTACCATAATCTTGCGATCGAGTCGCAATCCTGACATGAGACATCATCAAAATGGGTTCTTCACTGGCATTCGAAGAAGAACCTATCATCTTATTCTCCTGCTCTGGAAATGGATTTTTTAACACAGCAGGAGTGGGAGAACCTTTGACTATTTTCACTACCTCGGCCCGATGAGGGCAGTCTCTCGTAAAATGATCTTCTTCACAAATGAGACAAGGATAACGAGGTTTGCGCTTTTCGTCATTGGTTTCCGACTTTTCCGTTTTCTCCTTTGGAGCCTTGTCTGCTTTAGCCTTCTTCTTTCCTTTCTTCTTTCCACCGTTTTTTGGTTTGGCCGTAGATGACTCTACAGCGTGAATGTCGGCGGTAAGTTCAGGAGAAGACTCTCCTGTCGGAGAATCAGGCAAAGTGATAATTGGAGTATTGAAGCCTTGGAAGACTTCTTCTTACTCTTCGTAGTCACGATACCAATCATACCATCAGCGGCATGAGATCCCGAAGGAGCAGCAGCGATTTGGTTTGACTTTGGAAGATCCGGAATTTTCTCGTGTAACGTACCCGACTGAGTGTAAACTAAGTCAAGGTATTGTGCCTGAGCAATGACTTGCTCCTCAGTAACTACTCCGGCCTTAGCTACATCTTCAGTAATTCTTGGTAATAATGATTTGACAAACCATTCAGCTAAGATTTGGTCCGGGATAAAAACTTTCACTAATCTTCTTCGACGTCTCCACTCATGGATGTGATCAGAAATGTACGTGGATGTCGATTGTTTTAGCGAAGTTAATAATTCTGTACCATTATCGTATCTGACTGGTAACTGAAAATGAGTTAAGAACGAGGTAGCTAACTGGCTAAAGTTGTAAAAAGAGGCCCGTGGTAACTCAATGTACCACTTGGCTGCGAGACCAATGAGTGTACGCTGGAAAAGACGTAAGCGGATGGAATCATCTGAGATGGAATTTGATGCACACCAGAGGTGGTAAGTCATCACGTGATTAGACGGATCCTCTCCAGACTTACCTTCGAACTTGGGTATATCGCTGGGCAACTTATTTGGCATTGGCGGCCAGAACTGAAGATATTGAATTGGATCGTTCGTTAGGCGCGTCAAGTCGGGTAAATCTAAAGTCGCAATAAACGGTAACTGCCGGTTAGGATCTCTAAAACTCTGAGTCACAATACCAGCCCCAGGAGGAGGATATCCAGGATAACTAGGAACAGGAGTCGCATTTGGGATATTATATCCTCCTGGAAAACCAGGATTAACCGGACCGTACTGGGGTTGCTGAGGTTGTTGATAAGTGTACCCAGGATACGGTTGATACTGGTAAACCGGTTGTTGGGCAGCTTGCCCAGGTTGATACTGTCCCTGGTACGGAGGTTGAACAAATTGAGGTTGAGTAGTAACAACCGTACTTGTACCAGGTTGGCCTGCAGGCATCTGGACTGTGGTTTGAACCGTAGGTCCAGACAACGGTACAGATGTCTGAGGAGTGGTTACAGGGACAGTAGAAACCGGAGCTGCCGATACTCCAGAAGTAAGCATGGTAGATGAAGCGGTAGTTGCTGCAGCCGTGTGAGGTGGAGTACCAGGTGCAATTGGCGGCTGAGTAACTACAGAAGTTACAGGGGTCTGAACACTTGACTGGACAGGTTGCGGTTGCTGGGGTGGACCAGGAACTACAGGTTGTCCTGCTTGAGGTACCGACTGTATACTTGGTTGCGACATCTGTTGACCCTGTGACGGATCCCATGTTAACATTCCAGGGTATTGACTCGTAACAGGTTGAGGATACTGAGATCCATAGCCGTATTGAGGATAGGGTTGATAACTGTAAGGTGCAGTCCCATATGATTGCCCTTGAGGTGGTTGATAACCTTGACCAGGGTATTGACCCGTAGGTTGATAACCTTGAGGTAAATACGAGTACTGGGGTTGACCTTGACCTTGAGGTTGGTATCCTTGAGGTTGATACCCTTGGGGTTGATACCCTTGGGGTTGCCATCCTTGAGGTTGCCATCCTTGAGGTTGATATTGATACTGAGGTTGACTTTGGGGTACATATTGAGGCTGGGGTTGATACCCTTGAGGTTGCCCCCCAGACACGAATGAAGTACCTTGAGGTTGCCCCCCAGGCATTAACGAAGGTTGCCCCCCAGGCGGTAATTGGCCACCTTGAGGTTGGTTAATGGGAGTTGAACCTGACATCATATAAACATCACCTATACTCAATGGTACATTACCACTGTTTCCAACTAATAACCCATGATCAATGGGTTGAGGAGATGCTCCCGCAAAGGTACCAGAAAGTGATTGATACCCAGTAGGAACAGAAGGACCGCCATGTAAAAATGATTCAGGACTTTGCGTAAACACAGATGACTGACCAGACATATTTACAGGAGTATGAATTCCTCTAGGTGGAAAAGGAGTACGAGGTGTAGAAAAACCTACTGAGTTGTCTAAAAAATTGGTTAATGCAAGGTACCAAGATTCACTTCTAGGAGGACTGTAAAAGATGGATTCACGCTCCCTTAGATCAAGGGTAATTAGATCTTCAGAATCAGAAACGCCTATTTCTTCCTCTGGAACAAGTTCTTCTATAGCAATTAATCCAACAGGAAGATTTTCGGTGATAATTCTTTCTATTCTTGGTGAATCAGGAACACTAGGAGTTGGAGTAACAGGTTCGGAAATTTCAGGTTCTTCGCCTGTTTCACTGGCAGATGAAAAACTACCAGCAAGCTCGGAAACTGTAACAGCTTCGGGATTGTAACCTGTTTCTAAACTTTGGTAATCTGGATGGACTACCAAGGAAGATTCTCCTTCTTCAGGTGAACCTACTCTACTGCCACTAGGAGGAGTTACAAGGACCTTTAAACCTTCTAAATTACTGGGGTCGTCTCGAGGAGGTGAACCCCTAAGTTCACGGGATCTTCTCAACAATTCGGCCACAGAAACAACTTCAGGAGACTGGCCCGCAATTCGACGGGACCTTCTCGGTAATTCCGCCACAATTAAAGATTTTTAACTACAACACACGAAAACAAAGTAAAAATTTCAAATCAAACCACCTAAAGTCTTCTAAAGAACCAAACAAATTTGAAGCACACGCCTAAAGAATCTAGAGCGTCAAAGCACACACAAACAGTATCTTCCGGACCAAAAGCGCTAGTTGGTGATTAGGCCCAACCTCGCAGGATTCAGTACAGAAATGGCGGGTGGAACAGTTACCCCGACAACCTGCTTAATGAATAGACTGGACCAAGTTCCTCCACTTTAACCGTCTCGAAGTGAAGCGAACCCCCCAGAAAATCCAAGTGAGTATAACCGACGTCTGCTCCAGGTACAGTGGGACCTTCCCTCCACCGTCACCTTGGGTAGAATCCTAGATATTATGGCCACTAAGGTTACCAATCACAACAATTACACCTGGGGGAACAGTCTAAACTCCGACAGCACGCAAGGGCAGAGTAACAAGCTCAATCCCCTTACCGGCTCCTTGACAGTAATCCAAGGTTTACCGATAAGTGACCCCTGGCTCCTCGACAATGGTTAATCCGAGGTTTACCGTTTGTAATACGTACTGTCTGGCGTCGTTCCCAACGAGGGAGGAATGATCCCCTCACTGGTTCGGACACGAGCTCGTGCTTCTCCTTTAAGAGGAGCTTTCCCAGAATGTAACTGAAACAATTGGATTTGTTCTACTCAAGATAGACTATCTGTTTGGTTTTGTAGTCTTGGAGAGTTAAGTACTCACCTACTCCAAGACCCTAGCCTAAGCTATGTTGGTGCTTTAGAGCCCTAGAAAATAAAAATTACTAGATTGATTTTAATTTAAGCGTTACTTTTAAGGTTGTTTCTTAAGTCAAAAGGTGATGGAAGTGAAACTAGTGGTGTGTTGACTCGACTCGAAACCACTACAAAATGCACCTAGGATGATTTATCCACTACTTTGCTTTTTCGATGAATTGTTTTAACTAAAAAGTTGAGAGAATGCAATCTTTATAAAAGCAACTTCTTAATTGAAGACAATCAAAGAAACAATTCGTTTTTCTTTTCCAAGCATAAAAACATAACCTCTCTTTACATGCACGAAAAAACTCTTTTCTTCTTTCAAAAACAAAAAGCTACTTGAAACAAGACTTTTTAAGAAGATGTTTTTGTATTTTTCTTTTAATAAAGCAAACAAATCTAACGTAACCAAAAAAGCAATCTTAACGACTATTAAAATCTATGAAAATCCACTCATAAGCAAACTAAAGGCAAATTTATTCTAAGCAAGCTTAACGAGGCCAAAACTAACAATGATTATTCTAAGGTGTTTTACTTGATCACAATCAAATCAAGGACTAGCTTATTGCAGAACCAAAAACTAGCCAAAACAAAACTCTAATCTTTTTGTTCTTTTTGTAAAATGGAAATCAATACTTTATAATCAAGCAATTCGAAATTTGACCCAAAACAACTTAAATGGCAAGTTGCTCACACAAGGAGACTTTACGACAGGCCCGACTTCTAAGAAGGTTGACTAACCAGAGAGATCTAAGGCTGGACAACTTTCTACTATCAAAGTCACTACAAAACCTATCCAAAAATCAAACCCTAGGTCTAAACTTCGTTGAAAACCACTAAAACACTCAAAGCTCACAAAACAAGTTCAGGTGAAAATTCTTGACAGGGTACTAAAGGATCTGGGCAGAAAACACTAAGGAAAAACAAAATCTAAAAGCAATTTAAAGCAAAAATGGAATTTTCTTAAAGTTTACAGGAAGACGCAGGCAACCCGTTACAACAGGTGCGGGCCCGCTCTGTGCAGACGGCAACAGCGCGTCCAAAGACGCACTGTGCAGTACTCAGAGGGTGCGTCCTTCTGGAAAAAGGAAGAAAAACCAAATCTAACTAAATCTAAAGCTAAGCCACCCAAATACTAATTCTCACAGTCAAAAACCAGAAAATAAAAATGATTTTCTCAAAGCAAAGTTCATATAAAGGAAAAGACTCTCTCATTAATGGATTCCCCAGCGGAGTCGCCAATTTGTCACACGGAATTTGTCAAGGGTGCGGACACGACTGACCTTCCTAGAAGTCTAAGACGTTCTAATGACAAACAAGACAAAATGGAGTGATCTTTCTCTAAATACACCTTTTACAACATGAAAACTACAAGTGTTTAGGCTTACCTTATTCCAAAACGCTGTTGTTGAAGTTCGTTCTTGACGATCCGGATGAGCTCCTCCTTCAAGTCAATTCCTGCAACCACAAACAATCAAACAATTACCAAGCACTTGAATTTCATATAATAAAACATATATTCAACATGCAGACCAAGGAACACATGAAATAACTCATTAACACAAGCTATTGAGAAAAATAAACCAGTTTGTATTAATAACGAAACAAAGAAACTCTTACAACCTGGCCTTGGTGTTGTGCAAGTTCCTCCCAGGGTCCATCAAGGGTTTTCCTCTACTTTGACAAAGCTCACCCACTTCCAAGTAGAATCAAGTGAAGACAATCTCTCCTCACAAAGGCTCTAATGGAAGACCTAAATCCTGCAGCATTTACCCAAAGAAAATGTATAGCTCCAACCTCTACTCCCTCTGGCTCAGTGTCTTTATTTATAGTTCTGTAAAGAGGTTATTCAGGTCCACCATCAATGGGATCATCCCCCTCTTTGGGTGGGATAGCTCCCTTATTGATGGGATAAGTTCCCTCTTAATAGAGATACATGAACCAACTGGAGGCGCATCCATTTCATCAAACCAACCTCTAGAATGTTCTAGAAGTAACCAAAAGTAACTTTTTCAAGATAAAACTTGCGCATTTTGCCTTTTACAGAAGGACGCACCTGTCCCTTTACATACAGAGCGTCCATGGACGCAGCTTCTGTGAACATGGTCAGCATCCCCGCAGGTAAGGCTAGAGAGAACCTGCGACCCCAGAGATAAACATAGTTTTTACAAGACTTTCTCTCTTCTTTGAGTTTGAGATGGATAACAGAGGCATGAGACTTGCCTAAAAGGGGTAGCATGACTGTTGATTTGAGCCATAGTAACTGTAAGTAGTCAAGGTGACATTTTTTAGTGTAACAGACAGGGACGGGAACTTGGTGTCTGTCCAGCATGTCTGCGCAATCTCCTTAGTCAGTTGAAAATGTGAGGTCAATTTCCTCTGCGCAATTTTTGAGGGGAGTCAATCCTGGGGTGACTGTCAGGTCTGACTATCTGAGTGGCCAATATGAGAGTTGATTGAGTTGCTTGTGGGAAACGCAGCTTGAAAGGACTAGCCTGGTCCTTCTCCGTTGTTCTAGTTGACAGTCGATCAAGTCAAAAGCAGGGTGATGGTTCAGCTGTCAGTGAGGAGTCTGGTCGTCATAAATTTAGCAAAATGACTAAGTGTGTGAATAGTCAAAAGATGCATAGGTGATCATATGAACACACATTCAAATGACTTGATGACGAAACGACCAAAACATCCAGACACATGCTCAACATGATTGACTAATGGTGCAAGAGACAAGCGCGACACTCGTGATTGATCGCTCATGATCGAGACAACGCTTGCACAACAGTGAATGTGACTCCATGTGTGAGTGTGACAGATCCTTTCATGGCGAACACAACAAACACATACCAAGCAAAGACTTTAAGCATAACCATAACACGATCGCAAGCATGACTTAGACATCAACATGCAGGGACTTGAATGCAATAAAAAGGCAAGAAAAATGTAAAGACTCACATGAGCTCACGGAATGAACCCGAGTGTGTGCAGTCATCAAGTGAAACTCTTCAAGGGAGGCTTCAAAATTGGTGCAGGCCAAAATTTTGGAGGGTGGTTGTAGCCACTACAACACTTGGCAACACACTGATAGAACTCCAGCTTCTCTATTTCGATTCATTGCTAGCATAGGGCCTTGGCCTTTCAGGGAGTATTGAATCGCTTTGTAGGTTACTTCAATTTCCCCACTTACCCCATGGACATACATGGCTCACCCTTTGCCAACTTAGTCAAACAAAATCAAAAGTTCAACTTAGATCTCAGTGTTTCAAATCCGGGAAGGGTAGTTTAGTTCGCAAGTTGAAGGCTTTCAGAGTATAAATTTTCATCTCTAGCATTGCTCTGCTGCCAACAGTCCTGGATAGTACCCTGGTAGAGTCATGCAGGAACACAAACATTGCTAAACTACCATCGAGCCTGGTCAGTACCATGGTGGAGTTGCATGCTTCACCTCTTTGCACAGTAAGTCTTTCTCTTCTTTTTCCTTTGTAATTTTTAAGAGAACTGTGCATAATCACTTTTTTTTTGGGCAGAATATGCATCCCGACTTATTAAGAGAAAAAAAGGTTTTTACTTCAGAGAAGCATGTAAGACCTCTGACATAGATTTGATCGTTTATATTTTTCCCTTTCTCCATTTCTACTAGTTGGATTAGCTTAAACACACAAAGCAGAAGGCTGAGTATAGGCATGGGACTTCCCAGTGTGGACACAAGTTCACAGTTGGACCAAAGCTCCCCTTACAAACGGTTCATATTTTCCGTCAGGACTTCATCGGCCAAAGGTTGTAGCCAAGCACAGAGAAAATGGACTCAAGACTGACCAAGTGTTGTAGTGTCACAAGTCTCTTCAAATTTTAGCCACATACTCTATTCAAAAGCTAGAACGTAGTAGTTGGAAGCACTTATTTCTGGAAACAAAAATAGAAATATATCAAATAGGCAAAATGAACCTGAACAAAAATAGTGAGCAGAATCAAACAAGGCGAAAGCAAAGATAATAAGAAAAAAAAACCAAATGAAACAACAAGCATCAAGCAGACTATGTACATGGCACAGATGCAAGCCGACCTACTGAAAATAATGTTTGAGATCTTGGCCATTGGCAAGAAGGTTGTCAATCCTCATGCCCAGTGATTTCAAATGATATGTGTGTGGGTCAAGCCTCTCGTAGACCAGTGCAAGTCCACCGGGTTTCGCTACTGGAACCTGGTGGCATTCCAGAAGACCTTCAAGTGAAGGCAACACCACTGTTTCAGGTACTGTGTGCAACATGGGCTCGGATGATGGCACAAGGTAGTTGATTTTATTCCAGGAAGGGTTCAAGTTTCTGAAATCGATGCGTAAGCGGATTTTCCCAGATTTCTTACGTGCAAGATTTAAATTAGAAAACCAAGCATAATGACAAACTTTACAAGTAACCCAAAACAGTTAAACTGTTAGTCAATCTTTTTAGTGAAAGGAGTGCAAACAACATGTATGTGTTACATGTTCCTTGATGCAATAGCTTGTATCCTCCTTTACCTAGAATCTCATGTTGGATTGCTCACGTGTAGTGTGTACTCGATCATCATCTACTCGTTGGACCCATCTCGGTACTGTTCGATCAAGCGGTCAAGGATTTGTCGTTGTTGTAATGTGTAGCTTGTACCAAGATTGGCCATCTTCGGATCGTGGTAGGTTCCCAGGTTTCTTTGTTCATTCGTAGTGTTGGTCCCTTGTGTGTTCAGCATGAGTGATTCATACTCAGCATCGTTGTTTGTGACTTCAAACTTCAAACAGCTCGAAATCATGCGTTTTTCATTATTTTGGATGACTAAGATACACTTGGTCCTTGAGCCATAATGTGTTCCCGATTTGTCAAGACTCATGGCCCACAACGTGTCTGTATATGGATTGTTTGGCATGCCAGTACTACTGCTGCTACTACTGCTGCTACTACTGCTACTATCAGAGAAATAAATTGTACAAGCTTCATT
This sequence comes from Pinus tabuliformis, assembly GCA_031772625.1. Classification (NCBI taxonomy): domain Eukaryota; kingdom Viridiplantae; phylum Streptophyta; class Pinopsida; order Pinales; family Pinaceae; genus Pinus; species Pinus tabuliformis. The sequence continues at coordinate 333,804,575 of CM062805.1, read as the reverse complement.
ACCATCAGTTGGGCAAGGAAGGAGTCCCAATAGTGTGTCTTATGAGATTAGGGTTGGTTGTGCACGATAACACTCCAATGCCTTTTCCAGGAGACAGTTTCCAAACATGAATTCTACGAAGGCCAACGGTTCGTTCTTTCCATTAAGGGGAGTGACATTATGCTTCATGTACCTCTCAGACTCTACCCAGATTTAGTTTCATTTTCCCTCGTACGGAAGCCACATGTGATATCAGTCTGTAGCAAAATATCTGTCTAGCTTGCTGGACCAATCTCTGTTGAGTAGTAGACCGTATGCTTCTGATATGTCCACAGCCACTATGTCGATGCATTAGTGGACTCGACCGTCATGAGATAATCGATGATCACGTCTCATAGTTCACCAATGGTTGGTACCATTGTTTGATCAAGTTAAATGATTCGTGTGGATTTTTCACTCCATCGTGCATTGATCCTTTTCGCAATGGATAATGGCATGACATTGGCTGCCACACTAGAATCAACCAAACACTTGTGAACATTGCAGTTGAAAATTTGAAAATATAGCAAGAATGGGGGGGCAACCTAAGTGTGCTCCTTCCATCCGAAGTGTATTGAGCATAGTGGAAAGTGATCCGGGAGGTGTGCTTGCTCCCTTGCTGGTAGAGGTTGCGCTGTCTATTGTTGTCTGTCCTAGAGCACGCAGCAGGATATCTCACTGACTCTAGATCTTAGCCAACTCGAACAAACTGATGTTTGATCAAGTTTTCTTCATGTCATCAACAATGTTGCAGTCCAGAGGTGGTATACATACCGAGGTGTTAGGGGTAGAATAGATGTTTGTGTTGTCCAGCGGAGTGTTTTGCAGTTTGCTGCTCACGGAAGTACTTTTGCCCGTCGTTGTCTTCCTGGACTTGTCTTGTGTTTTCTACTTTGGGGCGACCGGTGGATCAGCCTTCCTCATCATCAATTTGATATTCTCTTACATTTCCACAAGCATAGGGGGAGCCCATTTACTCCTAAGATTGTAACAGTCATTTTGTCTTGGGGGATGTTTCTCGGAGTTTGTCTTCGGCACTGCTTGCAAGCACTGATATGTGTTCACCACATGCCAAAAACTTGATGCTTCAAGAAGTACAATACCTTCGTCATAATCTCTGTCATCTGGCTGCTTCTGCATACTGCTCTCTACATCGAGTGTATGATTGTACACCAAATTTGCAACTCGCTTCTAGTCCGAACAAAAGTTCCTAGGGTGATGTTCTTCGTGGAATGAATAAAGCTTGGGATCTGCGCACTAATTGACATTAAACACGGAGCTCTGCACATTTTCTTGTGTGGACTATTTAATACCTAATGAGTTGCTTCCCTATCTCTGTCTTGGCGGATAGATCCTTGCAAATGTGTCTATTTTCTATTGTTTAAGCTCAGACACTTTAGTTGTTAAGTTCTTGACGAAGCGAGTGAGGGTTTCAATGTCATTTTCTTCCTTGTCTCTACCCTTTCTTGCCATCACTTGGGACTTCCTACCCGCGTCTTTGGAGTCCTTTACTGGTTCTGTTAGTGTCAGTATATGCATACTTCCATCAGGGATCAAAATTTGTTCTTTGCATTTTCATTTTAGGGGTCCCATACTGAAAATTTTACATCGTTTCATTAGGTCGTGTCAAACTAATCCACTAATGGTTGTCTTCTCTTTAGAAAATCTAAATTTCTCCCTCATAGAGTATACTTGCTAACCCTTCTTCACGTTGTCTTCAGTTATGGTTTCATGGTCAATTTGCAATCATGCTTTCATTAGGTCATAAGGCATGTTTTCATTAGGTTTTAGGGTTTCATTTCCAAGGTAAAGAGCATGATTTTAAGTGTAAATAAAGGTCAGCAAGGGTATGGGAATGATAAATAAGTCAAACATAATGGCTTGTAGGTCACAACCACTGAATAATTATCTTTTAACCTAATGTAATTTTCACCTCAAAAACATGTTTTTGAGGTGAAAACAGAGTATTTTCAGTTTATTTATATTTCTTAATATTTCTTATGTAATTTTAAGTCACTGTATGTAATAAATGATCCCAGCTGCACCAAAGAACCTCTCCTTGCTGCAAGACAAATAAACACTACAAAAATCAATTCAAGTTGAGCATTATCCACCTGAAAAGACACAAAGAAGAAGAGGCATTAAAAACAGAGTTTTGAAGAAGGACGAGAAACATTAGAAAGTGGGTTTTTCAAGTGAAAAATCAAAAATTACTTGTATTTAAGCTCTCACATTTCATTTTCAAGTTCATTATTCTCATTTGGAAAGCAAGGAGTCAAAAAATGAGAAGAAGAGGCAAGCTTGAGTGAGTTTTGGGTGAAGGAAAGTTGGTGTTGTGCTTTTGGAGGGTGGTGTTGCACTTCTAGAGAAGTGGTGGAGTGGTGTTGCGTGTAGGCAGACTGACGTTGCACATTTCAGGCAGGCTGGGTTGGCGTTGTGCATTGAGGCTTGGCGCTGCACGTCTGGGAAATTTCACAATGTAATTTTTACACTGCGTTGTGCTTCTAGGGTGGTGTTGTGCATCTGTGCACCAGCACTGCGCGTTGAGCAAAAGGGCCATAAAGCCCTCAAAACTTCAAGAAACTTCCAAATTGCTCTCTCTTACCTTCATTGCAAGTAATTTGACCTCCCTCACTATAATTTTGGTTTGCATTTCATACTTTTAAGCATCATCCCCCATGGTAAATATGAAACCCTAAGTTTTCCCCTAGTGATGCCTAAAACCCTAAAGCCCCATTGTTCCTCCTATCACCTATCACTACAACTCTAAACTCTTTCCCTATCCATATTTCCCTATCCCTTTATCCCTTTATCCCTATTTCCCCATCCCTTTATCCCTTTTCCCAAAGGGAAATTTCTTAAACAAAACAAGCCCTCCCTCTTATTTTATCATTCCTACTCAGGTCATCTCCCATCACCTCACTCCTAAAACACTTTCACTCATTCCCTTCATACAACCTCCAACCTTGCAAACATGGACACAGAGGATCGAGACTATGAAGAGGAGGAAAACACAGGCAGTGACACCTCAGCAGATAGAGCTAGGCATCAGAGAAAACCACACAAGGGAGGCAGAATTATCAGAGAAGAGCCATCAAACCTTAGGGAATTGTAGGCCTCTCAGTTGGCTATCATATGTTTCAGAGATCTTGGTTGCTATGAGTTTTGTGAGTAGGTAGAGAGAATTCAACATCACCCTGAGCTCACCAGACTTTTTGTAGCTCATCTTGAGGACAACAAGGTGACTCTTGTTGGGGTAACATTCACAGTCTCACCCTCCGTCATTTCAGACGCAACCAGGATTCCAAATATAAGGGAGAAGTGGTACAAGGCCCAGGACCTAGATGAACACTATTCTTAGCCTTTATATCAAACCCCGGTACAGAAATGAGGTAAAGAGACTTTTTCCTTTTAGATTTCTTAAAGACAAGTATGTTCCCATGATGAAAATCATCATGAAGTATTTCACTTGTGAGGGCAGATTTTCCAGGTTGTACGCCTATCACATCAAGCTCCTCATGCATTTTACCAGGGTGAGGATGTTAAACCTCCCTTATTTCTTGTTCAATAAGATTGAGAAGATGGCTCATTTTGTCCAGAAGAAGCCATACCCTCAGTAGATGAGCAGTCTTTATCATTATTCTCTTATCAAGATGATTGTGCTTCATCATCTCAGTCTCCTCAACATCTCTTGGGAGACATTTATTTCTCATGACATCTTTAGGGGTCCTCAAATTCCTCCACCAGTGTCTCAAGAAGCAGGGTTACCTTCTAGTAGTGCTCAGGTGAAAACAGATGAGGAAGCCAAGGAGACTAGGACTACTGAGGTGCCCGTTTACATGACATATCAGAGGGGCACAACGAGATTGCTTGCAGCCGAGAGGCAAGTGTTTGCTCCACGGGATGTGGAAGGGACCTTGCCTTCTTCATCATCCCATAGGCAAATTCTAGCTCCATAGGATGTGGAAGGGCTTTTCCTTCTTCATCAACACAACAAGTACAAGTGCAGTAGTTGCACAAAGGGAAAGAAAAGATGCCAGAGGAGAGTTTTGATGATGAGGAGGAAAGAGACCTTGACTTGACAGAGCATGATGAGCCGGAGCAGCCTTATACTCATCATGGAGGGGAAATCATTGACTTATAGGCTTAGGACAAAGAAACCATAAAGGACATCATCATACAAGAAAAGGAGGCTCAAGTACAAGCTCTAATGGACAACTTGGATAGGGCCAAGTATGTCATCACATATTTTGAACAAGAAAACAAGCAATTGAGTGACAAACAAGTCCTCATGGAGCTAGAAATGCTCAAGATGAAACGACAAAGTGATAAAGAGGCACAAGTCACTTTGACTCCTATTGAGAAGGAGATTGAAGATGATAGAGAGACTTGGCTTGAGAGAGTCAACTTGCACCTTGAGAAGCTGCTACATGAGGCCAATAGAGGCAATCAGATGATCAGACACATGGCCTATCATTACAGGACCCAAAACAAGATTTTCAACATGAGGATCAAAAGGATGAAAACTAGGCTTAGGCGGGATTTTAAAGGAAAAAAGGAGGAGGATAGGCTTGGGTTGCTTGCTGAAGTTTCCTTGGCTCATCAAGACACTTGATGAGGGTGCTTCTCACCAATTTTGGGCAAGTTTGGAAGAAATTTTGTCACTTGCAAATTTTGAAATTCTACACACATGAAAAATGCCTAAACGCGTAGCGCCGTCGGCACTACGCTTTTCCTAGGGGCACCCAATGAAGAAATGGTTTGCATTTTTGGATTCAGAGTGATGAGGATATTCACCCTAGAGGTTTTCAAAGTTTTTGGGGCAGAACTGGTCCACCAAAAGGTCAAAAGACACCCTAAAAATGACCTTTCTGCCACTTTTTGGACACAAACCTTTCCAATGAGCTATCATGAGCTCAATTTTGATGTCGGGAAGGCCTCCAAAAGGTACCTAAAAGTGGCACTGCACGTTGGGCCAATGGCGCTATGTGTAGGGTAGTTTTTTCATAGGATGCCTATTTTTCGAGTTTTTGACTTTGTTCTTGGATTCTCTCTCATGGAGGTTGTTTCACCATTGTAAATGATGACTTGGCATGTAAATATGATAGATAAATAGTAATAGAGGGTAAATTCATTACTTTAAAATTCAATTTGAGCTCAAATGAATCAGTTTTTCACTTTTAGAGGCAAGTTGTTAAGATGCCTATATTCCTGTTTTCTTGTTCAGTGTTGGTTAGATTAGCTCCTCATCTTAGGGATTCGACCCATGAGGATGGGAGGAGGTTGAATTCATGTCTATATCTTCTTCTTCTTTCTCATTTTAAAGGTTTTGGATCAGCTAGATGCTCAGACCTTGATTGTACATCTTTTGTAAGCAGTTTAGCAGGAGATTAATAAGATTGCAACTATTTTTATGGGATCCATGTGGTATGGAGTTTTAGTACAGTTTCTTCTTCTGTGATCATGTTTTAATGTATTTTATGTATTCCGTTAATCATTTCATTGATTCTAGTTGAATGTTTTCAAGTTGATAGGCAGAATTCATTACAATAGTGCTCTGCCTTGGGAAACCATTCACCATTTCATGTTTTCTGCAGTCTAGGAAGGATCCATGGTTTTCACATGCTCTTCTTAGCTTCTCACCAGTCTAAAACATCTCACCCCATCAATCCCTAGAGTGCTAAACCTTATGTCTACATTGCCCCATCGAACACCCTGCAATTCTGACCTAATTCCCTAGACCTAAACTATCCAACTCCTCTTGATCCGGCAAAACCCCTCCAAAATCAAATCAAAATTTCATGCTACTATACCTAGCCTAATATCCTTTACCTGATCCAGTCATCTTGGCTGAGATCCTTACGGAGAGAGCCCTCTCTCGGCCCAGTAGGGCTAGCTACTTGGCTAAGCATGTTTGTGGTTACCCTGGCATTGCCTTCCTTTAGCCTGAGGTTTAATCCAGGTGATAACATAGTGGTGACCATACTGGGGATACGAAAGACTAATCACCCCAGTAATATCTTTCATTTGAATTCTTAATCTTATGGATCATGAGTTTTAGAATTTACTAAGTTGAACTGGAAAGCAATATATAAAACTTCAAAATTTGAGCACATTGGATTTGAGAAAGTACACTAGGGCCAATCCATATCCAAACCCTACCCCAGTAGTCGATAATCCTAATCTGATTTTGAGAAGACTCAAAAGACAAGAAAGTTCAGTCAGTCCAACACCTTCAATAAAAGTAGATTCCTGCCCTGATGAGTGGTTGTTTTTAGAAGACCTCCCCTTTGATCTATCATTTGACCTTTCCCTATTTAGAACCAAGTCTAAAAGTGCACTTGACGACATAGTTCTAGATCCCGAGTTTATTGCAGATCTCGAAGTCCAAAAGGAAAACTGGTCAATTGATGAGTATATTCTAAATTCCCCTCAATCATCCCTCACTACTGCTAAGATGCCTGAGCTTTCTGAACTAGTGTCCATTACCCTCAATTCATCATTATTCCCTTCAACCTCTAAAGTTCATTCTCAACCTCCATTTATAACTTCACTTCCCCATCAACCTATCATTCTCCATCAATCACCTATTCCTCCCAATTCCCCATCAACTACTCCATCAACTCCTAGTAGCCCAATCCTTGCTTTAAATCCACCTCGAGTTATGGTTGCCCAATATGCACCCCTTGTTTTACCTTAGAAACTTGGTGCCATGCCTGTTGATTATCAAACTAAAATACCTTTCTTTGATGCCACTCAAACCATTACAGCTCAGAAACATGTTGAGAAAATGAATGATTTCTTTGACCACCATGAAGTAGAAATTGAAGATGTGTCGATGAGATTGTTTGTACAAATATTTGAAGGTGAAGTTCAAAATGGTTCAGAGCTTTACCATCAGCTTCTATCACCACTTTATCAATCCTATATAGGCAATTCCTGGATCGGTGGGAGGCGAAGAAGAATCCACTTCAGATTTTGTCCGAGTATGAGAACATCAAAAAAAATGTTGGTGAGAGTGTGCAAGACTATTGTGTGAGTTTTAATGCAGTATACAATGCTATTCTGGCTAACATTAAACCACAAGAGGGATTGGATTTGCTCAAGTTTCCAGATGGTTTCGATGCTGATATGGCATATTAGTTGCGGGAAAGTGATCCTACCACACTAGAAGACATGCAAAAGAATGTTGTGAGTGTAGAAGCAAACTTGTTGGCCAAAAGAGCAAGAATGAGATCTGAGAAAAGAGTGACAATAAAAGAAGAAGCATCTACTTCAGATGTAAAGAGGAATACTTTGATTTGAATAGTGGAAAGGATGGTTGACCGGCTAACCATCACAGATAGACCTGAAACACCAATCCTAAATCCAAATTTTAGAGGACAAAAGCAGTGTTGGCATTATGATACATATGTTGTACTTGATGGCAACCCACTCATCTCAGATAATAAATTATAGTGTAGAGAAAAGTTCACGCACTTTTATGCAGAGAAAATTTTATTTCATGTAGAGAAAAAGTTCACGCACTTTCATGCAAGGAAAAGCGCGTATATGTTGGAGAACTTACCTTTGGTCCATGGTAGTTGGTCCTTGGTATTTGAACCTATGAGGAAAAGCGCGTATATGTTGGAGAACTTACCTTTGCTCCATGGTAGTTAGTCCTTGGTATTTGAACCCATGAGGAAAAGCGCGTATATGTTGGAGAACTTACCTTTGGTCCATGGTAGTTAGTCCTTGGTATTTGAACCTATGGTTTTGGACCATGGTACTTCGTCAAAAGTGTTGATCTCACGTACTTTCATGGTTGGTTCATGGTATTAGTCCAACAGTTTTTTGATCCTATGGTTTTGGCCCGTGGTATTGTGAAAGGCCTAAGCCTATATAAAGCAAAGGAGATCACTTGGCTAATTCATTCTTGCAAATCGAATATCTTAAGATCTAAAATATTGGGTTATTGTTTTAAAAGTTTGATCTATGAAAGGTAAGTTGAAAGCGAATCTGTGAAGGGTGATCTCTCGAGCGCTGCAGCTACGGAAGTGCAGAGGCACCACAGAAGGCGCAGTGCGGAGACGCCACAAAGGCGCCACAGAAGGCGCAGTGCAGAGGCGCCACAGAAGGCGCAGCGCAGAGATGCCACAGAGGCGCCACAGAAGGCGCAGTGCGGAGACGCCACAGAGGCGCCACAGAAGGCGCAGTGCGGAGGCGCCACAGAAGGCATAGTGCGGAGGCGCCACAGAAGGCGCAGTGCGAAGACGCCACAGAGGCGCCACAGAAGGCGCAGTGCAGAGACGCCACAGAAGGCGCAGTGTGGAGGTGCCACAGAAGGCGCAGTGCAGAGGCACCACAGAAGGCGCAGTGCGGAGACGCCACAGAGGCGCCACAAAAGGCGCAGTGCGGAGACGCCACAGAGGCGCCACAGAAGGCGCAGTGCGGAGACGCCACAGAGGCGCCACAGAAGGCGCAGTGCGGAGGCGCCAGAGAAGGCGCAGTGCAGAGGCGCCACCGAAGGCGCAGTGCGGAGGCGCCACAGAAGGCGCAGTTCGGAGGCACCACAGAAGGCGCAGGTGCGGTGGTCGCAACGCCACAGAAGGCGCAGCTGCTGTTTAGTCAATTTAGTGTTCCTAAATTGATGTCATTAATTGTCAACCCGGGGCTCGTAAGCTGATGAAGTGAGGGTGTACTATATGTACTTAAGCAACTCTCTTAGAGCTTTTGTCGTTTGGGGGGTTGTTTATGGTTAACTTATCTTCCTAATGATGGAGTGATGATTATAGACAGATGAGTGCAAGTGTGTGAAAAGTGAGTTCTAGATGAGTGGAAGTGTGTGTGAAGGTGATTTCTAATTACTTGCTGAATTTTTAAAGGAAAAGAACTTGAAAGAAATGAATGAATTGAAATGACTTGAAAGTAAATGACCACGTTCTAATGGCATTAGTCTCTATCCATACTGCTGCAAATAAAAGAAACAACAAAATCACTTCAAGGATTGATGTTAATGATTAACTCCTCCTAACTCCCTGCTTCTACCACATAGTACTGCGTAAAACACGATTAGGAGGTAGCTGAAGACAAATCCAAGAATTGATAAAAACTCTAATCTACTCTAATTGACAAATTGTAACACTACTAAGCCTTTTCCAACATACTGCTTCCTACATATGTGATTATGTGTAACAAGTGGAAAAAGTATTAGTATCACAAACCAAGACTACTCAAATACAAGCTGCAATTAATTAGTGTTCTCTCTTGAAATATAAGCCATTCATGATAAAGAGAGCATAAATTAGTTAGCATCCAACTTGTAAAACTAAGCTAAAACTAGTCTAGAAAACAGAGTAAAAAGGGCAGCATCATGAACAAGACAACTGCAACTACCATTAGATTTTAAAGCAAACACAACACACTTAATCCCGGGTGAAAACCTGCAAAGAAGTAAATCTGATCAGTGAAAATAAAGGCTGCAGCAATAAAGAGAAATCAAGCTGTACATAATTCAAGGAAGGAAATTATGTTTGTAAAATAAATAAATTGCAGAAATATGAACATGAAAATACTTTACAAGGCTAATACGAACAGGGGCCCTCCATTCATATTATCCACAGAAAACTCAGATGCTCTTAAGACTTCAAAACAGCGTTTCCATTACTTTATATGCGGAGATACATAATCCAAAAGTGCTGGAACAGCTCTTATAAAAACAGAGTTTGAAAACGTGCCAAAATTCTCACAAATACATACACTACAACATCTGAAAAGTTCACATCAGCGTACGCAGACGCAAGTATATATAGGCATCTGCAAGATGGCCTAATACGTAAACATAAAAACAGAAAATGAACTAACTGTCATGCATATTAAAGGTGCAATTAACACATCATAGGCTTCGTGGTCAAGCTGGAGGTCCTGGTCGATATGGGCAATGAATCTAACATTAGATCATGTCCCCCACGGCTTTCAAAACATGGACAGGTCACCTTTTCCACCGACATGATCAAACAGCTTACGTATCCACGTTAAGCTGCCTTTATTTGACCGAAACTTGACCCCCTTTGACCGGAGGTACAAATGACGTGGCCGGCTGAACTGATGGCATAGGAACCTTGAGCACGTATATTCCAACATGCCCACGTGGCTCATTCTGCAAAATAGCACGTGGAACCTTGAAATCAACAAAATAGCTGCGGGATCATCAGATGGCTGCGGAATCAGCAGATGGCTGCGGAATCAGCAGAAAGTTGCGGAATACCTGCAAGTATGTCAAAAACTAAACAAAACAATAACCCATTAGCAAAGCTCACTTGATCGTGTTTAATGAAAACTAATGTAATGATTTGGGTGGAAAATGAGGCAAAAGAGAGAGGAAAGTGATGAAAACAGTAGGTAATGATGGATGATAAGGTGTAAAGTAGGGACTTTATAGCTGCGGAGTTTGAAAATTTATGAAAAGTGGTCCTTGAAAGAAAAGAAGTAGGGGGTTGTAGCTCCCTTCCAGGAGAGACTGGAAAACGAGAGAGAGTTGTAGCTCTCTGCAGGTTGCAGCCTACGTACTGCTAAAGGACTGCACCAGTACAAAACCATTGTAAAAGGAGTTTCTAATTTGAAAGAAGATAGAGACATATTGCAGCAGGTGGTTTTCACCCACATTGGGTTTCCACCTTACATCTTGTGTTCTTTGGTGTGACTATCTGTTTTCTTTGTTCATGCTCATTATTTTATGGTACTGACATGCAAAAATAATTCAAAGAATAAATAAGGAAGATTTATTAAAAGAACTTGATAATACTTATTCACCCCCCCCTCTCAGTATTATTTCCAACAATTGGTATCAGAGCAAATCCTTCAGAGAAGCTTGATCACTTGAAGGAATATCATTCATCATGAGCAACTACGAGAGGGAAGCATCAATCAGGCCACCAATTTTTGATGGGACAAACTTCAATTATTGGAAGGTAAGAGTTACTGCCTATCTTCAATCTCTTGGTACAGAAGTTTGGGATATCATAGATACAGGCTACACTTTTCCTTCAGCTACTCCTACAGATACAGCTGAAAAGAAGAAATATGAAACAAATGCTAAAGCAGTCAATATTTTGCTGGGATGCTTATCTCAAACAGAATTCATGAAGGTTATGCAATATAAATCCGCAAAAGAAATATGGGACAAGATTGTCTTGAGCTACGAAGGAGATGAACAGGTTAAGCGTGCTAAACTTCAAACCCTCAAGATTCAGTATGAGAATCTCAGAATGTATAATGATGAAAGTGTGGCTAACTATTTCCTTCAGGTAGATGAGATTGTTAATTGCATGAAAAACTTGGGTGAAGAAATAAAAGAGGCTATTGTGGTTGAAAAAGTTCTAAAATCATTGTCCCCCAAGTTTGAATCTAAAGTGTCTGCAATAGAAGAAAAGGAAAATCTACGAATTCGTACTATGTCTCAGCTACACGGAATTCTAACTGTTGGACACCTATACCAATAGGTTTCATATTTCATGATTGGCCAAGGAAAGTCCAAATATGCTCTACTTTGGTATCACAAAGATCCCATATTTCCTAGAGAACAAGAGGTGTGTAAAGTGTTTCAAATGTTGATGACCTTATTCCAATTTGGATGGATGATTCAACAGTTTAACCTGGATCATGCCATATTTCAATTTTGAGTTATAGAATAGAGAAAGAAGTCTGTCCAAACTGCTTAATCTTGGCAGACAAGTAGTTTAGGTAGAGAAGTAAAGGTTCCCAATAGTTTAATCTGGGACCTTGGAAGAGATAAGGCTAGAAGTAGATAGAAAAGAGTAAAGAAAAAGCCAAAGAAAAGAAAAGGCAAGTAAGGGTTTGCAAGTCCAAATGCACCCTCTAAGGAGAAACAAAAAATGCTAGGAAAATAGCTGGGTAAGCAGTTGTGGTTGCAGAAAGGGTATTTTCACCATTATACACATGTCAAGAGGTGTTTTGCCAAGGCAAAAATCTACCAATGCACAAAGTGGTTAATTCCATCAAATTACAGCAAGGAGCATGACTAACCTCCCTCTCCCCCTTCATTCCATTACTAACACTCCCTTTCTTTTAGCTGAGATTTATGGAGAGAGATCATGGTTTTATGGTGGTTCTAGTTCATTCAGAAGCCACATTTCTTGTCTAAGATCTTTTCATTTTGATCTACTCTCAAAACTAAATCAATTTCAGATAAACTCAGTAAAATCCCCTTCATTTGCTCCCCTCATTCATATTAACCTCTAATTCTACTATATAGCTCCCTTATCTTACCCTTCCCCTAATAATACTAACACTATGGTGTATAAAGCCCCAAAATCTTATAAATACTCCTCCCCTTGGCATTATAGCCATATGTTCTTCAAAAGGAACCAAAGTGACCTCTGGTCACCTTGGTGAACCTATCACATCCCATTCCCCCTTGCTACAAGCCAACTTGCTCCTCAAACCACCATTTGCATTGAAAAAACCCTTGTAAACCCTCTTTTACCCTTAAAAACCTTTGCAAAAATTACCCAAAGTCTAAAAGACCCGCCTCTGGCACATTTCCAAAGGTTAGCGCGCAGTTTGTTTCAATGGAAAACATTGAAAAACCATTAAAAACCCACAACCCAAAGTTTCCGCCCGCGCATATAACCCGAACATGTTGTTGCTCCGCCCACCGTCGGATCAAGTACCCAGGATCCGACGATCCATGATGATATCGGAGGGGCTCCCATGGTGGTCCTTTACCGCCCGAGAAAGTGACGTTGCGTCACGTCACAGGCAGGCCACGCGTCAAACGATAAGGGCTCTCGGAGCCAGGCCTAACACCTTCAGCGCCGTACCCAAACCGCCCCGAGAGACCGTAGCGGTTAGCCTCAACCATAACCGCTACGGTCCGGACCGCCAGCTGCCCTCCTATGTCATGTCGCCACGTCATTTCTGCTCATCCTTTTGCCGTTGATTGGCCCACCTCCCTGATGACATGGCTGCCACCTCATCGCCCCCATGGACCAACAGTGTACTGACACGTCACCCGATGACGTCAGCTGACGTCACTTGACCTTGACCCACCAATGACGTCATGCTGACGTCATCACTAAAAAGCGCCAAAATCATAAAAAAAGCCCATATTAAGCCAAAAAACGTCTATTTTTCCATTGTTTGCGCATTTCTCTACTGTCTTCTCTGCATGAGCATTTACGTCCTATAAACTCTGCCAACCTGCTCAATTGACCAAGGCGACCTCCACAGCATCAACCGTGCATGCCTATGCGACCTCTGTTCGTCAATTAACAGGTATTTACCGTTTGCTGCCCTCCATACGCCTGTTATTGAAATTAAAGTTACTCAGAGGGCTAAGGAGACCTTAAAAATTATATTTTCACCGGCCATTTCCCTCTGCACGTCCACATTTGCAACTGTGAAGTCCAGAAACACCAGCCGAGCCTTAATACCTGTAATTTCGCTCAAAAAACAACATTCACTGCGTATTCCCGGCGAATTTCTTATTAAACTCAATTCACCCGCTGAAAGAGGACATAGTGAGACCATAGAGAAGCCCTGCTCCTGAAACAAACAGTATCTCAACTGCTGTTGTGTAAATTCCTCCTCTAGTATCTGAGATACAAACTGTTTTTACAGAAAATCACTTCTATTATGTGTTGCTTCCATTAGACCCTCCTCCTACAATTGTTGAACTTTGAAGAAGGCCATGGAGACTCCTATTGCTCTGAATATCAAGCCCCTCAATGCTCCTCACCAGGAATTAGCATGGAAAGCCCTGGGAGACATGGATTATCAAATGCTGGACTGGTTCCTTATGGGCTCCAAATACAATATCCAGATGATGAATGAGTTGAAAGCCCAGCACCTGAGTGGGGCAGACATCCTGGGAATTTGGGACTCAAACTTGCCCATCTACAACCTCCCCCAAGTAAATCCTATGCCAGAGTTGGTCTACAGCTGCCAGGAATGCTATGACCCAAACCAAAGAGCTGTCATCAGCCCCACAGGCTCAGTCCTGTTCCAGATTACCCCAGAGAGTATAAATGGAATGCTGCACTTCCATACTGCCAAGCAATTGACCCCCCTCTATATGCAGAATTTGATAAACAAAGGGAGCAAGCTGTCAGGTGACCAAATCATTAAGATTAATCAGCTGTTTGTAAGACCAGGCTCTGACACCATCAGAACTCCTCCTATTGGATATCAATATTTGAATGAATTGGGCAGGATGTTAGTGGATTTAATCAGTTATGTCCTAGGATTCAGGGGGATGGAGGATGTGGATGATAGCCTAATGGCAATGCTGTCTATATTCTCTCCTGGTAAACCCCCAGCTGTACATTATGACTATGCTACATACATTGCAGATAAAATCCATGAGCAGTTTATGAACTTGAAGAGGGAAAGACTATTCAGGTATACCTCATATATATACCACCTATTCTTGTTCTATCAGCCAGCCACCTTCTCTTTTCCTTTGAAGCCACTCAATGCCCAGGGAAGTCCAAGGTCAGTTGTGTTCTGGACCTCTGTTTTTCACTGTTCATCTGTGTCACCTTACACATACAATGAGTTCATTGATTTATTCATTTATCCAGCCATGACAGTATTGCATGGTACTCCACCTCCTAGACTAACTGATGACATGAGGAGAATTCTCCATTTGAATAAGTCCTACAGCATTGGTAATTGGTACTTCTACCAAAACCACACAGTCATCAGGATATATGGCTGTGAGTTGAACCCTTTTAGGTTGCCAAGGTATGTCCCCATGAGGCTTTTTGCCTTGGAATATTTCAGACAGTTTGGGAACTCAGACTACCTCCATTTTCAGAGCAAGAACAAGAAGTCACAGTTAAAGGTAAGAAGCCAGCTGGGTCCTTTCCTATATAACAGAAAAGAGGAGGGGTGGAAAGAGGCAGACAGTATCCTGGAGGGCCTCAAACTGCAAACCAGCTTTGAATGGATACCCTATGACCCCAATCATTTTGTCTCCCTCAGGAGGATAAAATATAAATTGGGTAGCTATGCACACAAGAGACAACCTGAGATTGAAAAGTATGCCAATGCATCAAGTTGGGAAGAGGGTACCCTAGAGGAGGAAATTACTAATGAAGAGCTAGTTGAGAGAGAGGCTAGAAATATGCAAAAGTAAGCTGACTTGGAAACTTGTGGACAGGTGCCCCTCTCCTACAAAAAGCAGCTTGGAGCAGCTACTACATCATCAACAGCACAACAGCAAACTGCCGAGAAAGCACCACAGACAGCCAGCAAAGATAAAGGGAAGCAGGTGGAGCAGCCACCTCCATTGACAGAAGAACAAGTGGATACATTGCTACAGCAGCAAGAAGAGATGGAGCAGCAGGAACAAGGGCAGCAACAAGAAGAGGTACAATATAGTGAACAGCAGCCCTTGCAGCAAGAAAAAGTGATTGATGCTCCAAGCTCCACTGAGCAACAGGCTCAGACAATAGTGCCTCCTAGGGCAGAGACTACTGTTGATACCTCGGTCCTCCAAACCCCACAAAAGGAGGACTTAACCAGGAAAAGAGATAGAGAGACTCCCCTGACTTCATCCATCAATCGGGGAGAGAAAAGACAAAGACTAAATGACTTTCCAGAGGATGACATAGCAGTGAGGCAAGCAATGGGCATGGGCCCACCCAGTGGAGAAGTTTCAGCCAGTTCATTCCAGCATGAACATGATAGAGCTATAGGAGGAGAGGTCAGCTCCTCCAGCCAGCACAGAGAAGGACAGTCAAGCATCAAACAGCAATTTATTGACATTAAGAGGAGGAGTGATCCTATTAAAGTACAGCTGTACAATCATTTGCTGAACCTGGCTCCTACCAATCAGCAAAGACTCATGTCTGCCTTTGATGTAAGTGAAGGCAAGATGATCATGAGTCACTTCATGCCCACAACGCTGCATCCTCAATCTACCTCGGATTATCTAAGAACCAACATGGAGGTTCTGGCTAAAGACATACACCCTATGGATAAGATCGAACTGCATAAACAAACCGGTGAAATGGTGTATGCCTCCTTGGCAGATGAAACATTGGAGAACTACAAATTGAAGAGCAGCCTTGATAACACAGCCTCTCAGCTGGAATTGGAGAGAGTATCATCACAAGCCAAGGACAACAGGATCAAGTCCTTGGAAGATGTAATTATAGAAATAGGACATGATCCTAAAGATGTTAAAGGTATCCAAGAACTCTTGAAACTAAGGGATGCAGACATGGCGGCCTTAAGAAAGAAAATCAAACTCCCAGCTACCATCCATCCACAAACAGACGAGGTTGCCCAGCAAAGGCAGGAAAAGGATGCTACAGACCTAATGATATCCCTGTACAAGGAGCTAGTTCGGACTCAAGACAAGCTAGGAGAATCAGAAGCTGCAAAGGCAGCACTACAAGCAGCATTAAAGCAAAGAGAAGAGGGCCAAACCTCCCAGCCTCCTCCTGTGATAATCAATCTTGAGGAAGCCCCTCCAACAACTACTCCTCCTCCTCAACAGACAGGGCCTACAGCACCATCTACAGCAACAACTACACCAACAACAGAGCAGACTCCTACTCTGGATATGCAGAAGCTGCAGGCTGAGATCCAAGTTCTTGAATCCCAAATGAAAGAGCTTGATGAAGTCAAAAAATCTTTGGCTAAGGTGAATGAAAAATTTGACAAAAGCAAGTAGAATGAGGCAGCAAAGGAAAGAGAGATAAAAGCTCTAAAAAAAAGAATAGCTGAACTAGAAAAAGAGCTTGCACTAGAAAAAGTAACAGCAGAACTAAAAGCAGTCCTCTGGGGTAACATTGGGCGGTCCATCACCAATCAGTGGCAGTATATTGAGACTATGGATGAGCAAATAGTACTCATTACCAAGGCAAACAGGGAAGTACAGAGAGCTAGAGCAAGCTTGGGCCACATGCCAGATGCTGCCAGTAGAATGATCACTATTTTGAATAACAAAACTAGCTCTCAACTAGCTACCATGGGAATTACTAACAGGACTGAAACAATTTCAGTAGCTAAAAGAGTCCTGACACTGAGAAACCTAGTTGGAACGCTGGAGAGGAGAACACAGGATATGCAGACCGAGATCAACAAATTTCTGGACAGATTTGTGGCATTACAAAACAGAGGCCTCCCCAGCATATTAAGCAGTGTAGGAAGGCTGCTTACCCTGGAAAATTACATCAAAAGGGTTGATGTGCATGCTGCAGCACAAATTGCAAAACAGCCCAGTACCTCAGCAGAAACCGGGCCAGCATCAGGGCAGAATTTGTATGATAGGGTGGATAACCTGTTTTTTATTATGAATGAAATTGATCACCTGTTTGATACACCACCAAATTTCTTTAAGTATACAGAAGCAGATGAAACTTTGGGGGCAATCATAAGACACCAATTGCCCACACAGGAAGAATGGAGGAATTTGACACAGGTAATCTTATCAGGCCCGAACCTGTAGGGATAGTTTTTCTCCAGTTTATGAACAGTCATGCACAGGCAGAATTTTGGTGGATAAAATCTACAAGGAAGAGACAGATGTTGAGCCAACTCAGCAGGGCTATTTACTCACCACAACAGCAATCACCATCACAAGGTAGCAGACCCAAAATACAGCGCACAAGCCATAAAGTCGGGCTCTCCAGCATTTAATCAAAGTATCTCAACCGACTCAGCAGCTCTCAAAGGCTAAAATATCTTCTGACAGAACATCAAGACGCCTTTATTTTGTATTCAATGCTGTAATAAATTTCTGATAATAATATCTCAAAAGTTGGTGAGAATATTAAGTCTGAGATAACTTAGAACTCAGATATTTTGTAAACAATCGCAAGTATATATTCACCCCTTGCAGAAGCTTAAGGGGTTGTTGTTATTTTCATTTTGGGGACTTCACTTGCTGTAAAATTCTGAGAGCAATAATACAAAGGGTGAATGGAATTTCCGAAGCTTGATGTACCTTGATGCGTTGTGATGAATGGTGAAGGTTGCAGGATTCCAGAGTGTTTCATAAAACAATAAGTCTTTCTGAAATCTCTGTATTACATGTTTTCGAGTCTTTTGTTCTCTTTTGTTGTTTAAATGTTTTACACTTAATAGCAAAGTAGAAGAATAGTTCCAGGATTTAATCGCTGATTACCCTGAACTCAATCTAAGCTATTATCCATGTTTTCTTCAGATACAGTAAAAGAAGTGTAATTCTTAGTTGCTGCACTTTAAAAACTATATCTTTTACACTGACAGATATTCCCAGGGATTCAAGTTTGCCCCTGAGACATCTATCCGTTTCTCATAGCTGGTTTGGTGGAAATACTTAAACACTTTAGTGAAAATTCTTAAATGCTTTCACTGTTTGTTTCACCTGTTCATGTTATAAATCAAAAATTTGTTCTATGAAGTATCCAAATGGCCCTGTAAGTTTCACCAATTCACCTCAAGGTTTCTAGACACCTAGTGCTATAGACTCCATTGCCCAATGATCTTTGGCTCTTTGAAAACTGCATCACAAGACCTGAAAGAAACTCTTCAACCAAAACACGAACAAAACCTGTGCATAATACCTAGCCTAAAACCCTATCATAAACAGATACAAATCATAAAGAGAGAGCCCTCTCTGATCACAGTTTGGCTAGAAACAGTGATCAAAAGATTGGTTAGTGGTTACCCCGGCCGTATTCCCTTGGGAGTCATAGGGAACAACCTGGGTGTTAACATAATTGGCGACTCCACTGGGGATTCTTAAAATTTTTCAAGTACTATCTATCTTCTAACGCTACCATCAAGCCTGAAACTAGCCAAGAGGCCTTAGGACTGTTTCTGTAACACAGGGACAGCTTTAGGGAAGAGCTAATTAGGGAATCTTCATCCTAGCTTTGAAATATATATAGTCCTTCCAAAATTCTGATCCAGTCCTTGCACACATAAAACCTTCTATACAAGCTCTAAAAGAATAATTAGAAGCTGGCTCCCAAAAGAAACCCAAGGCACACTAAGGCAAACCCTGACCCTAATCAACCCATCATTGTCGATAATCCAAATATCATTCCAAAGAACATAAGGAGACAGCAAAAGCAGGAGAAGCCTGCTGATTCAAATATAAGCTCAGATCAAACTATCCTCATTCCCACTCCTTGCAAAGTTCTTTTTCGGTCCACCCCTAGTTCCCCTAGTTCACCATCAACACCCCAAAGCCCTCCTCTCCCATCTTCACCATCTGCACATACCCTTTCAAACAGTTCCCCGCTTGTTACCCATCCTATTAACCCTGTTACACCTGTAATCCCTGTTGCTCCATTTGTTCCTATTAACCCTCTAAACCCCATAAACATGGCTAACAGGTATGCACCTCTGCAGATACCAGCCAATGCGCCAGCTCTACCCCAAGACTACCAAACCAAAATCTCATTTTTCGACTCCCATGGCCCTTTGACAACTGTCCAGCATGCTAAGAAGATGCAAGACCACTTTGAGACCTATGAAATAGATGATGACAGTGTCAGGATGAGAATTTTTGTTCAAAGCTTGACTGGGGATGTTAGGACTTGGTTTAGATCCCTAAATGCAAACTCCATAGCAACCCCTGAGGACCTGTACCAAGATTTTACCAACAGATGGGAGAAAAAGAAAGATCCACTCCACATACTTGGTGAATATAACACTATTAAAAGAGGTCCCCAAGAAACAGTTTTGGAATATTGTGCTAGGTTTAACAATGTATATAATGCTATCCCCCAGAACTTAAGGCCCCCTCCGGATTTGGCCCTGTATAACTTCCCTGACGGTTTTGATTCTGATATGGCCTATCAGTTGAAAGAAAGAGATCCTCCAACCCTTGCAGAAGCTCAAAGGGTTGCAATCACTGTAGAGGCTAACTTAATTGCCAAAAGAAACAGGGCAAAGTTGGAAAAGAAGGCTGGCTTCAGAGAAGAGCCCTCGGGTTTTGATCAAAAGCTGGATGCAATACTAAACAGCATGAAGAGATTGGGTGAAAGAGTGGAATCAGTTGAAAGAAAGTCATCATGGGAGGCATCACAAAGCAACCCTCCTAGAAACCCGAATTTCAGGAGAACTCAGAACCCAAACATAGGAAAGACAAGTGCTGACCAAGATATTAGACCCCCTTTTCAAGAAAACTATGCAGAAACTTCCACAGCCAATCAGCTCAATGAAGATCCTGAAATTAACTTAATAGGTCTGGATGGTAAAAGCCATGTTTTCTTAACACAAGAAGACCATGAGGAGGATGAAAGCAAAACATTCCAAACTAAATCAGGAGAATCCTTTGACTTTAAACAAGGATATGATACTGCTGTCTATGAAGTCCATAAACAATACAAACTAAGGAGTAGGACTGTAAATGTAAATCAGCCTGAAAAGATAAAGGAGAAACAGCAGTTTAAAGAAACATTAGTCACAGAACCTAATGACAAAACAAACTTGCCTACAAAAGAAGTAATGGTTGAGGAGGTTACTGAACTACTGTCTCCACTACAACAGCCCATGGCAACCTCGTCCTCTCACCCTAATCCAAACATTACCCCTCAAGACATGAGTATAAGGGACAGGTTTCAAAATCAAGACGAAATCCAACAAGAAGATTTAGTGAACAAAGAAAAGACTGCTATTCGTGACTCTAAAACCCAAGTTGATAAACCTTTTGACCTAGGTACAGAGATTGGCAAGCTAAAAATAGCAATTCCCCTCTCAAAGCTAGCCAAGCATGACATATACAAGCAACAGATCAAGAAATCCCTTCAACTCACTAATAGTAAAGATGATGTAAACGTGCTAGATGACACCCCAGAATTACTGTTTGGCCCAGAGGTAGATGGAAAATCAGTAGTCACAGGGGTTTTGCCTTTTTATGTCAGCTTGCATATACATGATAAAATACTGCACAATGCAATGTTTGACTCAGGTGCCTCTCACAACCTGATGCCAAAAGCAGTCATGGAAAGATTAAACTTGGATATAACAAGACCATACAAAGACCTGTTTTCTTTTGATTCCAGCCAAGTCAAATGTTTAGGCTTAATAAAAGATTTATGTGTGTCTCTGGTTCAATATCCCAACAAGACCATTCTAATGGATGTCGTAGTTGCTGACATCCCACCCAAATATGGGATGCTGTTATCAAGATCATGGGGAGCCAAGATCCAAGGCTCCCTGCAACTAGACATGTCATATGCAACTATATCTGTCTTTGGGCAACCAAAAAGACTTTATAGGGAAACACTCATGAAGTATATGGTCAACAGTGAAGAAAAGCCTCAAAATTTTCCAATATATGCTGTTCATTCGGACATAGACTCCTTCATTCTCTTCAATGACAGCGCAGACCTCTCAAACAATGACATTAGGACCGAAACACTCATACCAGAACAAAACATTGATCAAACAAGTAACACCTGCGAAACATCAATCAGCCCAACAATACACATTAGCCCTCCTCTAATTGTCAAAGACTGTCAAACAAGTGATGAAATTGTCCTAGAAAATAAATGGGAAAAGAAACCCCAACTCATGCTCACATTGCCATCCCATGAACAGAGTTTTAAATCTCCTGTTCAGCAAGACATCCTGTGGGTCCTAGAATTTGATGGCTCAGTTAACAAGTTAGGGGCAGGAGCTGGAGTGTGGATACATAACAAAGAGAAAGATTATGCAGAAGGCAGGGCTTACAGATTGAATTTTAGATGCACTAACAACATGGCAGAATATGAAGCTCTGTTGCTGGGCCTAAAGCTAGCAAAATCACTACAAGCACCTAGGCTCTCCATCATGGGGGACTCTGATCTAGTAATTCAACAAGTAAAAGGGAATTTTGTCACCAATGACAAAAGATTGAGGTCCTACAGGTCTGCTGTAATTGAGATATTAGAGACCTTCTCTGAATTTGTTATCACAAAAATTTCAAGGGGCCACAATCTCCATGCACACAGCTTGGCAACATTTGCCAGCACCTTCAAATTCCCACTAGAACCCAATAACTGTTTCACAGCCGAAGTCAAATACAGACCTTCTATTCCAAACAATGTCAGAGAATGGCAAGTATTTGAGGATGACATGCAAATAAACAATTTTTTAACCTTGCAACAGGAGTTCATAGGATTAAATATCGATATTGATGGAGCAAGTCAATCACAAATGCTTGAGTCAGCAAGTCAATCACAAATACTTGATGGAGCAAGTCCATCACAAATACAGTTTCAACAGTCTGCTCACCCAATATCACCTAGAACAGCAAAACAATTACTAAGTCCAACCATTTTCAACAATGAAAACATTCAGCAAATTCGCCAAATTGACTGTGAAGAGATGAGCAACGCTGAAGCTGAAATCATACAACTCAAAGACAATTTCCTTCCAGTAGGCCTTACCCCACTAGAGGATATTTTTGACTCAAATGACATCCCTAGGAAGCCAAAGATGCAGCCATTAGATGCAACAATTGAAGAATGCAACATTGGTACTATTGACAAGCCTAAAATAATAAAGCTATCTGCCTCCTTGCCCCCTGATCAAAAGCCCAAATACATTGATCTCTTTAAAGAATTTCAAGATGTTTTTGCTTGGGGTTATGAGGATTTAAAGTCTTATGATACTTCTGTCATCCAGCATACCATTCCCCTCAAGCCTAATCAAAAACCATTCAAACAGAAATTGAGAAGGATCAATCCTGTGCTCCTTCCCTCCATTGAAAAAGAATTACATAAAATGTTCAAAGCTGGTATCATAGCACCAATCAGGTTCTCTGAATGGATTTCAAATTTGGTCCCTACAAGAAAGAAAACTGGTGAGATTAGACTTTGTGTAGACTTAAGGAATTTGAATCAAGTATCACTCAAAGATAACTACCCTTTACCCAAAATGGATCACATTCTTCAAAGAGTAGTAGGGGCTTCAAGGATATCGTTGCTTGATGGATTCTCAGGCTTCAATCAAATCCTAGTACACCCTGATGATCAAGACAAAACTGCATTTACCACCCCATGGGGAACCTTCAAGTATGTGAAAATGCCCTTTGGATTGAAAAATGCAGGGGCAACGTTTCAAAGAGCAATGGACATTGCTTTTGCAAAAGAGATTCATGACTTCTTGGTCATTTACTTAGATGATCTCACACCCTTTTCAAAATCTGACCAAGAACACTTGAAACATTTGAGACAGATTTTCATAACATGCAGGAAATATGGCATTTCCTTAAACCCCAAGAAGTCATTATTTGGCTTGGAAGAAGGGAAACTTTTAGGACACATTATCTCAAAAGATGGCATAAGAATTGATCCAGATAGGATACAAGCTATCCTACAAATGCCTCATCCAAGGAATGTCAAGGAGTTGCAAGGATTCTTAGGGAAAATCAAATTTTTAAGAAGGTTTATCCCGAATTTAGCAGAATTAATCAGATTACTAAACAATATGCTAAAGAAAGATTCAAAGGTCAAATGGACTGTTGAAGC
Organism: Pinus tabuliformis; assembly: GCA_031772625.1. Classification (NCBI taxonomy): domain Eukaryota; kingdom Viridiplantae; phylum Streptophyta; class Pinopsida; order Pinales; family Pinaceae; genus Pinus; species Pinus tabuliformis. The sequence continues at coordinate 333,781,095 of CM062805.1, read as the reverse complement.
AAAACAAGCCTTTGAAAGTATAAAATTGGCCTTGACTCAAACCCCAGTGTTAACCAATCCTCAGTTTGACAGAGACTTTATCATTTTCTCCTTTGCCTCCCAACATACTATTGCTGCTGTTTTATTACAGAAAGATGACCAAGGGAATGAGAAGCCTATTGCTTTTTTCAGCAGAGCTCTTAGAGATGCCCCTCTAAAGTATCAAATTATGAAAAAACAAGCCTATGCTTTGATCAAAGCTATTAAAGACTTTAGGATTTACATCCTTTACTCCCATGTTGTGGCTTATGTACCAAGTCCTATTGTCAAAGACATTCTCACCCAAGAAAACTTAGAGGGTAGGAGAGGAAAATGGATTGCCAACATACTAGAATTTGACATTGAAATAAAACCCACAAAGCTGATAAAAGGGCAAGGTTTGGCCAAATTAATGACAGAAGCAAATTTCCAAGCCTTAGATATCAACCAACTGGACAGTGAAACAGAGCTGGCGACTCCAAAGATCAATGTAGCCTTTGAACAATCTCCTTGGTACTCTGACATCTGTTATGTGTTACAAAACCTGTGTGCTCCCCCAGGACTGTCCAGAACTAAGTGTAGGTTCCTAAAAATGAAAACATCTAGATTTTGTGTGATGGATGGAAATCTACTTTGAAAAAACCATGAAGGTATTTTGCTGCACTGTCTAATAGAGAATGAAACTAACAATATCATGCAAGATTTCCATGCTGGAGACTGTGGTGGACATTTGTACTGGAAGTCCACTGTGGACAAGATATTGAGGGCTGGTTATTACTGGCCCACTATGTTCTCTGATGTTAAGAAATTTACAACCTCATGCCACAAATGCCAACTGTTTGAAGGCAAAAGACAGTTGCTGCCACTTCCTTTGAAGCCCATTGCAACAGAGAGACCTTTTCAACAATGGGGCTTGGATTTCATTGGGGAAATTCATCCCTCATCTTCAGGGCAACACAGATGGATTTTAACAGCAACAGACTACTTCACCAAGTGGATTGAAGCTGCCCCATGCAGACAAGCAAATGATTCAGTAATCATTCAGTTTTTGGAAAACAATATACTGGCTAGATTTGGCTGTCCGGACAAGATAATAACAGACAATGCTGCTGCCTTCAGATCCAAGAAAATGGTGAATTTCTGCCATAAATTTCACATCACTTTGGGCCATTCTACTGCTTACTATCCTCAAGGAAATGGCCTTGCTGAATCATCAAACAAAAGTTTAATAAACATCATAAAGAAAGTGCTGGAAGAAAACAAAAAGAACTGGCATAAGAAACTAGTAAATGCTTTATGGGCAGATAGACTAACAACTAAAAGATCAATTGGGACTAGCCCATATGAGTTAGTCTATGGATTAGAAGCCAGATTTCCTTCATCACTAGGAGTGCCGGTTATGAAGCTTCTGCAAGAGAGCCAAGCAGAGCCAAATGATATGCAAAGGAGGATCAATCAGATAATCTGTTTACAGCAAACTAGAGAACAAGTTTTCAGCAGAGTGCAGATACTACAAGAGAAACTGAAAAAGGCCTTTGATAGAAGAACCAAAGCAGAAGATTTCAATGTGGGGGACAAAGTCTTAAAGTGGGATGCAAGAAGAGAAGAGAAAGGAAAACATGGAAAGTTTGATTCTTTATGGAGAGGACCATTTGCTGTCCAAGCAATACAAGGCAACAACACTTACTTCCTTAAAAGTCTGACTGAAACTGACTTGGATGAAGGTCCTGTCAATGGCAGGATGCTGAAGCACTACTTTGACTATTCACCATGAGTGGAATCCAGGGATTCATTGTATATATGCAGATGTACATATTGTTTTCTGTTTTAGATTGTAAAATACAGTTTTCCAAGTGATTCACCAACCAGCAAGAGGCAAATAGAATCAGAGGTCTTCCAAGAAAGAGGCACACTATTTTGACACATTTTGCAGCAAATTTCAAAGATTGAGATGGGCAGTCAAAAAACAAGGCAATCTGACCTGCTGTTCTTGGTCTTTCAAAAGAAAAACCATCCCCATGTGGAGCCACTGTTGGACACCTATACCAATAGGTTTCATATTTCATGATTGGCCAAGGAAAGTCCAAATATGCTCTACTTTGGTATCACAAAGATCCCATATTTCCTAGAGAACAAGAGGTGTGTAAAGTGTTTCAAATGTTGATGACCTTATTCCAATTTGGATGGATGATTCAACAGTTTAACCTGGATCATGCCATATTTCAATTTTGAGTTATAGAATAGAGAAAGAAGTTTGTCCAAACTGCTTAATCTTGGCAGACAAGTAGTTTAGGTAGAGAAGTAAAGGTTCCCAACAGTTTAATCTGGGACCTTGGAAGAGATAAGGCTAGAAGTAGATAGAAAAGAGTAAAGAAAAAGCCAAAGAAAATAAAAGGCAAGTAAGGGTTTGCAAGTCCAAATGCACCCTCTAAGGAGAAACAAAAAATGCTAGGAAAATAGCTGGGTAAGCAGTTGTGGTTGCAGAAAGGGTATTTTCACCATTATACACATGTCAAGAGGTGTTTTGCCAAGGCAAAAATCTACCAATGCACAAAGTGGTTAATTCCATCAAATTACAGCAAGGAGCATGACTAACCTCCCTCTCCCCCTTCATTCCATTACTAACACTCCCTTTCTTTTAGCTGAGATTTATGGAGAGAGATCATGGTTTTATGGTGGTTCTAGTTCATTCATAAGCCACATTTCTTGTCTAAGATCTTTTCATTTTGATCTACTCTCAAAACTAAATCAATTTCAGATAAACTCAGTAAAATCCCCTTCATTTGCTCCCCTCATTCATATTAACCTCTAATTCTACTATATAGCTCCCTTATCTTACCCTTCCCCTAATAATACTAACACTATGGTGTATAAAGCCCCAAAATCTTATAAATACTCCTCCCCTTGGCATTATAGCCATATGTTCTTCAAAAGGAACCAAAGTGACCTCTGGTCACCTTGGTGAACCTATCACATCCCATTCCCCCTTGCTACAAGCCAACTTGCTCCTCAAACCACCATTTGCATTGAAAAAACCCTTGTAAACCCTCTTTTACCCTTAAAAACCTTTGCAAAAATTACCCAAAGTCTAAAAGGCCCGCCTCTGGCACATTTCCAAAGGTTAGCGCGCAGTTTGTTTCAATGGAAAACATTGAAAAACCATTAAAAACCCACAACCCAAAGTTTCCGCCCGCGCATATATCCCGAGCATGTTGTTGCTCCGCCCACCGTCGGATCAAGTACCCAGGATCCGACGATCCACGATGATATCGGAGGGGCTCCCATGGTGGTCCTTTACCGCCCGAGAAAGTGACGTTGCGTCACGTCACGGGCAGGCCACGCGTCAAACGATAAGGGCTCTCGGAGCCAGGCCTGACACCTTCAGCGCCGTACCCAAACCGCCCCGAGAGACCGTAGCGGTTAGCCTCAACCATAACCGCTACGGTCCGGACCGCCAGCTGCCCTCCTATGTCATGTCGCCACGTCATTTCTGCTCATCCTTTTGCCGTTGATTGGCCCACCTCCCTGATGACATGGCTGCCACCTCATCGCCCCCATGGACCAACAGTGTACTGACACGTCACCCGATGACGTCAGCTGACGTCACTTGACCTTGACCCACCAATGACGTCATGCTGACGTCATCACTAAAAAGCGCCAAAATCATAAAAAAAGCCCATATTAAGCCAAAAAACGTCTATTTTTCCATTGTTTGCGCATTTCTCTACTGTCTTCTCTGCATGAGCATTTACGTCCTATAAACTCTGCCAACCTGCTCAATTGACCAAGGCGACCTCCACAGCATCAACCGTGCATGCCTATGCGACCTTTGTTCGTCAATTAACAGGTATTTACCGTTTTCTGCCCTCCATACGCCTGTTATTGAAATTAAAGTTACTCAGAGGGCTAAGGAGACCTTAAAAATTATATTTTCGCCGGCCATTTCCCTCTGCACGTCCACATTTGCAACTGTGAAGTCCAGAAACACCAGCCGAGCCTTAATACCTGTAATTTCGCTCAAAAAACAACATTCACTGTGTATTCCCGGCGAATTTCTTATTAAACTCAATTCACCCACTGAAAGAGGACATAGTGAGACCATAGAGAAGCCCTGCTCCTGAAACAAACAGTATTTCAACTGTTGTTGTGTAAATTCCTCCTCTAGTATCTGAGATACAAACTGTTTTTACAGAAAATCACTTCTATTCTATGTTGCTTCCATTAGACCCTCCTCCTACAATTGTTGAACTTTGAAGAAGGCCATGGAGACTCCTATTGCTCTGAATATCAAGCCCCTCAATGCTCCTCACCAGGAATTAGCATGGAAAGCCCTGGGAGACATGGATTATCAAATGCTGGACTGGTTCCTTATGGGCTCCAAATACAATATCCAGATGATGAATGAGTTGAAAGCCCAGCACCTGAGTGGGGCAGACATCCTGGGAATTTGGGACTCAAACTTGCCCATCTACAACCTCCCCCAAGTAAATCCTATGCCAGAGTTGGTCTACAGCTGCCAGGAATGCTATGACCCAAACCAAAGAGCTGTCATCAGCCCCACAGGCTCAGTCCTGTTCCAGATTACCCCAGAGAGTATAAATGGAATGCTGCACTTCCATACTGCCAAGCAATTGACCCCCCTCTATATGCAGAATTTGATAAACAAAGGGAGCAAGCTGTCAGGTGACCAAATCATTAAGATTAATCAGCTGTTTGTAAGACCAGGCTCTGACACCATCAGAACTCCTCCTATTGGATATCAATATTTGAATGAATTGGGCAGGATGTTAGTGGATTTAATCAGTTATGTCCTAGGATTCAGGGGGATGGAGGATGTGGATGATAGCCTAATGGCAATGTTGTCTATATTCTCTCCTGGTAAACCCCCAGCTGTACATTATGACTATGCTACATACATTGCAGATAAAATCCATGAGCAGTTTATGAACTTGAAGAGGGAAAGACTATTCAGGTATACCTCATATATATACCACCTATTCTTGTTCTATCAGCCAGCCACCTTCTCTTTTCCTTTGAAGCCACTCAATGCCCAGGGAAGTCCAAGGTCAGTTGTGTTCTGGACCTCTGTTTTTCACTGTTCATCTGTGTCACCTTACACATACAATGAGTTCATTGATTTATTCATTTATCCAGCCATGACAGTATTGCATGGTACTCCACCTCCTAGACTAACTGATGACATGAGGAGAATTCTCCATTTGAATAAGTCCTACAGCATTGGTAATTGGTACTTCTACCAAAACCACACAGTCATCAGGATATATGGCTGTGAGTTGAACCCTTTTAGGTTGCCAAGGTATGTCCCCATGAGGCTTTTTGCCTTGGAATATTTCAGACAGTTTGGGAACTCAGACTACCTCCATTTTCAGAGCAAGAACAAGAAGTCACAGTTAAAGGTAAGAAGCCAGCTGGGTCCTTTCCTATATAACAGAAAAGAGGAGGGGTGGAAAGAGGCAGACAGTATCCTGGAGGGCCTCAAACTGCAAACCAGCTTTGAATGGATACCCTATGACCCCAATCATTTTGTCTCCCTCAGGAGGATAAAATATAAATTGGGTAGCTATGCACACAAGAGACAACCTGAGATTGAAAAGTATGCCAATGCATCAAGTTGGGAAGAGGGTACCCTAGAGGAGGAAATTACTAATGAAGAGCTAGTTGAGAGAGAGGCTAGAAATATGCAAAAGGAAGTTGACTTGGAAACTTGTGGACAGGTGCCCCTCTCCTACAAAAAGCAGCTTGGAGCAGCTACTACATCATCAACAGCACAACAGCAAACTGCCGAGAAAGCACCACAGACAGCCAGCAAAGATAAAGGGAAGCAGGTGGAGCAGCCACCTCCATTGACAGAAGAACAAGTGGATACATTGCTACAGCAGCAAGAAGAGATGGAGCAGCAGGAACAAGGGCAGCAACAAGAAGAGGTACAATATAGTGAACAGCAGCCCTTGCAGCAAGAAAAAGTGATTGATGCTCCAAGCTCCACTGAGCAACAGGCTCAGACAATAGTGCCTCCTAGGGCAGAGACTACTGTTGATACCTCGGTCCTCCAAACCCCACAAAAGGAGGACTTAACCAGGAAAAGAGATAGAGAGACTCCCCTGACTTCATCCATCAATCGGGGAGAGAAAAGACAAAGACTAAATGACTTTCCAGAGGATGACATAGCAGTGAGGCAAGCAATGGGCATGGGCCCACCCAGTGGAGAAGTTTCAGCCAGTTCATTCCAGCATGAACATGATAGAGCTATAGGAGGAGAGGTCAGCTCCTCCAGCCAGCACAGAGAAGGACAGTCAAGCATCAAACAGCAATTTATTGACATTAAGAGGAGGAGTGATCCTATTAAAGTACAGCTGTACAATCATTTGCTGAACCTGGCTCCTACCAATCAGCAAAGACTCATGTCTGCCTTTGATGTAAGTGAAGGCAAGATGATCATGAGTCACTTCATGCCCACAACGCTGCATCCTCAATCTACCTCGGATTATCTAAGAACCAACATGGAGGTTCTGGCTAAAGACATACACCCTATGGATAAGATCGAACTGCATAAACAAACCGGTGAAATGGTGTATGCCTTCTTGGCAGATGAAACATTGGAGAACTACAAATTGAAGAGCAGCCTTGATAACACAGCCTCTCAGCTGGAATTGGAGAGAGCATCATCACAAGCCAAGGACAACAGGATCAAGTCCTTGGAAGATGTAATTATAGAAATAGGACATGATCCTAAAGATGTTAAAGGTATCCAAGAACTCTTGAAACTAAGGGATGCAGACATGGCGGCCTTAAGAAAGAAAATCAAACTCCCAGCTACCATCCATCCACAAACAGACGAGGTTGCCCAGCAAAGGCAGGAAAAGGATGCTACAGACCTAATGATATCCCTGTACAAGGAGCTAGTTCGGACTCAAGACAAGCTAGGAGAATCAGAAGCTGCAAAGGCAGCACTACAAGCAACATTAAAGCAAAGAGAAGAGGGCCAAACCTCCCAGCCTCCTCCTGTGATAATCAATCTTGAGGAAGCCCCTCCAACAACTACTCCTCCTCCTCAACAGACAGGGCCTACAGCACCATCTACAGCAACAACTACACCAACAACAGAGCAGACTCCTACTCTGGATATGCAGAAGCTGCAGGCTGAGATCCAAGTTCTTGAATCCCAAATGAAAGAGCTTGATGAAGTCAAAAAATCTTTGGCTAAGGTGAATGAAAAATTTGACAAAAGCAAGCAGAATGAGGCAGCAAAGGAAAGAGAGATAAAAGCTCTAAAAAAAAGAATAGCTGAACTAGAAAAAGAGCTTGCACTAGAAAAAGTAACAGCAGAACTAAAAGCAATCCTCTGGGGTAACATTGGGCGGTCCATCACCAATCAGTGGCAGTATATTGAGACTATGGATGAGCAAATAGTACTCATTACCAAGGCAAACAGGGAAGTACAGAGAGCTAGAGCAAGCTTGGGCCACATGCCAGATGCTGCCAGCAGAATGATCACTATTTTGAATAACAAAACTAGCTCTCAACTAGCTACCATGGGAATTACTAACAGGACTGAAACAATTTCAGTAGCTAAAAGAGTCCTGACACTGAGAAACCTAGTTGGAACGCTGGAGAGGAGAACATAGGATATGCAGACCGAGATCAACAAATTTCTGGACAGATTTGTGGCATTACAAAACAGAGGCCTCCCCAGCATATTAAGCAGTGTAGGAAGGCTGCTTACCCTGGAAAATTACATCAAAAGGGTTGATGCGCATGCTGCAGCACAAATTGCAAAACAGCCCAGTACCTCAGCAGAAACCGGGCCAGCATCAGGGCAGAATTTGTATGATAGGGTGGATAACCTGTTTTTTATTATGAATGAAATTGATCACCTGTTTGATACACCACCAAATTTCTTTAAGTATACAGAAGCAGATGAAACTTTGGGGGCAATCATAAGACACCAATTGCCCACACAGGAAGAATGGAGGAATTTGACACAGGTAATCTTATCAGGCCCGAACCTGTAGGGATAGTTTTTCTCCAGTTTATGAACAGTCATGCACAGGCAGAATTTTGGTGGATAAAATCTACAAGGAAGAGACAGATGCTGAGCCAACTCAGCAGGGCTATTTACTCACCACAACAGCAATCACCATCACAAGGTAGCAGACCCAAAATACAGCGCACAAGCCATAAAGTCGGGCTCTCCAGCATTTAATCAAAGTATCTCAACCGACTCAGCAGCTCTCAAAGGCTAAAATATCTTCTGACAGAACATCAAGACGCCTTTATTTTGTATTCAATGCTGTAATAAATTTCTGATAATAATATCTCAAAAGTTGGTGAGAATATTAAGTCTGAGATAACTTAGAACTCAGATATTTTGTAAACAATCGCAAGTATATATTCACCCCTTGCAGAAGCTTAAGGGGTTGTTGTTATTTTCATTTTGGGGACTTCACTTGCTGTAAAATTCTGAGAGCAATAATACAATGGGTGAATGGAATTTCCGAAGCTTGATGTACCTTGATGCGTTGTGATGAATGGTGAAGGTTGCAGGATTCCAGAGTGTTTCATAAAACAATAAGTCTTTCTGAAATCTCTGTATTACATGTTTTCGAGTCTTTTGTTCTCTTTTGTTGTTTAAATGTTTTACACTTAATAGCAAAGTAGAAGAATAGTTCCAGGATTTAATCGTTGATTACCCTGAACTCAATCTAAGCTATTATCCATGTTTTCTTCAGATACAGTAAAAGAAGTGTAATTCTTAGTTGCTGCACTTTAAAAACTATATCTTTTACACTGATAGATATTCCCAGGGATTCAAGTTTGCCCCTGAGACATCTATCCGTTTCTCATAGCTGGTTTGGTGGAAATACTTAAACACTTTAGTGAAAATTCTTAAATGCTTTCACTGTTTGTTTCACCAGTTCATGTTATAAATCAAAAATTTGTTCTATGAAGTATCCAAATGGCCCTGTAAGTTTCACCAATTCACCTCAAGGTTTCTAGACACCTAGTGCTATAGACTCCATTGCCCAATGATCTTTGGCTCTTTGAAAACTGCATCACAAGACCTGAAAGAAACTCTTCAACCAAAACACAAACAAAACCTGTGCATAATACCTAGCCTAAAACCCTATCATAAACAGATACAAATCATAAAGAGAGAGCCCTCTCTGATCACAGTTTGGCTAGAAACAGTGATCAAAAGATTGGTTAGTGGTTACCCCAGCCGTATTCCCTTGGGAGTCATAGGGAACAACCTGGGTGTTAACACTAACTACTTATGAAATGAGAAAGGGAGGTCCATCAGACAGAAGAGAAGTTGCTTTCAAGGCTTCAGGTAAAGGAGACTATTATGAAGCAAGTCACTTGCCAAAAGAAGAAGAAGAATCAAATTTTGTCAGAAATCTTCAAAGGGGAACTGGAAGGTTCAGAGGTAAGTTACCTTTTAAATGCTTTGCTTGTGGAAGAGTAGGTCATTATGCTGCAAAATGTCCTCATAAGGATAAAGGAAAGGAACCTGCTAGATGGAACAAGAAACAGATTGCAAATAAGAAAAGCTACTACACTCATGAAGATAGTGATGGTCTATCAAATAGTGACGAAGATGAACGAGGTAATGACTATAAACACTTAATGGCATTTGAAGATGATGATTACATGGATGCTATAGATGTGGATAGCTTTTGTGAAGAAATTTCTAGACTCAAGACATGTATAGAAGAAAAGAATAGGATCATTGATACTCTACAACTTCAAATTGATGAAAAAGAAAAATATCTTGAAAAGTTAGAAGGCGAAATTGTTGGTCTTAGAAAAGAGATTGAGAAAACAAAGGCTATTAATCTTAAGTTTGTCGAAGGATCTGAAACTCTGGATGAGATCATCAATGTACAGTGCTCTCCTCTAAACAAGACAGGTCTGGGATATAATGGAGAAACTTCTCAAGCATCCACCTCAAAGAGTTATCTTGATGCAACAAGAAGGAATGAGCAAAAGCACAATGGAGATCACCAAGTAAAGCAGGGACCAATTACAAACAAAGACTATCAAGCAAATCAGGGGCAATCTGTCTTAAGGATGAACAAAAGCTACAACCAGCCACAGGTAAAATCCTCTAAATTTGCTTCAAGAATGAATGCCAATAGAAATTACAATCGTTTGGCCGGAAGATTTGATAACCGCAGAAATTTCTTCAATGGACAATGCTTTTCTTGCCATAAATTTGGTCACAAAGCAGCTCAATGTGTTGCATATAAAACGATCATGACTAGAGAAGCTCAAAAACAAAGAAGTATGACCGGGATTACAAAAGGGACCTATAACAACTTTTCGGTTCTTGAAAATGAAGTTGAATGTTCTATTTGCAATAAATTTGGTCATGAAGATTCTAAATGCAGGAGCAGGTTTCAGCAGACAAAGGAACAAGCCTCAAGCACCAAAACATGGAGAATAAAGGAACCACAAACAGAAAGATGTGGGATAGCATTTTATGCAGAGGGACAGGAAAATCTATGGTACATTGACAGTGGATGTTCGAAGCATATGACAAGTGATAAAGAAAAACTTGAATCATATTCTGCCCTAGAAAAAGGAAAGAAAGTTTCTTTTGGAAATGATACTCCTGCAACTATAAAAGGAAAAGGCACTGCTCAGTTAAAAGAAAAGGTTAAAGCTGGAAATGTTTTGTATGTTGATGGATTGAAACATAATCTTCTAAGTTTCAGCCAGATGTGTGATCAAAGAACCGAGGTGATATTCATATCAAATGGATGTATTGTTCGTGATCTTGATACAGGTAAAACAGTGATCAAAGGTAAAAGAACTCCAAATAATCTATACATATTTGAAGAAGGACAACAACAATGCTATCTGAGCAAGGATGATGAGCACTGGTTATGGCACCGGAGGTTGGGGCATCTAAGCTTTTCACAAATAAGGAAAGCATGAAAATATCAGGCAGTTCGTGGTCTTCCAAATATCAAAGTTCCAGACAACACCATATGCAAATCATGTCAATTTGGAAAGCAAATCAGAACTACCTTTCGGGAAAAGGAAGGATCAGCTAGGATGCCTCTTGAGCTAGTACATACAGATACATGTGGTCCATTCAGGAAAACGACACCTCGAGGAGAAGAATACTTGATATTATTCATTGACGATTTCTCTAGGTTTTTCTGGTTAGGACTTATGAAGCACAAAGATGAAGCATTCGAAAAATTCAAATCCTTTAAAGCCTTGGTTGAAAATGAATCAGGATACAAAATTAAGTGTCTTAGATCCGACAGAGGTGGGGAGTTTACCTCAAATGAATTTTTCGATTTCTGTGAACATGGGATAAGAAGAGAATTCTCTACAGCTAGAACTCCTCAGCAAAATGGAGTGGTGGAAAGAATGAACAGAACTGTCCAACAAATGGCTCGTGCTATGCTTGATGAATCTGGAACTCCCGCAACTTTCTGGGGTGAAGCAGCACATGCTGCGGTTATTATTCTCAATAAAACAAATGTCCGAGTGAACAGCACTAAAACCCCTCATGAGCTCTGGTATGGTGAGACTCCTTCGGTAAAGCACTTCAAAATCTTTGGGAGAAAATGCTATATTAAAAACACTGATGAGCAACTTGGCAAACTTGAACCTAGAGTAGATGAAGGCATCCTTCTTGGTTATTCTCCACACAGCAAAGCATACAAGTGCTATAATAAAATACTTGGAAGAATTGTTGACAGCATTGATGTAGTGGTTGATGAGAAGGGATACATTCCTAGGCAAGTAAATCATGAAGATATCGAAGAAGATGAAGGCCATCCTCAAAGACAGAATGATGAAGAAGAAGAACCTCAAGAAGAACCAGAGGAGCAGATAAGGATAGAAGAGAAGACTCCATCCAGATATGTTTAGAAGAATCATCGAGAATCTCAGATTTTGGGACAGAAAGAAGCAGGTGTACAAACAAGAAGAACAATTGCAGAAGCTTCAAGCTATTTGGCATTACTCTCTTCCACTGAACCACAAAATGTGAAAGAGGCATGCAAAGATGAATGTTGGGTCAAAGCAATGGATGAAGAACTTGAGCAGATCGAAAAGAACAACACTTGGGAGCTGGTTCCTAGACCAAAGGATAAGAATGTTATAGGAACAAAATGGGTCTTCAAAAATAAATTGAATGAAAATGGAGAAGTAATTAGAAACAAGGCCAGACTTGTTTGTAAAGGGTATGCGCAGCAAGAAGGAATAGATTTTGAAGAAACTTTTGCTCCTGTTGCAAGACTTGAGGCCATCCGAATGTTCCTTGCTCTCTCAAGCTTTCAAAACTTCAAAGTATTTCAAATGGACGTGAAATCAGCCTTTCTGAATGGAGACTTGGAAGAAGAAGTATACATTGAGCAGCCAGATGGTTTCATTCTTAGAAATGATCCAAATCTTGTATGCAGATTGAAAAAGGCTCTCTATGGCCTCAAACAAGCTCCAAGGGCTTGGTACTATCGTTTGGACAAATATCTTCATCAACAAGGTTTTTCAAAAGGATCAGCAGACAACAATCTTTATATAAAAGTTGAAAATGACAAATTGCTGATACTTGTTGTGTATGTAGATGACATTATCTTTGGCAGCAATGAAGAAGCTATGAGTCAAAGCTTTGCCTTGGTGTTGCAGAAAGAATTCGAAATGTCCTTGTTGGGAGAACTGACATATTTTCTTGGTTTGCAAATCCAACAAAATGGAGGGATCTTCTTGTCTCAAACCAAGTATCTCAAGCAGATTTTGAAGAAATATGGTATGGAAGAAGCAAAACCAGTATGTACACCCATGGTCACAGGATGTAACCTCAGTGCAAATGATGAATCAACAGCAGTGCATCAACCAACTTAAAGATCTATGATTGGAAGTCTACTTTATTTGACAGGTACCCGACCAGACATCATGCATGTAGTGGGAATAGTTGGAAGATTTCAGGCAAATCCAAAGGAAACTCATCTTCAGGCAGTAAAGAGAATCTTCAAATATCTTCAAGGGACTCAAAACTATGGCCTATGGTATCCTAGAGATACAGATCTCACACTTCATGCTTATACAGATGCAGATTGGGCCGGAAGTGTGGATGACAGGAAAAGCACAAGTGGTGGTGCATTCTTTATGGGTTCCATATTAGTATCTTGGTTCAGCAAGAAACAGAGTTCGATTGCCTTGTCTACAGCTGAAGCAGAATATGTTGCTGTTGCATCTTGTTGCACTCAACTCCTTTGGATGATGCAAACCTTGCAGGATTTTCAAATCACTTGTACACCACCCATCTCCATCTTATGTGATAATACAAGTGCAATCAGCATTTCAAAGAACCCAGTCATGCATTCAAAAACCAAGCACATACCAATTAAGTATCACTTTCTCCGGGAACAAGTGCTTGAAAAAAAGGTCAAGTTGGAGTATGTTCCTTCTAAGGAATAGGTTGCTGATATACTCACCAAACCATTGCCTAGGGAGACCTTTGAATACCTCAGGCAAAAGCTAGGGGTTGTTGATGCATCATCTTGTTATTGAATCTCTTCTGATTATTGGTTGTACGCAAGGTTCATCTGAAGTATATGCGTACATGTGCTGGGTTGCAGATTGGTCAAAGATCGAATGGCACGGGTTCAGGGGGAGCATATCATGCATTGTTGGAATTATGGAGGAAGTACAGAATGAGATCATGGATGTTGGTCTGAATATTTCTGCAATACGTCTCTATCTCTTTCATGGTCATGGATTATGGTTCTTCTTTGCAGATCTGGTTTATAGTCAGGGGGAGCATGTTCTTAGGGGGAGCATAACCCTTTGCCCTTGATGTCAAAGGGGGAGAGTGATTGGTTGTTGTTGCCATCAAGTCCAAAGGGGGAGATTGTTGGCATTATGATACATATGTTTTACTTGATCGCAACCCACTTATCTCAGATAATAAATTATAGTGTAGAGAAAAGTTCACGCACTTTTATGCACAGAAAAGTTTATTTCATGTAGAGAAAAAGTTCACACACTTTCGTGCAAGGAAAAGCGCGTATATGTTGGAGAACTTACCTTTGGTCCATGGTAGTTAGTCCTTGGTATTTGAACCTATGAGGAAAAGCGCGTATATGTTGGAGAACTTACCTTTGGTCCATGGTACTTAGTCCTTGGTATTTGAACCTATGAGGAAAAGCGTGTATATGTTGGAGAACTTACCTTTGGTCCATGGTACTTAGTCCTTGGTATTTGAACCTATGAGGAAAAGCGCGTATATGTTGGAGAACTTACCTTTGGTCCATGGTAGTTAGTCCTTGGTATTTGAACCTATGGTTTTGGACCATGGTACTTCGTCAAAAGTGTTGATCTCACGTACTTTCATGGTTGGTTCATGGTATTAGTCCAACAGTTTTTTGATCCTATGGTTTTGGCCCGTGGTATTGTGAAAGGCCTAAGCCTATATAAAGCAAAGGAGATCACTTGGCTAATTCATTCTTGCAAATCGAATATCTTAAGATCTGAAATATTGGGTTATTGTTTTAAAAGTTTGATCTATGAAAGGGAAGTTGAAAGCGAATCTGTGAAGGGTGATCTCTCGAGCGCTGCAGCTGCGGAAGTGCGGAGGTGCCACAGAAGGCGCAGTGCGGAGACGCCACAGAGGCGCCACAGAAGGCGCAGTGCGGAGGTGCCACAGAAGGCGCAGTGCGGAGACGCCACAGAGGCGCCACAGAAGGCGCAGTGCGGAGATGCCATAGAGGCGCCACAGAAGGCGCAGTGCGGAGGCGCCACAGAAGGCATAGTGCGGAGGCGCCACAGAGGGCGCAGTGCGGAGACGCCATAGAGGCGCCACAGAAGGCGCAGTGTGAAGACGCCACAGAGGCGCCACAGAAGGCGCAGTGCGGAGGCGCCACAGAAGGCGCAGTGCAGAGGCGCCACAGAAGGTGCAGTGCGGAGACGCCACAGAGGCGCCACAAAAGGCACAGTGCGGAGACACCACAGAGGCGCCACAGAAGGCGCAGTGCGGAGATGCCACAGAAGGCGCAGTACGGAGGCGCCACAGAAGGCGCAGTGCAGAGGCGCCACAGAAGGCGCAGTGCGAAGGCGCCACAGAAGGCGCAGTGCGGAGGCGCCACAGAAGGTGCGGGTACGGTTGTCGCGATGCCACAGAAGGCGCAGGTGCGGAGTTTGAAAATTTATGAAAAGTGGTCCTTGAAAGAAAAGAAGTAGGGGGTTGTAGCTCCCTTCCAGGAGAGACTGGAAAATGAGAGAGAGTTGTAGCTCTCTGCAGGTTGCAGCCTGCGTACTGGTAAAGGACTCCACCAGTACAAAACCATTGTAAAAGGAGTTTCTAATTTGAAAGAAGATAGAGACATATTGCAGCAGGTGGTTTTCACCCACATTGGGTTTCCACCTTACATCTTGTGTTCTTTGGTGTGACTATCTGTTTTCTTTGTTCATGCTCATTATTTTATGGTACTGACATGCAAAAATAATTCAAAGAATAAATAAGGAAGATTTATTAAAAGAACTTGATGATATTGATTCACCCCCCCTCTCAGTATTATTTCCAACAAGCAGCCCCAGTTCCGAATCAAGCAAAGAAAACAAAAGGCACCGGAGCAACCAACGCAACAACAACAAATCATAACTCCCTTACAGCAAAATTATGTTCAAGGAATGGAAGAATTAGATGACGAAGATCTGGTAATTGAAACAAATCACTTTTTCACTGCTGATGGTATGCCTATATTTCTGACCGAAGAAGAAGAATATGCAGAAGTTCCAGATATTCAAAGGGATGAAGATTACATCTTAGCAAATGATGTGGTTTTGGAGGTTGAATCTGATGATTATCAGTGTGGTTATATGAATGCTTTAACTGCACAGTAGAGACAATATTCTTTAAGGAGCAAAGATGTACCAATCAATCCCATTCAGAAAAGAAAGGATATGCAATTCAGGAATGATTCCTCAATTATTTAGAAGAAAGGGAAAGATCTTGTTGATCCGAATCCCAGCAAGGTAACATCAACAAGTATCACTGCAAATAAGAAGAACAACCAGCAAAGGATAGTGCAGCGAAAGAGCAAGAAGATAAGAAGGACATTGGTGTCAAAGAGGTAGAAAAAGTTTCATCCTTTAATTTAGAAAATGAAATTGCTAAATTAAAACTGTCCATTCCTTTAACTGAGCTTGTTAAGAATAGCAATTATAAACACCATGTATCTAGAATATTGCAAATAGATCCTTTGTCAGACATGGTGAATTTCTAGGATGATCATCATGAACTCATTTTTGGTCCAGCCATAGAAGGTCAGCTTGAAGATACTGAAGTCCCTCCCTTTTATCTGAGTCTTAGGCTGCATAAGTACATTCTCCATAATGCTATGCTAGATTCCGGAGATTCTCATAATTTGATGCCTAAAGCCATTATGGAAAAATTGGGCCTGGATATCACTCGAAAATATCATGATTTGTACTCCTTTGACTCTGGTAGATCTCATTGCATTGGTCTCATCAAAGATTTGGTGGTTTATTTAGATCAAATCCCAGCCAAAAATGTCTTGATGAATGTGGTAGTTGCTGATATACAACCTCAATTTGGTATGCTCTTATCTAGATCGTGGGGTGCTAAACTCAAAGGCACTTTACAACTTGACTTCTCTTATGCTACCATCCCAGTTTTCGGTCAATTGAGGAAGTTGTGCCAGGAAAAGAAAATGAAGTACATGATCACTAGTAAAGAGAAGCCTGTGAATCATCCCATAAATGCTTTACATACTATTTTAGAGTCCTTTTTTTGTACTCTAATAGTGGATTGAAGGATGTAGATATTCAGCTTGTAGAAGTAGATGATGTACCAGAAATTTCCGAGAATTTTAGAACAGTTCTTAATCAAGAAAAAGAAAAAATAGCAAGTTCCTCTTAGCAGCCCACACGGCAGCAAAAGGTCAGTGAAGAGAAGCAAAATGAAGTAATCAGCCAAGGTAAGGTTGAGAAAGAAACAGAATTTTAGCATCTAGAAGATGAAGCCACCCTTTGGAGCATGGACTTCAATGGTTTTGTGGGTAAGGACGATGCTAGTATTGGAATTTGGATTTGAAGCCCTACTTTCCAACCTACCAAAGTCCCGAGTAATGTTAGAGTATGTTCCTACAAGTTAGCTTTTGATTGCTCTAATAATGAAGCGGAGTATGAGGCTTTGATTACAGGTCTTAATATTTTGAAGAAGCTTGATGCAAAAAGGATTTATGTTTATGGTGATTCGGAACTGGTGATTAAACAAGTAAAATGAGAATATCAAGCAAAACATCCGCGGATGAGAGCCTACAGAAATGTAGTTCTGGATATTTTGGTGATGTTTCTTGAATATACCTTGATAGCTTTACCCCGGACTCAAAACATCATTGCAGATTCACTCGCCACTGCGGCCAGCAATTGGAAGATTCCATTGAAATCTAGCAACAAATTGAAATTCATGTCAAACATAGACCTATTGTTCCTGATAATTTGAGGTATTGGAAAGTGTTTTGGGATAATAATGAAATTAATGCCTTTTTGCCGAATGAAGGAAATTTTAAGAATGCTTCTGTTGATGATGATTGTGATTCCGATGAACAAGATATTGAAGTAAATCAGATGGAGGTTTACAGCTGAAGGATAATATTATTCCTAGAGGTCTCATATCTTTAGAGGAGCTTTTTTATCAGGATGATGTGGCAAGAAAGCCAACCTTGGTTCCTATGAACAAAGGAATTGAAGATGTAAATCTTGGAACAACTGACAAGCCCAAGCTTGTAAAGTTATCAAAAGCATTGCCTACTGAAGTAAAGGCTAAGTATGTTAGATTACCTTCCGAATTTTCTGATGTTTTTGCATGGGATTATTCAGATTTGAAGGTGTATGACAAGGATATCATTCAGCATACTATTCCTATCAAGCTGGACCAAAAACCTTTTAGACAAAAGTTGAGAAGGATCAATCCAAAGCTGTTGCCTTCCATCAAGAAAGGTAAATAGATTGTTTAAAGCTGGCATCATTGTTCCAATTAGATTTTATGATTATATTTCAAATTTGGTCCCGGTACAAAAGAAGACCAGAGAAATAAGGTTGTGTATAGATTTCTGGAACCTCAACAAAGTGTCCTTAAAGGATAATTACCCTCTTCCTAAGATGGACCATATTCTGCAAAGAGTAGTTGGAGCATCATGGATGTCACTACTTGATGGTTACTCAGGCTATAATCAAATCTTGGTGCATGAAAAATACCAAGACAAAACTGCCTTCACAACACCTTGGGAACTTTTCAGTATGCCAAAATGCCATTTGGATTGAAGAATGACAGAGCCACTTTTCAGCGGGTGATTGACATAACTCTTGCTAATGAGAAGGATGTTTTCTTGGTAGTTTATTTAGATGATTTGACGATATTTTCTGGTTCTGATGATGAACATTTGCACCACTTAAGGATTGTCTTTCAAAAATGTAGGAAGTTCGGGATTTCTCTAAACCCGAAAAAGAGTCTTTTTTCCATGGACGAGGGTAAACTGCTTGGTCATATCATTTCTAAAGATGGTATTTGCATTGATCCTTCAAGGGTGGAGGAAATTCAGCATACAGACTTTCCACGCAACAAAAAGGAGATTCAAGATTTCAATGGTAAGATAAATTTCTTACGTAGATTTATACCAAATTTGGCTGAGCATTTACGTGAAATAACTAATATGTTGAAGAAGGAAAACATTGTGAAATGGACTGAGGATGCCATGAAATCATTCAATTTGGTAAAGTTTGCTTTGACTATGTTATCACTCGGGTTGTTCCCTGCCTCCTGAAGGGAATACGGCCGAGGTAACCACTAACCAATCTTTTAGCTGCAGGTCCTAGCCTACCTGCAACCAAAGAGGGCTCTCTCTTTGTAATTTAGCTTGTTTTGTAATATTTTAGGTTAGTTATGACGCACAGGTTTTTATTTTAAATTTGTTGGATGGTGATTTCAAGCAGAGCTGGGATGCAAGTCCAAAACAGTTTATACTATTGGGCAATGGAGTCAATGATGGTGTACTGCTAAAAGTATTTCTTGGGTAAGGGGTAATGCTACAGAGCAAGATAGACAGTCCTGGAACAACTTTGAAATCTAAAATTGATGGAATGAAGTCAGGGAATGAAAGGCAATCAAGAATCTTTCATTATGCTGGTAGAGGGAAAGTGCATGAATATTATTCAGGAGCAATTAAGAATTTCCTAAACAGTATTCAAAATGAAGGAATTAGTGCAAACATGAGCAATTAAGAATTCATATCTATGACTAATCCTGAAGAAAACATAATTAATAGCAAAGATTGAACACAGGGTGCATTTAAACAAATCATGGGCTATTCTTCTTCTCTGTTACCAAGAATATGAACATATATGGAATTTGTAAACACAGAAAACATAAAACACAGTTTAGAATAACTTATTGTTCAATAGAATGACACAGGAATTCTGTAGCTGGTCCCAGAACATCATTTGCACATTCAGGCGGTGCAGAAACCATGAACTTCAGTAGCCATTTGTATTATAGAGTCTCAAAAATTACAGCGCAGCCTAGAAAGAAAATCACCAACCCCAAATACATTTATGGGGGGGTATTTATGCAAAAAAGGAGATACAAAATATCATGAAGATAAGTCTTGAACTCATAACTTCCTTTACCAACTCTTAAGAAGTAGTAAATGATGGAATAAATGCTGTAATAAGTATGAACATGCTAGCTGTCCAATTTGTCAGAGGTATTTTGACTTTCTGGGCTGAGTGAGTCGGCTGGTTGTTGCGCATTCATTCTGCGTTTGTTGCCTTGATGTTGCTATGTTGTTTGTCGCTGTCTTGGCCTTTACCATCGGTGCTTTATTTCTTTGCATTTAATGAGCTGTACGCTAACCTGTAGCTGATTTAAAAGAATTAATAAACAAAATTACCTGAGCAATGTCTCTATCATTCCTTTCCACCAATCCTCCGTAGGCAACTGATGTCTTTGTATCTTTATTAGTGTTTCATCAGCTTCAGTGTATCTATAAAAGTTTGGCTGGACTTCGAAGAGATGGTTTATCTCATGTTTAATATAAAATAGATTTTCCAGCTTGCCATAAAGACTTTGTCCAGAGGGAGGCCCTATTTCTTCTGATGTGCTCGAGGACGTTGTGATTTGATTGGAGGCATAGTTGTTTACTCTATTGGCATAATGCTCATGTGATAGCAGTCTTCCAGCGCTGGTTAATAAACTGGGTAGCCCTCTGCTCTGTAATGCTGCAAACTTTATTCTGAACTCATTTACCTCTGCTTGCATTTCTTGGCATTTTCTTTCCAGAGTTTGCACAAAATTCCTTAGGGTCAACACCCTTTTCACTAGTAAGATGGTATCAGTCCTATTCCTGATTCCTATTGCTGCCAACTGCTCTTTGGTATGAGTGTTCAGGAATTGAATCATTCTGTTGGCTTGCTCAGGCATATTTCCTAAAGATGCTCTAGCCTTTTGATTTTCAAACTGAGCCAAGCCTATCAATTCCATCTGCTCATGTATAGTTTCAATGGATTGCCATTGGTCTGTAATGGATTGGCCAATCTTGGCCCACAAAATTCTCTTGACTTCAGCCAGAGTCCTATCAAGAGTAAGCTCCTTTTCCAACTCCTTTATCCTTTTCTCCAGGGTTTTCACTTCCCTTGTTTTCTCAGCTACATCCATCTTTGATTTGTCATATCTTTCCTCAATTTTGGCCAGCTTTTCTTTGGCCTCTTTCAATTCAACCATCTGTACTTCCAAGGCCTTTATTTCTTTCATCATATCTTCCATACTCAAACTGGCCTCTTGCTCTGCTAGTGCTGTTGTTGTTGTTGAAACTAGTGTTGAACTTGAGGTAATTGTTGTGGATGTTGGATCAATGGGAGAGACTGTTGTGGTGGCCGTAGGAGGAGCAGCTGTAAGAATCTGAGTTATTTGAATTGGCTGAGAGGCCAACTATCCCTGTCTTCCTTGCAATGATGCCTCCTGTTAGCACTTGAATTTGGCCTCAGGCTGAGAAAGACAAAATCCAAGGCAACATCAAACCACTTAGCGTCGTAGCTAGCCTTACAGGGTAGGAGAGGGCTCTCTCCGGGTCTATCTCGGCAAAAGGTCTTCAAAGGGCGGAGATGACCAATAAAGAACACTGATTTTAGGCTAGTAAAATGATTGAGAAGGTTTGATTTCAGTTTTTTAGGGTTTTGGTGGAAAACAGGGGGAGAGCAATTTTGGGTGCGGGGATGGGACACAGCTTTTGCAGAGGTCTTTTTGGGGCAAGGTAGGAGATTGTCTTGATGCCTTTGATTTAAGTGAATGGATAGGAATGACCGGTGAGGAGCTAAAGAGAGCAAGAAACCATCGAGATTTCTCTTTAGACAGAGGAAAACATAAATATTAAGCAAACTTAAAGGCAGAGCATATAAATTATGAATTCTACCTTAACACTTCATTTACATAATGTGCAGAAAAGAGAAAGAGGAAATTGATACACATAAAAAATCTTACAAGTACATGAGAGAAGCACACCATCAACACAAATAACCACAGGAATCCCAAATAGTGCTGCAAAACCCTGGTCTTTCCTTTGCCAAAATTGCAGAGATACAAAGTGTAATACAATAGAAGCTTATCCCTCAAGAGTACAACCATGAAAATGACTAAGAAAATACATAATATAGGCAAGCTAACATATTTCCTTGCCTATAGGGGTCGAGCTCATCCTTACAGGAGCTGTTTCAACCAATTCTAAACTGAGCACTAAAATCTAGGCAGTCAAAACAACTTGCCTCTATAAGCTAGGAAACCAATTCATTCATTAAATTTTTGACTTTTTATGAATGAATCTTCTAGAAGAGATAAATAAGTGCCATGAAATCATAAAATTACATCAATTACATCAAGGAGGATGAAAAATCACTCCAAAAAGTCAAAACTAGTCAAATCTGCGTTTTGCTGAGCTGTAGGTGAAAATCTGGCAAATTTCCCTGATGTGTAGCGCCCCAATTCTCAACGTGTAGTTCACCTTTGATCCAACTTTTGAGGCACTTCCCGGCATCCAAATGAGTCAAAAGTAGGCTTGTTGGAAAGGTCCGGATGTCTACTTTCCAACCCAAGTGGAATTTCTCAATTTGGTGTCCATTTACCCCTCCAAAATTTCAATCTCCCAAGACTGCTTCCTATGTGTCCAAAAAGTGGCAGAAAGTCATTTTTTGCATGTTTTTTGACCTTCTAAGGGCTCAAAACCTGATGAAATGTCTTGGAAATTGCTGAGAAAGTGTAATTTGTCATGAAAAATCCAAAAATTCTGAGTTTTTGAGAAATGGACTTGCCCATCTTCAGGGTAGCGCGCTACGCGTTGAGGGCAAAAACCTGCTTTTTGACCAAAAAAATCAAAAATGACCAAAATTGCTCCAAATTCTCTGAAATTTGAGCTGAAGGTGTGTCATTTAGTACCATGCTCCTCCAAGGAAGCCTCAACCAAAATATGAAGGGGATCGGGCCTTTTCCTCCGTTTTAGTGCCTTGGCCAACCGTCCTTTGAGCACCTTCATTCTTGCTTTACACACATGCATTCGAGCCCAATAGTGATTCTTCATGTGTCGGAGCATGTCTTTTTCCATGTTTGCCTTGGCTAGCAACTTTTCCAAATGAGTATTAACCCGGATGAGCATAGCCTCTCGCTCAATGGGTGTCAAATCACCGGGTCTCTTGCGAGCCAAGTTGCAGTCTTCATGGATCCTCCGCAACTCATCAAGAGAGTGTTCATCCTCTAATTGCTTGTTGCGCTGCTCTAAATAAGTAATTTTCCAATTTGCCATCTCCAATTTTTGCTGCAACAAGTCATTTTCAGCCCTTAGTTGCTGGATGATCTCCTTTGACTCCAGGCTAGGAGAAATGATATCAAGGTCAACGACATCTATGCCTGGAACACGTGATGGCCCCTCATCAATCTTGGGCTGCTTGCCTCTCTCTGGTACTTGTGATGCTGTCGAAAGTGAGGCCCCTTCCACCTGATGTGGAGATAACACTCGCTGTGCTGATGAAGAAGGCGAGACCCCTTCCACCTGATGTGGAGATAATACTCGCCGTGCAGATGCAAATAAGACCCTGTGGCCTCTCTGATATGTAACATAAGGAGGAGTGCTAACATGCTCGGGCTCTAGAATATCAAACTGATGTGAAGACCCTCCCTCATCACGAACAACCTCAGGAGGTGGTTGTGGCACTGTGAACAAGTCACGAGAAATGAAATCCTCCCATGGAATACCCTGTTGTGCCAACTGATGCATGACCAAAATCTTGATCAGTGCATAATGATAGATGCTCTTTTGTTGCTGTGCTGGGCTCTTTCTTTGCACCAAGGGCACCATTCTCTCTATATTTCGGCACATGAAGAATGGAATGTTCATCATTTGTACCCGTGTGAAATGCATCAACAAACGGATATGGTACGAATATAAACGTGAAAATCTTCCCTCGCAAGTGAAATAGCAAATGATGATCCTCATCAAAGGTGCATACTCGTCTCTTAAGAATCTGAAGGGAAAAACACCAGTTAGGTGCCTCATATATACAGGTTTGATGTATGGATCATAATGAAATATGTCCAACTGCTGGCACTTGTTCCACTCTTCTCCAATATTGGGTATCCCTGTTGCTTGAGCAACAATCTCGGGTGACAATGTGAAGTCCACTCCTGCAAGATTCACATGCCCATTGTGAAAATGTAGGACAAACAAGCGGGCAAATTCCTTGTGGTGTTGAATTTGAGAGATTCTCTCACAATATTCATAGCATGATTGATATCGGAAACATGACACTGCAAGTGGACAAGCTTGTAGATAAGCCAAAGAGGTGGGCTCCTCCCTGACATGTTGACCACCTTTACCACCCCTGTGATGCCTCCTTGGCACCTCTACCTCTGGTGTTGATTCATGGTCATCACTTTGCTCATAATCTGTTTCAGTTTCTGACATGGTTTTGGAGGCAAGTGGCTGAAAAATAATGCTGACTGTGCACCCAATGAACTGTTGTTTTGACTTGTTTAAATGCTGAAAAGATTTTGAGAGAGAAGTAGTTTTGGTAGCTTGTTGGCGATTTCCTGAGCAAGAAACCCAACGCGTAGCGCACCCAGCCTAATGCGTAGCGCGCCTCCAACGCGTAGCGCCTGAGTTATTTAGCACTGGAAAATGCGCAATGATGCGTAGCGCGCCCCCAACGCGTAGCGCGCCTCCTCTGATGCGTAGCGCGCCACTGTAATTTCCCAATTCGCCCAATGAACTTTGAAATCAACTTGACAAGTATTCTCTTGAAGTGTTGAGAGGAAAATGAGTTACCAATGAGGAGGGAGGGACTTTTATAGGCTCACTTTTGAATTTAATTTGCCCAAAACCCACTTTATAATGTTTTTGAAATGACACTTTTTGAATTAATTATTGCTGACTTCTGGTTTCCTTTTTCAAAATAGATTGGTTGAAATGATGATTTCTCTTGAAATTTTTTGCAGGGATAGCTTCGGAGATGTCTTGGCAAAGGAGACCAAGGCTGCATGCCAACTTTTGGAGAATTTGAACTTTTTACAAATTTTTACAAAAATGAGATAATGACCTTTGTCTTCAAAAACAGGGTTTTTGAAAACAAGGTAAAAATTAGCTGTACAATGATAAGAGTTATAACAATGATGCTTTATGAAGGACATCCCTCTGGCCTGCTGGTCCTTTATGACATTTCAAGACAAAGCTTGACTCAACCCTAGACCTAAGACCTTGACATTGAAAACAGGGAAATGACCTTGTGAAGATTTTATTTACTCAGGAAAACATGATCCAGCAATGCCAAACAAGAGGGGAATAAAAGACATAAGCTTCTCCACCAGGGTTATGGCATGCTTAACGGGATGCAACATGACCACACTGATGAGACACCTAATTATGAAATGCAAAGAGTTTTGATCTCTGGTGGAGGGCTACTAGACCGACTCTAACACCTCCAAGGCATTCTCCGTTTCTATCAATCTTTTATGCAACTTCATGAGCAAGGTAACCACATCCTCCTCTTCTTTTTGTTGTGCTACCTCTGTAGTTTGAGGATGTAATGTAGATGGCAGCCTGAGTTGTCTTCTGAGGGCTGCTATGTCTTCCTCTTTCTTCTTGATCAAGGCCTGAATGCCCTTCGGATCCTGGGGATCATGTCCCAACTCTATAATAATCTCCTCCAAGGATTTGATTCTATTATCCTTAGCCATTGAGGAGGCTTTCTCTAATTCTAGCTGGGCAGTAGTATTGTGCAATGAGTTTTGCAATCTATGAGCCAACAATGTTTTGTCTGCCAAGGTCGAATATACCATTTCATCGATCTGCTTGTGTAACTCAATCTGGTCTATTGGATGGATATCCTTGGAGAGAACTTCCAGATTGGTTCTGATATAGTGAGCAACTGATTGTGGTTGCTGCATTGTAGTTCTGAAATGACTGAGGGTCATTTTTCCTTCTTGGATGTCATAGGCTGCCATTAGCTTTTGCTGATTAGTGGGAGCCATATTTAGCAGTTGGTTGTAAAGCTGGAACCTCACTGGCTCATTTCTAGCTTTGATATCAATGAATGCCTTCTTAATATCAAAGCCCTGTCTGCTCTATTGGAGGGTGGATGTAACCTCCACACCTTGTTGTCTTTCTTGCTCTGGCTGGAAGGAGCTGGCTAATGTCTCCATACTTGGGGGAACTTGCTGTTCAGTTGGCCCCTCTGGCAATTCTTCCTCTGAATAAGGATTCAATCTTTGTCTCTTTTCTCCTTGCTGATCTATAGATGTCCCTGTGGGTGTTTCTTCCTGTCTATCCCTTTTCTTGGCCCTTTCCTCATTAAGAGGAGTCTATAACACAGGAATTTCCATCACCTTTGCTTGAGTTGAAGGGTCTTGCCCTTGACTTTGTTCATCTGTTGAAACCGGCCGGTCTGCCATTGTCTCTTGCTGCTCAAAATGGTGCACTTGCTATTCTGAATGTTGCACCTCTTTTCCTTTAGATGTTCCTGCTAGTGGAGCACTTTCTTGGGCAGGCTGTTGGGAAGCCGTGGTGGATGAGGTGCCTTCTCCAAGGTGCTGAGGAGATGTGAAAAACACCTGTCCAAAAGATTCCAAGTCAACTGATTTTTCAAGGTTCTTGATTGCTTTTTCTGTTATCTCTTCTTCAGTAAGCTCTTCCACTAGTGTGCCCTCTACCCATTCTTGTTGATTGGCATATTGTTCAATTTCAGGGATTCTGTGGTGGGGATACCCTGTGAGCTTGTTTTTTACTCTTCTAAAGCTTATGAAATGTTCAGGGTCATATGGTGACCAATGGAAACTCAGTTTGAGCTTAAGTTTCTCTCTCAGAATCTCGTCAGCATCCTTCCATGCTTCTTCCCTTTTATTAAAGATAAAGGGGCCCAATTGATGTCTTATTTTAAGTTGTGCCTTTTTCCTAGCACCATAGAAGTGCTTTAAGTCTGCACTGTTGAATTGTCGATAGTACTCCAAGGCAAAGAGTCTCATGGGGACATATTTTGGTAGTCTGCATGGGGCTAATTCACAGCCATAGATCCTTATTACAGTGTGGTTTTGGTAGTAGTACCAGTCACCAATGCTGTATCCCTTTGAGAGGTGCAGAATTCTCTGCATTTCAGCAGTGAGCCTGGGAGGAGGATCTGTTGACAACAAGCAAGTGGCTGGGTAGACAAAAAGGTCAATGAACTCACAGTATGTGTATGGGGAGAGATTAACATGATGGAACACTGATGACCAAAAAATCACAGACCTTCGCTCCCCCTTAGCATCCAATTTCTTGAGGAAACTGGGAAACTATCTGATTGATAGTACAGTAGCAAATGATATATATGAGAAGTATATTTGAATACCCTTTCCCTCTCTAAGTTCATGAACTGCTCATGAATCTTGTTAGCTATGAAGGTGGCATAGTCATACTTGATAGCAGGCGGCTGTCCTAGAGTAAATATGGACATCAAAGCAAAGATAGTCTCATCCACAATTTCACTTGTTCTGAATCCCAGGATGTAGGAAATCATATCTATGAGCATTTTTCCCTCCTCAGTAAACCAAGCATGGTGATAGGGGATTGTGAATCTAGAGTAACACTCTGGTGGCATAAATAGCTTGGCAACTCGGTCAACTTCTGCAGAGGACAACTTTGAGGCTTGATCCAGTAATTGTTTCATGGAAAGGGAGACTAGAAGCTGAGTTGGCTTGAATTGCAACATCTCATTTATAGACTGAGGAGTAATGTAAAAGAGGACATTTTCGGAAGGGTCCATCGCTGCCCTTTGAGAAGGCTCATAGTTAGCACGGCATTGATGGATGAGGTCAGGGAAGATATTGACTGAGGGGAGGTAGTACATAGGCATGTTGGATTCCCATATTCCTAATAGGTTAGCTTTGTTTTTGAATTTATTCCTTATTTCACAGAAAGCCTGAAGGTGAGGCTTGTCTCCCTCCATATCAACAATTTGATAGTCTCTGTCAGCAAGACGTATCCACTCTAACTCTCTATGAGGTGCATTTAATAGTTCGATATTGAGGGCAACTGGAGCCTCCATGATTTTCTGGGATTATAGCTGGATTTGGCCTATATTTCAACAGGAAAACAGAGTCCTGACAATGGATTTTTCTTGACAGGGAATTTGCAATTCGAGTTATGTGCGAAGATGGCTCTGCTGAGTAGAACTCAATGGGAACAGAGAGTATGCAGGGTTCTGCAACAAGAAAGCTTGAAAACAGTGGAGAGAGCGGGGATTTTACAGGTTTTTTAGTGGTTTTGCAGGTGAAGGGGAGCTGGATTTTGAGCTTTAGTGGGCAGTTTATCAGAGTCACAGAAACTGGCAGGTTTACGCTCGATCATATGGTTTAAACAGTGATGCAGAGTGGAGGAGTTTGCGAGCGGCAATGTCTTCAAATTCAATTTAGGTGTGTTGGCGATTTTTTTGCAGAGAAACTATGAAAAACAGGGTTATGGGCGTTCCCGGGTAAATACCTGTTTGTTGGAGACTTTGTTATGGAACGTAGTTGCAGGTAGAGCCAAGGAGGTCGCGTTGCAGGTTGAATACGTCTGGGTGGCAAACTGGGACGTTAAATGGCGGATTGGTCGTATTTTTCATGTAGAGGCTTTAGCTATTGGTCACATAAAAAACAAACAAAACATCACTTCCGTGAGTTTTAACGCAATTTTGTGGTTTTTCGGTCTTTTTGGTGCTTTTTATGCTAACGTCAGCATGACGTCACATGGTCTTGTAGCGGGGTATAGTAGGTAACGTGGCGCCTGACGTGGATGGGTGACGGGGTGGCCACGGGGGATTGTACAATAGCGAGGGTGCTGACGCAAAAGCCGACGCAGAGATGACATGCGTAGAGGGGAGGACAAGCGGTAAGTGGTTTGCTATCGGACCGCTTTTGGTACGGGAGCGGTTTGTGTCAGCGCGAGCCCGATGTAATCGAAACGGGCCACGTGTCCCCGTGTATGGTGGAAAAACCACTTTCTATCGGGCGCTAACCCTCGTACAACGGGGTGGCTCCAATATCGGCAAGGACCGTTGGATCTGCAAGGGCGGATCGGAGGGTTGACGGGATGCGTAGGTGTTGGTACGATATGGCGCGAGGACCCTCCCGTATTTTAATATTATAACATAATGCGAGGGTTTATAATTTTGGTTATATGGGTTTTATGGTTTGTACAGTGCGGGCATGGTTATTAATTCGACCAAATATCAAACTAATCCCAAAGGTTTATCTGCGCACCATGGTTTGAATGTGTGGTAAAGTGGGAGGGTTAAAGCGGTTATTTATTTAACCTGAGGTTAAATAAATCCCGAGGGTTTATACGCGGAAGGGTTAATATGAAGTCCCGGGTGGACTTAATATTTCCCAAAAACTATATTATATGGCTATAGTGCCAAGGGGTAGGGATATTTAGTATTTTTTGGGGTTTTTATATAGTTTTTTGTAGAATAGGGGTAGGAAAATGTTTGAGGGAGCTAAATAATAGAGTTAGAGGTTAGTATGACTTTGTGGAATGAAACTGCATGAGTGAGTCCTAAGCTTATAGAGTAGAAAACTTAGGCATAGGGAAATGAAAGGAATATGGAATGATGATTTTTACACAAGAAATGTGGCTTCTTTCCACTAAGTAAACTCAGAGTTTAACTTAGTATTTCTCATAGAATGAAGTGAAACAGGACTTATTGGGCAGATCCCAATGTCCTTGAGGGGAATTTAGTAAAAGATTTCTGGGGAATGAAGGGGGAAATTAGTCATGCTTCCACTGTTTTGCAACCAAATAACTGCCTTGGTACCTGTATCATTGATGAGATGAGTCCTTCTTGACAAGGCAAAAGATCACAACCTTGTTCTGCAACCTCAAACTACCTACCTAGCCTAATGCACTTAGCATTTTTTCTTCATTTTGATTGGGTGCACTTGAACTAGAAAACCATGATTTTCCTCTTTTCTTTTGACTGCCCTCCTATCTAAGTCTACCCTTATCTCTTCCAAGGGCCTAGATTAAGTAGTTGGGCTCCTTATTTTCTCTATCTATCTATCCATCTGCCAAGCTTGAACTGTTTGGACAGATATTCTTTCTCTATTCTACAACAAGCAATTTAAACATGGAATGGTCCAGATTGAACTGTTGGGCCATCCATCAAGTGTGATAAACAACGGTATTTGCACATTGTGAAATTGTAAAATAAGATAACAGTGGCATTTTGACTGGCCACTTTCCTGGTCTTTTGGTTTTGGGTTCATTTTCTTTACTTTTGTTGACCAATTTACTCTTTTTTCCCTTTGATTTTTCTTTTAGGGCATACCCTCTTTACATTTTTTAACTTTCTTGATTTCTTTACAAAATATTGAACCTTTGCAGCATGAAAAGATGAACATATTTGGCACTTCCATAGTCAATCATGAAAAATGAAACCTACTGGTATAGGAACCTAACAGACTACAGCCCTAGTCTTGATTAGTCCTGATTATACTCATGATTTTATTATATTTTCATTTGCATCAGAGCACACCATGGTTGTGGTATTGATGCAAAAGAGGGATTAGGTGGAGCAACCCATTGCTTTCTGCAGTAGGACTATTCGAGATGTTGCCTTGCGTTACAATATCATTGAAAAACAAGCGATGGCTCTTATAAAAGCATTGAAAGATTTCAGAGTATACATTCTGCATTCACATACTATCATATGTTACTAACACAATAGTCAAGGATGTTCTCATGAAAACTGATCCGTAAAGAAGAAGAGGTAAGTGGATAGCAGTAATGTTGGAGTATGATCTTGAGATTAAGCCTACCAATCTGATCAAAGTACAAGGCTTGACAAAACTGATGGCTAAATCAAATCTGCATTCTCTAGATATAAATCTCATTACAGCAATGTCAGAGGACGAAGATGATGGCTCACTCATTCAAGTATCAGAAATGTTTCTCAAATCACCTTGGTATTTTGATATATTTTATGTTCTTCGGCATCTTTCGCCACCTCCTGGAATGTCAAGAAGTAAATGTAGATCACTAAAACTCAAGTCTGGAAAATTCTGCATTTTAAATAGTGCTCTCTATTGGAAAGACCCGAAAAGGGTTCTTCTTAATTGTTTGGTTGAAGATGAAGCTCAGCAGGTAATGAATGATTTTCATAGAGGTGATTTTGGTGGTCATTTGTTTTGGAAAACAACAGTTAAAAAAGTTTTGAGAGCAGGATATTATTGGTCGACTTTGTTTTCAGATTTATATAAGATAGTGATGGGTTGTCATGAATGCCAAGTTTTTCAAGGAAAAAGGAAGTTGCTTCCTCTTCCTTTGAAGATAGTTGAAGTAAATTCACCTTTCCGGTAGTGGGGACTTGATTTCATAGGAGAAATCCATCCTACGTCATCAGCATAACACAGATGGATTTTGACAGCTACCGATTACTTCACCAAGTGGATTGAGGCAATTCCGACAAGGCAAGCCATGGATGCAGTAATTATCCAATTTTTAGAATCCAATATCTTGTCTCGTTTTGGGTGCCCTCACAAGATTATAACAGATAATGCAGCATCATTTAAGTCCAAGAATATGGTTGAGTTTGGCAATAAGTACAATATTACATTGGGTCATTCCACAAAATACTACCCGCAGGGCAATGGGCTGGCTGAGTCATCAAATAAATCCTTGGTGAACATTATCAAGAAAATGTTGGAGGCAAACAAGAAGAATTGGCATCAAAAGCTTGTTAATGCCTTGTGGGCCGACAGAGTGAGCAGCAAGAAATCCATAGGTATGTCACCTTTTGAGTTGGTTTATGGTACTGATACAGTGTTTCCTACATCATTTGCAGTCTCGATCATGAGATTATTACAGGAAGTTGGTAGCGAAGAGGATGATATTTAGCGCAAAATTAATCAAATGATTCACCTTCAGCAAACAAGAGAAGAGGTTTCCCAAAACACTTTCTGGTTGCAAGAGAAGATAAAGAAGATTTATGACCGCAAAACCAAAGCAGAAAAGTTTCAGCTGGAAGATGTAGTGTTGCGGTGGGATGCACGGAATGAGGAAAAGGGAAAGCATGGTAAGTTTGACAATTTATGGAAAGGACCATATAAAATCTCAGCTTATCGGGGACATAATGCATTTTTGTTAAAGGAAATGGATGGTCAGGAATGTTCAAGAGGGCTAGTGAATGGTAGGCTCCTAAAGCACTACTACTTTTGAGGTTGTTCCCTGAAGTTACTTCACCTTCATTGTATATACCAGTTTGATTTTCCTTGCAAGGTTTCAAGTACACTGTCATCTGAACTTGGGGCCCGAAGTGAAGGCTATAAAGTTTGAATGATTAATGTCAAGTTTGGTTGATTTGGTTTATAGTCAAGTTTAGAGTCAGTTTCGGTTTGTATTGAGTCATTTTTCATTTTTTTGTTTTGACCGTATTGCCCAATACATGAGCCACTTGGTCTACGGTGTTCTTGACACCTCCAAGTAGCTTCCATCCCCAATAAGGCCAATGTTAGTGTCAGTATATGCATACTTCTATCAGGGATCAAAATTTGCTCTTTGCATTTTCATTTTAGGGGTCCCATACTGAAAATTTTACATCATTTCATTAGGTCATGTCAAACTAATCCACTGATGGTTGTCTTCTCTTCAAAAAATCTAAATTTCTCCCTCATAGAGTATACTCACCAACCCTGCTTCAGGTTGTCTTCAGTTATGGTTTCATGGTCAATTTGCAATCATGCTTTCATTAGGTCATAGGACATGTTTTCACTAGGTTTTAGGGTTTCGTTTCCAAGGTCAAGAGCCTAATTTTAAGTGTAAATAAAGGTCAGCAAGGGTATGGGGATGATAAATAAGTCAAACATGATGGCTTGTAGGTCATAACCACTGAATAATTATCTTTTAACCTAATGTAATTTTCACCTCAAAAACATTCCAAGGTCAAGAGCCTAATTTTAAGTGTAAATAAAGGTCAGCAAGGGTATGGGGATGATAAATAAGTCAAACATGATGGCTTGTAGGTCATAACCACTGAATAATTATCTTTTAACCTAATGTAATTTTCACCTCAAAAACATGTTTTTGAGGTGAAAATAAAGTATTTTCAGTTTATTTATATTTCTTATGTAATTTTAAGTCATTGTATGTAATAAATGATCCCAGCTACACCAAAGCACCTCTCCTTGTTGAAAGATAGAGAAACACTAAAAAAATTATTTCAAGTTGATCATTATCCACCTAAAAAGACACAAAGAAGAAAAGGCATTTAAAACAGAGTTTTGAAGAAGGACAAGAAACATTAGAAAGTGGGTTTTCAAGTGAAAAATCAAAATTTACTCCTATTTAAGCTCTCACATTTCATTTTCAAGTTCATTATTCTCATTTGGAAATCAAGGAGTCAAAAATTGAGAAGAAGAGGCAAGCTTGAGTGAGTTTTTGGCGAAGGAAAGTTGGCGCTGCGCTTCTGGAGGGTGGCGTTGCGCGTAGGCAGACTGGCGTTGCGTGTTTCAGGCAAGAAGGGTTGGCGTTACACGTTGAGAACTTGGCACTACACATTGAGGCCCGGTGCTGCGCGTATGGGAAATTTCACAGTGTAATTTTACACTGCACTATGCTTCTAGGGTGGTGTTGCGCGTCTGTGCACTGGCATTGCACGTTGAGCAGAAGGGCCATAAAGCCCTCAAAACTTCAAGAAACTTCCAAATTTCTCTCTCTTACCTTCATTTCAAGTAAGTTGACCTCCCTCACTACAATTTTGGCTTGCATTTCAGACTTTTAAGCATCATCCCCCATGGTAAATATAAAACCCTAAGTTTTCCCCTAGTGATGCCTAAAACCCTAAAGCCCCGTTGTTCCTCCTATCACCTATCACTACAACTCTAAACTCTTTCCCTATCCCTATATCCCTATCCCTTTATCCCTTTATCCCTATTTCCCCATCCCTTTATCCCTTTTCCCAAAGGGAAATTTCTCAAACAAAACAAGCCCTCACTCTCATTTTATCATTCCTACTCCGGTCATCTCCCATCACCTCACTCCTAAAACACTTTCACTCATTCCCTTCATACAACCTCTAGCCTTGTAAACATGGACACAGAGGACCGAGACAATGAAGAGGAGGAAAACACAAGCAATGACTCCTCAGCAAATAGAGCTAAGCATCAGAGAAAACCACACAAGGGAGCATAATTATCAGAGATGAGCCATCAAACCTTAGGGAATTGCAGGCCTCTCAATTAGCTGTCACATGTTTAAGATATCTTGGATGCTATGAGTTCTGTGAGTAGGTAGAGAGAGCTCAAAATCACCCTGAGCTCACCAGACTTTTTGTAGCTCATCTTCAGGACAACAATGTGACTCTTGCTAGGGTAACATTCACAGTCTCACCCTCCATCATTTCAGATGCAACCAAGATTCCAAATATAGGGGAGAAGTGGTACAAGGCCTAGGACCTAGATAAACACTATTATGAGACTTGTATCGAACCCCAATATAGAAATGAGGTAAAGAGACTTTTTCCTTTCAGATTTCTTGAAGACAAGTATGTTCCCATGATGAAAATCATCATGAAGTATTTCACTTGTGAGGGCAGATTTTCCAAGTTGTACACCTATCACATCAGGCTCCTCATGCATTTTACCAGGGTGAGGATGTAAAACTTCCCTTATTTCTTGTTCAGGAATATTGAGAAGATGGCTCATTTTGTCCAAAAGAAGCCATACCCTCATTAGATGAGTAGTCTCTATCATTATTCCCTGATCAAGATGATTGTGCTTCATCATCTCAGTCTCCTCAACATCTCTTGGGAGACATTTATTTCTCATGACATCTTCAGGGGTCCTCAAATTCCTCCACTAGTGTCTCAAGAAGCAGGGGGACCTTCTAGCAATGCTTAGGTGAAAACAGATGAGGAAGCCAAGGAGACTAGGACTACTAAGGTGCCCGTTTACATGACATATTAGAGGAGAACAAGGATATTTTTTGCAGCCGATAGGCAAGTGTTTGCTCCATGGGATGTGGAAGGGACCTTGCCTTCTTCATCAACCCATAGGCAAATGCTAGCTCCACAAGATGTGGAAGGGGTTTTGCCTTCTTCATCAGCACAACAGGTACAGGTATAGCAGCTGCACAATGGGAAGGAAAAGATGTTGGAGGAGATTTTTGATGATGAGGAGGAAAGATACGTTGATTTGACAAATCATGATGAGCCGAAGCAGCCTTATACTCATCATGGAGTGGAAGTCATTGACTTAGAGGCTCGAGATGAAGAAACCATAAAGGACATCAT
This sequence comes from Pinus tabuliformis, assembly GCA_031772625.1. Classification (NCBI taxonomy): domain Eukaryota; kingdom Viridiplantae; phylum Streptophyta; class Pinopsida; order Pinales; family Pinaceae; genus Pinus; species Pinus tabuliformis. The sequence goes on along the minus strand of CM062805.1, from coordinate 333,746,235 downwards.
CATACAAGAAAAGGAGGCTCAAGTACAAGATCTGATGGGAAATTTGGAGAGTGCCAAGTATTTCATCACATATTTGGAACAGGAAAACAAGAAATTGAGTGACAAACAAGTCCTCATGGAGCTGGAAATTCTCAAGATGAAATGACAAAGTGACAAAGAGGCACAAGTCACTTTAACTCCTATTGAGAAGGAGATTGGAGATGATAGAGAGACTTGTCTTGAGAGAGTCAACTTGCACCTTGAGAAGCTGCTACAGAAGGCCAATAGAGACAATCAGATGATTAGACACATGGCCTATTATTACAGGACCCGAAACAAGATTTGCAACATGAGGGTCAAAAGGATGAAAACTAGGCTTAGGTGGGCTTTGAAAGGTAAAAAGGAGGAGGATAGACTTAGGTTGCTTACTGAATCTTCCTTGGCTCATCATGACACTTGGTGAGGGTGCTTCTCACCAATTTTGGGCAAGTTTGGAAGAATTTTTGTCACTTGCAAATTTTGAAATTCTACACATAGGAAAACTGCCTAAACACGCAGCGCCACCGACACTACGCTTTTCCTAGGGGAACCCAATGAAGAAATGGTTTACATTTGGATTTATAATGATGAGGACATGCACCATAGAGATTTTCAAAGTTTTTGGGGCAGAACTGGTCCACCAAAATGTCAAAAAACACCCTAAAAATGACCTTTCTGCCACTTTTTGGACACACAGAAAAAGTCTTGGGAGAATCAAGTTTTGAGGGGTCAAATGAGATTCAAATGCAAACATTCTAGTTGTTTTGAAAATTATACTTGAATACCTTCCCAATGAGATATCATGAGCTGAATTTGGTGATCTGAAAATGGAATGTACTTGTTTAAGGGTGCAAGGTATCCATTTCCAATAATTTCAACTGTGAGCTAGACACTCCAAATGACCTCTAAAAATGTATAACTTCTTATTTCTTATACAGAGATAGACTGTAGGGGCATTCATTGGACATGTCACCTCTAAAGATAGGATGAGTTCCAGAGGCTACCTGGCCCTCTACAGGCTCTGCCTAAAGAAATAGCAAAGTAAACACTTAGAAGTCTTTGACATACACATACTTGAAATTTGTTGTCTTGCGGAATAAGACAAATAACTTTCTGCAGCTGAACAGGTGATTATGTGTGTATGCAAGTTACATTTATTTGCTATTTAAAACTTTATATCAGTTTTGTTTAGCATCTCATCTTCAGCAAATAAAGACATCAAAATGATAAAGCAGTTCACCCCTTCTGGGCTACATCTGCTGGACCAAGCCTCTCCAACTAGGCTTGTCCTCTTGTATTAAAATTGCTACAAAGGCTAATACGAGAATAAGGGTGTCTCAAAGGATAGATCTGACTGTAAATACAGAATCAGAAGATAGGAATTAGCCAAACATGCTCTTTCCCAAACACTAAACAGTGAAATTTGTACCTTTTACAGTACTTTCCCCAATTGGCCCTAGTGGCCCTTTAAACTTGCATGGAGAATTTCGAGGTGAATATGAACTCAATTGGTTCTGAGACCTCTACCATTAGACTCAGAAGGTCGAAAATAGCATACATAGGCTTTTGAATCATCAAAAACGGATGAATAGAGCCCCCAAACAGCTCAATCCCTGAAATGGCCCTGGTGGCCTTGAAAGCTTCCCTGAAGCTAAATAATGAGAAGAATGTCTCAGAAGGAAAAATGAGCTGTAGAAATGGATTCATAATGCTGAAAACCTTCAGAAAGGACCTTCGTTCCACATTCACTGGCTGCACAATTCCCAATGCAGCTCCCAAACTGGTTTGGCCCTAGTGGCTCTTGGCACTTCCATGAAGCAAAAAAACCTAAAAATGATCTCAGATGGCTGTAAGACCTACAAAAATGGCTTCATAAGGTTGAAAATACCAAAAATCAAAAAAAAAATCGTCCAAAACCGACTTTCCTAGCCAAAGTTATGGCCATTTAAAGTTTCTCCAGTTTTCCCCTAGAAAAACTCCAGCTAACTTTAGTTAACTCCAGTTAGCTCCGCCAATTATGGCGGGTCCGCAAAATTTGGCGCTCCTACCAAAATTCCGCCAACTTAACTGCAGTTACATTTAATGTTTGGTGGTTGCCTCGGATTTCATGCCAAGCGGAATATTCCTTTTTTAAATTTTTTTTGAAAAATTAAAATTTCTAATGTTATGGACAAATTCTTCTTTTTGCCATAACTTCCTCATACGGCGACCGTTTTTTGAACCGTTTGCGGCGCCGGAATTGGGAAGATGAGAAATTTCCATTCATTCAACTTTGAACTAGTTCTAAGCACTTTAAATTTTGACCATTTTACGACCCTTGGTACTGAGCTCCTGATCACACCTCCCAAATGAGAAGGCTTTTGGTCCCCAAAAGCTTACTGAATCTTTGAACTGAACTATACAGCGCTTGAGGAATAGAAATATCATCTTCCATTCAGCCAAAAGAGCATACTGATGCCAAAATGTCCTGCCTTGCCAACTGTCGTCATGGCGACTTTTTGCTGCATAAACCAAGTACTCATCGAATCCCGACCAAGCTTATTCGCCAGACAAACTAAAAGTTTGTAGAAACCAGCAATGAAACTTTCTGATATATGAGCTGAAATATTCCCCTGAACATGTGCGCTTGCCAGCTGTCGTGATGCCCATCCATGGCACCTTCGCTCTAGAAGAAGAGCTGCCTCCCAAATGAGAAGGCTATTACAAAGATGAAACACCTCATCATTTCTCCTCTTTACAATCTTGGAGATCAAATTAACTTTTTCCAAGTCAATATTACATTACATGCATGGTTAAAAACAAAGTAATCAACCCTTCAAGTTAATCACACATACATGTTTAAAATACAAGGAAATCATCATGATCCATGTGCTCATGCATATCATTCTCATGCATGCAGTTTATCCTTCAACTTTCTCTTAAGTACAATCATAAGTACAAGATCCTCAATCACATGTACATGTACTTTCAAAGCTGAAATGAATATAACTTCCGCTGCAATAGAGTGAGTCTCATACTCAGCTTTTCCATCCTACAACTTGCATTCCCTTAACAAAGAAATGCATTCAATCAAAAGACATGCAACTTTAATTGGATAAGAATTCTAACCATTTCTTACCAATCCATTTCAAAGGCGCTTCCTTTAACTGCACATCAATATCAACATGTGTATCATCCTGACACATATCAATGATGGAAACTTCCTTCCCATTCTTGCCATACTCTTTCTCCAATTTCTTCAATTTTCGTGGAAGCATTGTTGGATTCAGATTCCAACACCTTTCAACAGTATGTCCTTGCTTATGGCAATAAGTGCAACACATGTTCACCTTCTTGGTAGCATGATTTGCATTGCTCAATGGAACTTTGGCTTCTTGCCTCCTTTCCTTAAAAAGTTTCATGTATGTTGCCATTCTTTTCCAACATCTAGAAACACTATGGTTAAACAAACCACAAAAAGAACATGCAATTATTTTCCAATGCTTATGTGGAAATTTTCCATGCTTTACATGATCAAAGGAAATATGATTGAAATCAGATTTATACCTTTCTCTTTCACCTTCATTACCTTCATGAGGAGATGAACCAAATGAAGAAGAAGCTCCTTTTGGAACACCATCCATCCCTTTAATGGTTTTAGAGCTTTTACCACTCCCTTGTTCAAGTGCATGCTTATGCACACCTTCTTCTTGCAAGGTATGTTTCAAACTATTGCATTCCTCAAGAATACAACCTTTAAAACCTTGAGATAAAGAACCTGGAATGGAACTCCTTCTAGGAACTGTTTCAATTGCCTTCATGGCTGCTTTAGAACTTTCTCCACAAGATTGTCCATAGCCAAGTCCCAAATTCTTAGGCCTTACCTCAACCATTATTGGCTCAACTATACCCTGTGCATGTTTTCCCAATCCTTTTCCTTCATATCCCATTTTGGACATCAACTTGGACCCTATGCCTCTGCTTTGTTTCTCAAAAGAACCAACATAAACATTCTTATCAGACTTTGAAGACAAGCTAGAATTGTTTACCTCTTCTTCAAGCCGATACTTGGCTAAGGCTTCTTTGGCAACAAGGAGTTGTGTCTCCAACTCATGCATCCTTTCCAGCTTCATGTTTGCAATATGAAGTTGGCCTTCCATTTCCTGCAATTGGTTAGAAAGCAACTAATTCTCTTCCCTCATGGAATTCAACTGCTCTTGAAGTCTAGAGCTCTTTCTTTCATCCTCATACATTTCTCTCACCATATTCATCATGATCAAAAATTCTTGCTTCAAGCCTTCATCAAAGAATCTTGTGAAGGAGGACGATTTTGAGAACTCACTTATGGAAGTTGCCATTATAAAAATGAGCAAAAGAGCTTCAGCAACTCAAACAACAAGTAGTTTGCAGAATAATGAAGCAGTCAATCTTCAACACTGATTAAGACACCTTTCAAGCTACACAATCAAGCTAGTGATGTCAGTCAAGAAAACCTAGTGCTCTGATACCATCTGATCTGAAAATGCAATGTACTTGTTTAAGGGTGCAAGGTATCCATTTCCAATAATTTCAACTATGAGCTAGACACTCCAAATGACCTCTAAAAATGAATAACTTCTTATTTCTTATACAGAGATAGACTGTCGGGCATTCACTGGACACGTCACCTCTAAAGAGAGGATGAGTTCCAGAGGCTACCTGGCCCTCTACAGGCTCTGCCTAAAGAAATAACAAAGTAAACACTTAGAAGTCTTTGACATACACATACTTGAAATTTGCTGGCTTGCGGAATAAGAAAAATAACTTTCTGCAGCTGAACAGGTGATTATGTGTGTATGCATGTTATATTTATTTGCTATTTAAAACTTTATATCAGTTTTGTTTAGCATCTCATCTTCAGCAAATAAAGACATCAAAATGATAAAGCAGTTCACCCCTTCTGGGCTACATCTGTTGGACCAAGCCTCTCCAACTAGGCTTGTCCTCTTGTATTAAAATTGCTACAAAGGCTAATACAAGAATAAGGGTGTCTCAAAGGACAGATCTGACTATAAATACAAAATCATAAGATAGGAATTAGCCAAACATTCTCTTTCCCAAACACTAAACAGTGAAATTTGTACCTTTTACAGTACTTTCCCCAATTGGCCCTAGTGGCCCTTTAAACTTGCATGGAGAATTTCGAGGTGAAGATAACCTCAATTGGTTTTGAAACCTCTACCATTAGACTCAAAAGGTCGAAAATAGCAGACATAGGCTTTTGAATCACCAAAAATGGATGAACAGAGCCCCCAAACAACTCAATCCCTCAAATGGCCCTAGTGGCCCTGAAAGCTTCCCTGAAGCTAAACAATGAGAAGAATGTCTCAGAAGGCAAAACGAGCTGTAGAAATGGATTTAGAATGCTGAAAACCTTCAGAAAGGACCTTCGTTCCACATTCACTGACTGCACAATTCCCAATGCAGCACCCAAACTGGTTTGGCCCTAGTGGCTCCTGGAACTTCCACGAAGAAAAAACACCTGCAAATGACCTCAGATGGCTGTAAGACCTACACCAATGGCTTCAGAAGGTCGAAAATACCCAAAATAAAATAAAATAAAATAAATCGTCCAAAACCGACTTTCCTAGCCAAAGTTATGGCCATTTAAAGTTTCTCCAGTTTGTCCCTAGAAAAACTCCAGCTAACTTTAGTTAACTCCAGTTAGCTCTGCCAATTATGGCGGGTCCGCCAAATTTGGCGCTCCTGCCAAAATTTCGCTAACTTAACTGCAGTTACATTTAATGTTTGGTGGTTGCCTCGGATTTTGTGCCAGGCGGAATATTCCTTTTTTAATATTTTTTTGAAAAATTAAAGTTTCTAATGTTATGGACAAATTCTTCTTTTTGCCATAACTTCCTCATACGACGACCATTTTTCGAACCGTTTGCGGCGCCGAAATCGGGAAGACGTGCACTTTCCATTCATTCAACTTTGAACTAGTTCTAAGCACTTTAAATTTTGACCATTTTACGACCCTTGGTACTGAGCTCCTGATCATTTGGACGCCGGGAAGGCCTCCAAAAAGGACCTAAAAGTGGCGTTGCGTGTTGGGCCAGTGGCGCTGTGCGTAGGGCAGTTTTTGCACAAGATGCCTATTTTTCCAGTTTTTTACTGTGTTCTTGGATTCTCTCTCATGAAGGTTGTCCATTGTAAATGATGACTTGGCATGTAAATATGATAGATAAATAGTAATAGAGGGTAGATTCATTGCTTTAAAAGTCAATTTGAGCTCAAATGAATCAGTTTTTCACTTTTAGAGGCAAGTTGTTAAGATGCCTATATCCCTGTTTTCTTGTTTAGTGTTGGTTAGATTAGCTCCTCATATTAGGGATTCTACCCTTGAGGATGGGAGGAGGTTGAATTCATGTCTATATTCTATTCTTCTTTCTCATTGTAAAGGGTTGGACTCAGTTGGATGCTCAGACCTTGATTGTACATCTTTTGTAAGTAGTTTAGCAGGAGATTAATAAGAATTGCAGCTATTTTTATGGGATCCATGTGGTATGGATTTTTAGTACAATTTATTCTTCTGTTATCATGTGTTAATGTATTTTATGTATTCCGTTAATCATTTCATTGCTTCTAGTTTAATGTTTTCAAGTTGATAGGCAGAATTCATTACATTAGTGCTTTGCCTTGGGAAACCATTCACCATTTCATGTTTTCTACAGTCTAGGAAGGATCCATGGTGTTCACATTCTCTTCTTATCTTCTTATCAGTCTAAAACATCTCACCCCATCAAGCCCTAGAGTTCTAAACCTTATTCCTACCTTTCCCCATTGAACACCCTGCAATTCTAACCTAATACCCTAGACCTAAACTGTCCAGCTCCTCCTGCTCTGGCAAAACCCCTCCAAAATGAAATCAAAACTTCGTGCTACTAAACCTAGACTAATATCCTTTTCCTGATCTAATTATCTGGCTGATATCCTTATGGAGAGAGCCCTCTCCCGGCCTAGTAGGGCTAGCTACTTGGCTAAGTGTTGTTTGTGGTTACCCTGGCATTGCCTTCCTTCAACCTGAGGTTCAATCCAAGTGATAACAGGTTCATCACCCTTGATGAGTCCAATCGCACGCAGGTCTCTTTCAAAAATAATAGCCTCTTTGCAGTTTTCCAAGAGTGTTGGTTTCGTAGCTTGCTTGAAAAACTGCGCAATGTTGGTCGGTAGTGTGGATGTGTAGTAATCAACAGTGATGCAATCATGAGGTTTGGTGTCCGCTAAAGATTTTTTCAATATGCGTGTAAACCTCTGGTTGAAATATTTTACCTTTTCTTTCCCCTCCATCTTCAAGCTACCCAATTATTTCAATACCATAGGTGGGGTCTTGTCATCAACAAAATTTTCAAGGAACATGCGTTTGAAAGAACCCCAGTTCTGTATGGAGTGTTGAAAATAGCAACAAGAAATGCTAAAAATAGAATTGCTATAAATAGCATTTCAGGATATACTCCAACTCTGTTGGAAATAGCAAAAAATAGAAATGCTAAAAATAGAATTGCTATAAATAGCATTTTGGGATATATTCCAATTTTAATTTGTCCTTGAATTAAAATTCGAATTTAGTCTCACTAGTTGTTTGAAAAGTAATTAATTAATTCATATTGAGTTAACTAGTTGGTGAAAATCAAACATGAAGTCTTTGTGAAGACATGCAACAATTATCCCTTTGATTGAGGAAGTTATCCCTTAATTAAGGAGACAAGGATGAGTTGTATTTGAGTTGTAATTAGTTAGCTCAGTTAATTGAGTTAAGTCTAGTTAAATTAGTTCCAAATAGTTGGAGGAACTACTTGTGAGTTTAGTCAGTTAATGCATGCATGCGTGCAACTATTTTTCTCCAGATAACTGAATATTCTCTCATAAATAACCCATGCATGTCAGTTTAGAGAAAGACCCGGTTGAGATTAAAGACAGGGACATTGTACTATTAGTTGGAGGAATTTTCCTATAAAGGAAACTCATCCATGCAAAAGGAATTAAAATCCTTTAGGATTGCAGAGTTATTTCAGATGTCAGTGTTGTGTGTGAGGTGAGAATCACACAGGTTGCAATTGGGGGACCCAGGAGAAACTGTGCAAGGAAATAGGAGACTTGGAGAACTGAAGAAGGCACAGGTGTTGTCTATTCTGTCTATGAGCAGCAGAGAGGGATTGTACTGAGAGCTGGATAGCTTGAGAGCTAAAGCTTTGTGTAATCCTAAGATATTTCCACTTGTATGATAATACAAATAACGGGGTTTTTAGCTCAGGCTTTCCCCAGAGTATTCTTCTGTGTTTCATGTGTGATTGAATCTTCTTCTCTGTTACATGTGTTCTATTTGATCTTGCTCAAAATCGATTAAGCTTCCGCAAGCTTGATTGTAGAAGTAGATAAAGTATTTTGCTTTAGTACATTGCATTATTAGTTTAGTTTACTGTTTCTCTACAGTATGTGTAGAGAGCAGAAGTTATACATGGTATCGGAGCGAGGTTTTTTAGAAAAAATTCTACATAGTGTTGGAGGAATGGTGAGTCTTGCTCTCCTCGGCCTTCCTAAGAGCTAGCATAGCTACCAGGAATCAGTGAATGGAAGAGAGAAATTGTCAGATTGGGAACGACTGTGGTCAAATCTGATGCAGGAGGAGATCAGGAGGAACACCAGAGATGGTTCTTCAACGAAGGAGGATGAAGAAAATCTAGCCTTAGCCAGTAAGGCAAGGAAAGGGAAGGAGAAGGATTCTCATCTCAAATCGAGTTCTTCCCATGGTGGGAAGAAGATTGTCAAATCTAAAGTAAGATGCTTTAATTGTCATGAGGTGGGCCATTATGCAACTAATTTTCCATTGAAGAAATCCAAGAAGGGATCCTCAGAAGGATCTGAAGGTGAGGTATTGGCCTCTCAGTTCGAATTGGATTTTACCCTCATCGCATGCATGGTTTCATCAATGATGGGTTGTGGTTGGTTTCTTGACAGTGGAGCCTCATTCCACATGACCGGCGATAAAAGTTTATTCAGTACCTTGGAGGAAAAAGACCTCAAGATACTCATAGAGATGGGTGATGATGGAAAGTACCGTGTTTCAAGTGAAGGTATGGTTGTTTTTTAGTGGGAGCATGGAGATTCTATCACCTTGACAGATGTGAATTATGTGCCTGGACTGAAGAAAAACTTGGTATTGATTGCGATGGTGGAGGAAAAAGGTTGAATGCCTTTCTTGTTGAGAGGAAGTGTTAAAAATAGCAACAAGAAATGTTATAAATAGAATTTCAGGATATACTCCAACTCTGTTGGAAATAGAAAAAAACAGAAATTCTAAAAACAACATTTCTATAAATAGCATTTCGGGATATATTCCAATTTTAATTTTTCCTTGAATTAAAATTGAGAATTAAAATTCGAATTTAGTTTCACTAGCAGTTTGAAAAATAATTAATTAATTCATCTTGAGTTAATTAGTTGGTGAAAATCAAACATGAAGTCTTTGTGAAGACATGCAACAATTATCCCTTTGATTGAGGAAGTTATCCGTTAATTAAGGAGATAAGGATGAGTTGTATTTGAGTTGTAATTAGTTAGCTCAGTTAACTAAGTTAAGTCCAGTTAAATTAGTTCCAAACAGTTGGAGGAACTAATTGTGAGTTCAGTCAGTTAATGCATGCATGCGTGCAACTAGTGTTCTCCAGATCATTGAATATTCTCTCATAAATAACCCATGCATGTCAATTCAGAGAAAGACCCAGTTGAGATTAAAGACATGGACATTGTACTATCAATTGGAGGAATTTTTCTATAAAGGAAACTCATCCATGCAGAAGGAATTATCTCCTTCAGGATTGCACAGTTATTTCAGAGGTCAGTGTTGTGTGTGAGGTGAGAATCACACAGGTTTCCGCTGGAGGACCTAGGAGAAACTGCGCAAGAAAATAGGAGGCTTGGAGGACTGAAGGAAGGCATATGTGTTGTCTATTCTGTCTATGAGCAGCAGTGAGGGATTGTACTGAGAGCTGGATAGCTTGTGAGCTAAATCTTTGTGTAATCCTGAGATATTTCCACTTGTATGATAATACAGATAGTGGGGTTTTTAGCTGAGGCTTTCCCCAGAGTATTCTTCTGTGTTTCATGTGTGATTGAATCTTCTTCTTTGTTATATGTGTTCTATTTGATCTTGCTCAAAATCGATTAAGCTTCTGCAAGTTTGATTGTAGAAGTAGATTAAGTATTTTTCTTTAGTACATTGCATAATCAGTTTAATCTACAATGAAATTTGTACATGGAGTTGGGTGGAAGGCTGTGATACCAAGAAGTTGTGTGATCGTCCAAGGTACAGGGAATAGTCTACATGCTACGTCATCATAACATACCTCAAGGGTCTGCATTTGTAGGTAGAATCTGTCGAAGTGGGCTTCTACCTTCACTGCATTGTCAGGTTTGAACTTGATGTTCATCCTCTCTGCTCGCTTCGGCATCTTGTGCAAAATGGTCGGGAGGGCCAATGGTCCCTAAGTCATCCATTCAAGATTTTGGTCAACCATCTCTTCGCCTTCTCCGTCTTCTTCCTCTCCTTTGGAGTCTGATGGTTCTGGATCTGAGTTTGTCAGTTCGTCTCTGCCTCCTCCTCCTCCGTTGCCTTCCCCTTTGCCTTTTATACCAGAGTTTGATCCCAATATCACAAGAGTGCCTTGTTCGTCTTCAAGGAAGATTTGAGGTTCCTCTCTGTCTTCAATAACTTCCTCTAGACCTTCAAGCATGGCAAGGACTTCTTCTTCTATCGATGATGCAACAACTCCTGTGGGAGTAGATTTTGGCTTCCTAGATGTGTGTGGAAGATGTTGCATGCCTGGGATCAGTCCCACTGCTTTCGTGAACTGGCGAGTAACAAGATGGATGGAGCGAAGGTGTTGATATGAAATCTTGTGTTAAATTCTAGGAGGTGAGGAGTAACCAACTGTTGAGTCGTGATAGAGGGAGTGTGAGCTACTACCTTGACCAAATGGTTGATGAGTGAGTGTGAGGGTAATTTCAGCCATGTACAATTGGCTGCCCTCCTTCTAGTGCCAGAAATGTTGATGATGTTGGACTCACCAACATTCAGGGGATCACCCTCGTATGAAGTCCCAACTAGACCTCACACCATTTGGTGTGGGAGTCCCATCTAGTATGATGGCCCGGCTACCATTGTCTTAAGGATTTACCTCAACTCTTGCTTGTTAGCACAAGAGAGTGGTCTGCTTTGTCTTTGGGAAGTGAGGTTCGCATGCCTGTTGAGTGTAAGTGTACTTGTGTCAATGGTTCTTTCACTGTAAGGGGAAGAGAGTGAAGGTGAGTTCCAGGTTAAAAGGGATCAGTCCCAACTCAGCTAGGAACACACAACACAAAAGGACATACACAGCTTCAAAGAGAGTAGTCCACTCAGGTGCGGCAGTCACAACATACAAGGTAAGATAACACGTACATCACTCATGAATCAATGCGAACGAGTGCAACAGTTGTTACATCAAGGTTCATGTGAAAGGTCTATCTGATGTCCAGCAGAGCAGTCGACATGGATGGGACAACATTAACAGCATATACAACACATTTCCATTAATATATTATGCATTACAACAAATGAATCAGTTCAGATGTAGAACATAGGTTAAAGAAACATGCATTACAAGTGTTAAAGATTAGTCTTACAACAAATACAATACATGTGTGAAAACGTGTTGGCCTGTTAACAGGCTTCTAAATTAAGCGAAAGTTCCAAGACACATCGTTACACCATACATCACTAACCCTATCAGCGAGGTGTTGGGGCCACTACTTACTCCTCAAAGAAAATATTACAGACTCCCTTGGCTATGTGGGAGAAGCTGAGGTGAAAAAGTCCTTTCATGTACAAATGAGGGGGGTATTTATAGCCAAGGGTGAAACTGACCCTTGTGGTTGTTCGACTACCCTCATGATCATTCGACTTCCATGACTTTCTGACTTACATGACTCTATGTTCAACAAGTGGGTCTCTTGGACTTCCACGTTACATCACATTGATTGAAAACAAGCCTATAGTGGAGATATGTGAAACATGACTCATGGCTTGACTCGACATGAGTTGACATGACAATGCCGGTGCATTCGTGTTACTGCTGGAGTGCATGTCAAGCTACAGTGTTGCTGAGTGATAGATGTCTTCATGGTGTATCATAGCTTCACCTCCGCATGGCAAAGTGCGTGGAGTCTCCTATGGTCCTTGGTTCGCTTGATGAAGCTTTAGCATGTTGTTCCTTGCTTTCATGCTGGAAGGCTTGACAAGCTCACTTGTTCGCGAAGGTGCATGTTCATCCGCTTTGCATGCTTTGTTTGTTCATCTGTTGGTGAACTTGTCCATCTGCATGTGCTCCCTTCGTTCATCCCATTTGTCGTCTTGACATGTTTCTTGGTGTACCTGTACCTAGAGTCACTCATGATGAGACGACATAAAATCCAAAACCTCCTAGTCTACCATGACACATGATCATTCAAATGCAAGTGATCAGGAGAGGCAACATGGTTGTGATGTGGGATGATGGCTCCGGGCAATTGCTGATGAAAACTGCGCAAGAGTCACTGAGGGATGGAGACAGACAATCTGAGTTGACAATGATTGTCTGCAAGGTCTGGATGGGTTGGGAGGCAAACTTACGCAAATTTTTGGAGGGACAGTCTAGGCTATAGGAGGGCAAGGTAGGCATGCTCTGTGCATTTTCCAGAATGAACAGTCAGTAGGGGTTGGACAGCCAGATTTGTGCAATTTTCCAAAGGAATGAGTCGAGCTACATGGAGGGTCAGCAGGCAAGGATTGCACAGTTTTTTTGGGGAACTGCCCTGGAGACTAGAAGCTAGAACTGCGCAATTCCCAGAGGGAACTACCAATTGGCTCCTGGGTCATTGGTAGCCAAAATTGTGAAATTCCGAGAGGTAACTTCCAATTGGCTGTTGTGGTCACTAGCAGCCAAAACTATGTAATTCCCAAACGGAACTTCCAATTGGCTGTTGGGGTCAATAGCAGCTAAAACTACGCAATTCCTAGAGGGAACTGGAAGTTGGCTGCTCACGCACTAGCAGCAGAAACCATGCAATTCCTGGAAGGAATAGGCAATCTGCTACTAGGAGTTACTGGCTAGGAAAACTACACTGATGCCAAGAGGCTGACTTGCTGATCATCTTTGCGCAATTTCTGAACTGAGCTATCTGATGGGCACCAGAAGGCTCGCTCATGAGCACAGCACAATTTCTGAGATGAACAGTCGGTCGATTGTCTGGATGACTGACTAAGAAAATGTGCAATTTTCTGAAGGAGACAAGGACGAACACTTGGCGTCTGTCTAGCCTGTCTACGCAATCTCCTCAGTTTGTTGAACAAGTGAGGTCAATGTCCTCTACGCAATTTTTGAGGGGATTCAGTCCCAGGGTGACTGCCAGGTCCGACTGTCCAAGTGGCCAACATGAGAGTTGATTTAGTTGCTTGCGGACAACATAGCTTGAAAGGACTAGCCTGGTGCTTCTACACTGTTCTAGTTGATAGTTGATCGAGTCGAAAGCAGGATGATGGTCTAGCTGTCAGTGAGGAGTCTAGTCGTCAGAACTTCAACAAAATGACTAAGTGTGTGAACAATCAAAAGATGCATAGGTGATCATACGAACACACACTCGCATGACTTGACGATGAAACAACCAAACCATCCAGACACACATGCTCAACATGACTGACCAATGGTGCAAGCGACAAGCATGACACTCGTGATTGATCGTTCATGATCGAGACAACGCTTGCGTGAGAATGAATGTGACCATGTGTGAGTGCAATAGATGCTTTCATGGCGAACAAAACAAACACATACGAAGGAAAGACTTTGAGCATAACCAGAACATGGTCGCAAGCATGAATTAGACATAAACATGCAAGGACTTGAAAGCAATAAACAATCAAGGTGAATGTAAAGATTCACACAAGCTCACGGAGTGAACCCAAGTGTATGCAGTCATCAAGTGAAACTCTTCAAGGGAGGCTCCGAAATTGGTGCAAGTCAAAATTTTGGAGGGTAGTTGTAGCCACTCCAACACACTGGTGCATGTGTCAACAACTACTTAAGCTGCTCAGAACTATCTTCACATTTCATCTTCCATTCAAACTTCTTACCTTTTTGATGCAATGATGTCATAGGATATGCAATGCATGAGAAGTTCCTAGTGAACCTCCTGTAGTAACCTGCCAATCCCATAAATGATCTCACCTTATCTACATTCTTAGGAGTTGCCCATTCCATGATGCCCTTATCTTTTCCGGATCTACTGCTATGCCTTCCTTGGAGACAACATGTCCCAAGTAATGTACCTCAGTCTGAAAGAAGATGCACTTGCTAAGTTTAGCATATAATTGATGCTCTCTTAGCAATCTCAACACTGCTGCTAAATGTTCGACATGTTCCTCCTCATTCTTAGAATATACTATTATGTCATCAATGAATACAATAACAAACTTGTCCAAATAAGGACGCAACACATTATTCATCAAACACATGAATGTAGCTGGAGAATTAATTAAGCCCAATGGAACAACAACAAACAAATAATGTCCATACCTGGTCCTAAACGCAGTCTTGAAGATATCCTCTTCCTTGATGTGTACCTAATGGTATCCTTGTTATGAAACCAGCTCACAAAATAGAAGAAAAGAGATATCAACGCCTCCAAAATAAGTATTTTCGAGGGGACAACGTCCTTTACATTACACAAATGAACAATTATTGGATGATACAAATGACAATACCTCCTTTCTATATATAGGAGTCTAAGGGGTCCCAATATAGTTAGAACCTACATAACAATAATATTGTAGGGGCACAACACTAACAATAGTGGGATTCTATGGGGCATACTAATAACAACATGGGGACTATATGGGCACAATAAGACAATAAGGGGGTTTCACTAATAACAATAAGGGGTTACACTAGTAGTATAGGTACCTAACATGCCCCTATCCTTCAAAAAGTGTTGTCCTCAACGCTTGAGTAGTTTTGGATGCTTCTGTATAAAATTCTCATCCTCCCATGTGAAATATTTAGCAGTTAAGTTCTTCCACTTGATAAGATACTCTGAAATTGATCACTTTCGTAGCTGTCGGGTTTTGGTTTCCATGACTACTTCGGGTTCCAATATGATTTTTCCTTCCTCATAAAGTTCCGACAATATTGTTTGAACTGGGAGCTTGTCACCTATAACCTTCTTTAAACATGAAACATGGAGAGCTGGGGGCACTCAGGAAGATGCAGGAAAATCCAATCTATATACCATAGTACCAATATTTTGCAACACCTTGTAAGGACCATAATACTTTGGTGATAATTTATTATCATTCTTAGCTTGCTTTAGGGATATTTGTTTATATGGTTGTAGTTGTAGAAATACCCAGACGCCTACATCAAAACATCTTTCACTGCGATGTTGATTTGCCTCTTTTTTCATTCTATTATGTGCCAAAGTGAGGTTATCCTTTAAGAGTTGGAGAATTTGTTGTGGCTAAGGGTCTACCTTAACAACTTCATAAGATACAATATGATCCAATTATTCTAGCTCTTGTAGTCCAAAAAAACATTTGGAGGTTTTTGCATATAATTGTTTCTCCTCCAATAGTCTAAGCACTCTATCAACATGTTGAACATGATCCTTCGAAGACTTGTTGTAGATTAGTATATCATCAAAAAATACTAACACAAGTTTTCTAAGGAAGGGTTTGAAAATGGAATTCATCAAACCTTGAAATGTAGAAGGTGAATTGGTAAGGCCAAAGGGCATGACCAAAAATTCATAATAAGTTCTAAATTTTGTTTTCGGAATGTCTTCAGTCTTCATTCCGAGTTGATGATATCCTGCATGAAGGTCCAACTTGATGAAGTAAATTTCTCCATGCAATTCATCCAATAATTCATCAATGGGAAATTTATCTTTAATAGTGAGCTTTTTGAGCTTCCTATAATTCAGACACATGTGCCATGATCCATCCTTCTTGTGCACCAATAATACTAGAGTAGAGAAAGAACTTTGACTAGGTTGAATTATACAAGCCTCTAGCATTTCTGCAACCATACGTTTAATTTCACTCTTTTGTGCAAAGGGATATACATAAGGCCTAATGTTTGGAGGAACACTTCCTGGAAAATGAATAGCATGATCATGATCAAAAATAGGTGGGAGGCCTTTGGGAGTCTCAAATACCTTGGAATGATTGTCCAATACTTTTTGGAGATCTGGAGAAATATATAATTTCGACATGGGAACCTCTAGTGAACATAATTGTGCAACTACGCCATGTTGTTCTTCCTTTATAAGATTTTTCATGTCGTTAGAGCTAATTATCTTTCTCGGTTTCCCTGTGATACCCCTTAATTCAACTTCCTTTCCTTTTGAAAAAAATTCAAGAAGAGTTCTTGAAAATTAAAAGTTATTGTACCCAAAGATTGTAGCCATTGGACTCCTAGTACAACATCAGCACCACCCATTGGAATGGAAAGCATTGGACTATTCAAAACATATTCTCCCATGGATAGCTTGATATTATGGCACTTTCTAGAGAAATTTATGGTTCTTCCATTTGCAACCATCACTTGACACTCTGGTGCTGGATATAGGAAGCAATTCAATTCCTTCGCTATCTTACAATGAATAAAATTATGGGTACTTCCCGAATCAATCAACACTATTACCTTTTTCCTCTTGATAGTTTGAGGAGTGGTAATTCCTACCAATGCATTACAATATATGGTCAAATTAATTTCTTGATGCTCGATGTGATCTTTCACTTCTTCAACCTTTTTCTTCTTGATATGTCATTTTATCTTGAGAGTTTGAGGAGTGGTAATTCTTGCCAATGATTTACAAGATATGATCGGATTCATTTCTTCTTTCTATAGGGTTGGTTCCTGGTGTATATCCTCTTCTTTTGATGTTTCTTGATCCTTTTCTTCCTCCTCTTCACAATCTATGTAAAATAATTTCTTCTCAGCACACTTATGACCTTTAGTGTATTTTCTATCACAAATGTAACAAAGCCCTTTTCCTCTTTTTTCTTCCAATTTTTGTCGTGTAAACCTTGTAGGTTGTGGAAGGCTAGGAGAAAAAACACTTCCATATTTATAGTTGTGAGTGGTAGGATTCCTTGTTTCCATAATTCCGATTCCCATTTTTCTTGCCAACCTGAATGCCTTCTCCAATGAATCAAGTTCCCAAAGGTGAACCTCATGTTGAATGTTATCCTTTAAAGTCCCTATGAAGACATCAATTCTTTTCTTCTTTGGAATATCGTTTACCCTTATATTCAATTTTTGGAAGTCCTCAATGTGGTTTGCCATTGAACCCTTTTGTTTGAGATTTATCAATTAGCTAAAGAAGGTGTTGCTCTTTGTATCCTCCTAATGTGCTATCATTTCCTCCGTGAAAATTGACCAAGCGACAAGTGGTTTACGAGAACAAAGCCCTTTATACCATAAAAAAATATTCAATTCTAAATATAAAGATGCAATACATACCTTTTGTAATAGTTGTACATCTTGTAGATCAAAATATTGTTCCATCTGTAGTATCCAATTCACCGATCCTTTCCATCAAACTTCCTCATATCGCCTTTTCTTGATTTTAGGAGCTCGATCTTGAAACGACTATAACTATGTAATTTCAGATCTCCAAGTTCTGAAATTGCATCCTATGGTATCTCTTTGAGTTCTCTTTCTAACCCCACCAATCTTATCAATATTGGATTCTTCAAGAAAGAGTTATGCCAAATCTACTATGATGACCTGATTATACAAATTTTCAGTAGAGAAAACTTGTATGATGTGCTATGTGTCACTGTTTTAACCTTCAGACCTGAAAATAATACAAATAAAAATACAGTTTGTCCTCTTTTTGCAATTCTGACGAAATTTCAATCTGATGCTTAGAGAGAAAGTTATGATGGTTTTCCTAAGGTCACATGTTTAGGATGTAATTTGAGAGCATGTAGAAACCCTAAATGTCTTGGACAATATCTTCGAAAGTGTAGCAAAACATGATCTGCAATTCGGTCCCGAGCTTCACCAAGATTTTGTCTCAAATGGGTTTTAATTTCAGAGTGTGAAACTTCGTAGAAAAAAATGTATAGTGAAAATGCCACGATTACCTATTTGAGATGGAATTTTGAATCTTTCAAAACTCCTAACCTCCTTAGATCATATCTTCGAAAATATAGTGAGACAAGATCTGAAATTCGGACCCAAGGTTTAATGCGATTTCGGCTCACATGGGTCCTTTTTTTAGCTTCTGAAACAACGCAGAAAAAATGTTGTAGCGAAAATTCCATGATGACCTATTTGGAGCATCAAAACCCTAGAATCCAAAGCTCTGATACCAAATGTTATGAAACTAGCTCACAAAATAGAAGAAAAGAGAGATCAACGACTTCAAAATAAGCCTCTTCAAGGGGGAAACCTCCTTTACATTACACAAATGAAAAATTATTGGATGATACAAATGACAATACCTCCTTTCTATATAGGGGTCTAAGGGGTCCTAATACAGTCGGAGCCTACATAACAATAATATTGTAGGGGCACAACAATAACAATAGTGGGATTCTATGGGGCATACTAATAACAACATGGGGTCTATATGGGCACAATAATACAATAAGTGGGTTGCATTAATAATAATAAGGGGTTACACTAGTAGTATAGGTACCTAACTAATAGCACACTACCTGTCCTTCTTGCATGAGAAATCTGCCAAGTCCCCTTTTGCAAGGATTTGTACACACAAAAAACTCCTGGTCCGGATCCGCAATCTTTAACACTGGTGTATGTGTCAAGAATTGCTTAAGTTGCTCAAAACTATCTTCACATTCCGTTGTCCATTCAAACTTCTTACCTTTCCACTGCAATGATGTGATAGGATATGCAATGTGTGAGAAGTTCCTGATGAACCTCCTGTAGTAACCTGCCAATCTCATAAATGATCTCACCTCATCTACATTCTTAGGAGTTTCCCATTCCATGATGACCCTTATCTTTACCGGATCTATTGCTATGCCGTCCTTGGAGAAAACATGTCCCAAGTAATGTACCTCAATCTAAAAGAAGTTGCACTTGCTAAGTTTAGCATATAATTGATGCTCTCTTAGCAATCTCAACATTGCTGCTAAATGTTCGACATGCTCCTCCTCATTCTTAGAATATACCAGTATGTCATCAATGAATAAAATAACAAACTTGTCCAAATAAGGACACAACACGCTATTCATCAAACACATGAATGTAGCTATAGCATTAGTTAAGCCAAATGGAACAACAACAAACTCATAATTCCCATACCTAGTCCTGAATGCAATCCCAAAGATATCCTATTCCTTGATGTGTACCTGATGGTATCCCGATCTCAAGTCGATCTTAGAGAACATTGTTGCTCCCTTTAGCTGATCAAACAAATCATCAATCCTCAGCAAAGGGTATCTGTTCTTGATCGTTACCTTGTTCAATTGCCTGTAGTCAATGCACAATCTAAGAGTACCATCTTTCTTCTTTACGAACAACACTGGTGCGCCCCAAGGTGATACACTGGATCTAATGTATCCTTTGTCCAACATTTCCTTTAGCTACAACTTCAACTCTACCAACTCAAGTGTGCTCATCTTGTAAGGTGCTTTCGATGCTAGATCTACCCTTAGCACTAACTCAATAGAAAATTATACCTCCCTGTGAGGTGGAAACTTTGAAATGTCCTCAGAAAATACATCCTGAAACTGCTACAATATTGGGTACCTGCTCAACACATCAGCATTCTCAACCTCCTTAGCCTTGTCACTGGAAATGTGTACTGCAAACATCACACAACCTTTTCTACAACTACGCTTAGCCTGCATATTAGTAACCATCCTCACTGATGTAGGCTTCTTCTTTCCCTACAAGGTCCTCTTTCCCCCACTATCATCCACACACTCAATGGGCTTGTTGAAGAAATCCACTTTGAACCTATGAAGGTATAGCCAATCCATACCAAAAACATACTATATGATCCCAATGGCAATACATTCAAATGCATTGTTGTAGGCATACCATTTAACTCAAATGCACAATCTCTTACCAAATGGTGAACTCACTTCTTTGTACATGTAGCCAACTGTACCAACCAAGATTATGTATGCACTTCTTTTCTCAAACCACACTTATCCACCAGGTCAGTATTAATTTAACTATAGTTAGATCTAGGATCAATAAAAATAGAAACAACTTGATCACAAAGCTTACAGTCCATCTCAATGATCGATGCCTGATGATTTGCCGCCCTGTTGTCCATAATTGCATAAATATGAGAAATTCTATGACCAACATCACCAAATGTATGTGCCTCCTTAGCACTATAGATCTGGGGTCTACCACCACTCTGATACTGTGGACAATCCCTCTTACGATGATCCTTACCACATATCCAACACTGCAATGGTTCCTTACCACCACCTCTAACCTACTTCTCTCCATGTCCCTTCTCAACTGCATTGAATCTCTTGTAAGGAACTACATTATCTTTCTCACTTTCATCTTGAGGTCTTCCTCTCTTTGGTGGCCATTTTCCTTTAGCTTTGTCATTTCTTTTCAATTCATGTTTAGGCTCAACTTTGTGCTTCGACTACTCATAACAATGCTTCAACTTTCAGATGGCCTCCTCCAACGATCTAGGCTCATCGAACTCAATCTGGTCTCTATATGCAATTGGAAATCCACTAATGAATCTTTGAACCTTGGCCTTCTCCTCTCTGAGGTAAGGCACATATCTCAACAACTCCAAAAATATGCTAGTATACTTCTCATTTGTCATAGAACCCATCTACAACTCATAAAGCTCCTTAGCTCTGTCATCATAATACCTCTTAGATAAGTACATCTTCTTGAGGAGCCTTTCAAATGCAAGCCAAGTCAATTCATCCTCATGTATGTCCTTGACATTCTTCACATCTTCCCACCAAATATTCGCTTTATCTTTGAGACTAAAAAGGTTTATCCTTGCTTTCATGTTTTTGGGGTAATCATGCAATCTAAAGAATTTCCTCATGCCAAGCAACCAAGCCTCAACATCTTGTGATTTCTTAATATCCCCAAGAGGATATTGTCATTCCAGTGTATTCGGAGAGTTCAGGTCATCTTCAGCTTCGTCAACTTCACCAGTGTTCTTCAGTTCTTCCGGTGTTGGTTTCATCGTAAGTTCTTCATGGTGGAAATGTGGTCCAAATCAATGTCACAATGTGACAATTTGTTGTATATGTTTTATTTACTTAAAGGTAACCACCCTAAATGGGAACCTAACTCATTGTATTAAACCTATGCTAAAAGTCCTATGAAACAAACCTATGGTGAAAAACCTAATGCTAAACCTATTAAATAAACCTATGCATTAAAAAAACATAACATTGAAAAACCCACTTTCGGACCATGTATTAAAACTTAATACAACCCACAGGTCTTTAACCGTCGACTTAAAACCACGTTGGAACCGCGAGGAGTTAGTCTCATGTGAGCGGATATGCTAACAGCATGGTTAGAGTTTGCAGCGGAGGTTATTGAACAGTCCTAAACCACGGACAGATGACTGTGTCAGAGATGTAAGACATGTGAACACCTCTCAGGTAACCGTAGTCAGCCTTCACCGTGAGTGGGGATAATAGTTGAGCAGTGGCATTAACTATGTCAGTGTAACATGTGAGCAATAAGGGCATCACCGCACAATTAGGTAACCATTTTCAGTTCACCGCAGTCGTTGTTGCAACCGCCGAAGGAATGCGTTGTTCACAAAGCGTTGTCACTGTCAACCAACCAGAACCGTCAGGCGGATAAACCACATATGTCAAACAATGGTTAGACCGCCCTGTTCACATGTGAGCAATCAACCTCCTCTACCCAGTCAACAAGCCACTAGCGGGTTTATTTTATCATAAGGTTTAAAAATGGGTTTTGGTTGCAGTTTGTTTAAAATATTAATTCGAAGACCATGAAACCTATCCTATGTGTCAGCTCCTGACTAGACCGAGACTCAAAACAACCCCAAAATGTAGCTTATTCATCCTGAATTCAGCCTGAGGAGGTTTGAGTGTTTTTGCAGGCCTTTTTAAATGCAGTTTACTCATTGAAGGCATTAGAGTGGTTTTGGAGTTTTGGTATGCAAATTCTGGAAGTGAGAGGTTGTTTTGTTTTCAATGTAACAGGAACATCGAGAGTTGGAATTGGAAACCGTGATAGGCATTGGAAATCTAGTTCAAATAGCTTCCTTATGACAGTGATTAGAAGTGCCTGCGTGCACATTCAGTCTGGTCAATTCTCTGTGTAATTGACCTCCTTGGTTTCAATCCTAATAAAGTGATCGCCCATCTTGAAAGCGGACCAGCGACACAGTCCACCAGGGACAAACTCCATAATCAATCTTGTTGTCTGGTATCGTTGTGTATTTTCTATTTTCAATACTATTTTACATCTTACTTATGTTTTATCAGCTGTCATAAAGTCTTTCTTCTCAATCAATTCTCTCAATTTCCGTACTTTCAGTTAACATTCAAATCATTAATGGCTAATCAATTCTACATCAGTTTTACTTATGATCATTTCAGATCGTATAATTTGGTATCAGAGTAGGTTGTGTTTGTAGAATTTTTCGTTGAATGTTAACCAGGTCAAAGTCGCAACGTGGAGAAGGAATCCTTAAGCAGATTGATCCAGAGATTGGAAAGCGATGAGTTGTTCATAAGTCGATCATGACAGGATCTGATGCAGGTGAAAACACTAAAACCAAGATGAGTGATGAACAGTTTCAGCAAGCATTCTTGACTATGCAATAGATGTTGGGAGAATTGTATGAAGACAAGAAGGTGAGAGATGCAACTTCTTCTTTAAAGACATCGAAGAAGGAAAAAGGTAAAGGCAAGGCTGATAAACCACATTCACCTCCATCATCTCCATCATCCTCTTCTTCTTCTTCTTCTTCCAGTGCAAAATCTGAAACATAAAAGAAACCTAAGAAAACATCTCTTTTGAAACTTGATGTAAAATTTGAGTTACTTATTTATGATGGCGAAATGAATCCTGAAAAATCAGATAACTAGATTAAGCAGTTAGAAGTGTATTTTCGTATTTAGAACATTTCAGATGATAAAACGAAAATCAGTTAGCTACACTTAGAATGGGGGGAACAACTTTAATCTAGTGGGAAAGTCAAACTTAAATAGATGTAAAGCGAAAAGGAAAATCATCTCTTCATGGTCTAAGTTTTTAAAAGCTCTTAGGAAACAATTTTATCCTTTGGGATACATGCAACAAGATGCTATTGATTGGCAGCATTTGAGGCAAGGTAAAGAGCAGAGTGTTCAGGAGTTTACTCAAGAGTTCAGAAAGAAAGCATTGGCACTTGGTATTTCACTGCATACACGTGAAACTTTATTAAAATACATCGACATTTTACCTTCATATTTGCAGCATACATTATTGGCGTTTAATCCTGATGATTTTGATGAAGTGTGTGTTCAGGCCATACATATTGAATCAGGTGGCAGACCATTCAAGTTTTCACAAAAACCATCTAGATAGTTGGAAATCAAGGATTCCAAAGCCAGCAACAAGAAGGGTAATCTGAAGGGAAATAGATTAGCAACATCTCAGAAGGAAGGTGAAATACCTACTTGTACTCATTGCTAGAGGATCGGACATGATGAGTCCAAATGTTGGAAACTTCACCCAGAACTCAAACCAAAGAAGTTTCAGAAGAAGAAAGGTGAAAATAAGGCCAATACAACAATCCAACAAGATTTGGGCTCTGACTCAAGTGATGAAGGTAAAATAACCGCAATGGTTTCAACAGGTAAAACTTCTGATACTAGTTCAAGTTCTAACACTTCTATACCTTCTTCAAACTGAAATCATCTAAATGAGGATAAAAGGGTTGAATTATTTCACATAAGGATAACTTCTAAGCACACAAAGATAGATACATTATTTGACAGTGGATCACAGGAAAATTTAATATCTGAAGATTTAGTTAAGAAATTGGGTTTGGAGACACATAATCATCTAAGACCATACCCTCTAGGTTGGCTGAATAAACAGACTCAGATTAATGTCACAGAGTAGTGTCGATCAAAATTTTCCATAACAAATCACTGCATTGATGAAGGAGATTCATATGTGATTCCAGCAGATATATGTGGAGTAGTGCTAGGAAGTCCTTATCTCTATGATCATGATGCAGTGTTTTATAGGAAAGAGCATAAATATCATCTTAAGAAAGATGGGATTGAATTTATTGTCAGGGCACATAAACTTAAAACACACTTGGATTTAGTTTCAGTTAATCAGATGAAGAGATTAATAAGTTCAAGTAAGAAATATGTACTTATGGTTGTGAAAGAACAACATAAGGATCGATAGGATGCTTTTTCAGGTTGTGAATCTCAGTTCAAAGATAGATTGGTTAAAGTGGTAGATTCATTTCAAAATCTATTTAAGGAACCAAAAAATCTTCCTCCTAAAAGAGAAATACAACATGAAATACAATTAATGTCAAATGCCCCTCTTCCTAATATTGGAATGTATCGCCTATTAGTTATAGAGAGCGAAGAAATAAAGAAACAAATACTAGTATTGGTTGAAAAAGGTTTTATTCGACCTAGTTCATCTCCATGTGGCTCACCCATAATTTCGGTTCCTAAGAAAGACAAAACATGGAGAATGTGTGCCGACCTCAGGGCCTTAAACAAGATAACAATCAAAAATAGGTATCCTCTTCCCAGGATAGATGATTTACTTGATCAACTGAAAAATGTTGTCTATTTCACTAAGTTAGATTTAAGAAGTGGGTATCATCAAATCCACATAGCAGAAAATGACATATGGAAGACTACATTCAAAACTAGACAGGGACTATTTGAATGGTTGGTAATGCCTTTTGGTTTGTGTAATGCACCAGAAATTTTCATGCAGGTTATGAATGATGTTTTCTGCCCATACATTGATAAATTTGTCATAATCTACTTAGATGACATTCTGATTTTCAGTTCCAATATAGAAGAACATGTTAAGCATGTTAAGCAGGTTTTTGAAGTATTGAACAGAGAAAAGTTGTACCTTAATGGTGAGCACCAGTATTGCAGAAATAATTCTATAACTCCTGGGGCTTACTACTTTACTTTTATCAACCCGGTAGTTCGTAACAAACTTGGAAGCGACGGTGTTGTATGCACAAGTACTAGCTCTTACTACAGGCTGTCACTTGGTCAGCTGGCGCAAGATCACTAGGAGCTCAAGCCAACTTCTATGAGATTCCAGAAGAAGTTTTTAACTGTGACGGAAGAAGGTTAACTCTACAGAGGCTATTCTATTTGTAGAAAGAGAAAGAAGACCGGAATGTAAAACAAACCATAGCAAACCCTAATTTTTCTAACTAACCCTACTTTTGCAAAAAGAGAGATGAAAACTGAGGAAATTAGTGCCATTGACTACTGAAAAGGTAAATGACATCTATTCAAGCTACTTCTGAAAGGAACTGAGAAAAAACATCTTTTTGTGTTTTTGAGTGTTTTTATGTGAAATTATTATGCTTGTAATTTATCTGTTTGTGACTGTGGCAGAGGTTTGGTGGCGATGGAGGGAGGATTTGGTTTTTGCAGAGGTGGAGGAAGGTGTGGAGAGGTCCTAAGAAGCCTCTAGGACCCTTCTAAAGACTTCCCTTGCAATTGGATTTCAAAAAATCACTTACAGGAAATTCTATAGGAGGTTGCAGGGGATCTACAAGAGGATCTACAGGAGGATGCCGAGAGCTATTTTTGGAGGTTTTGAAGGTGGAAAAATGGTGGGAAAGGGTAACTGAAAGCTAGATGAAGGTGTTGAGGTGTCTGGAGCTTTTCAAGAAATATCAAGAGGGAACATGATGGTTGGATTTGTTCAAATGGCAGGAGGGAAGCTTATGGAAAAAATGCAAAAATTAGGGCAGATTGGTGAAATGTTGCGAATGACTTGAGAAATATATGAGAAGTGAACTAATGATGGCTTCTTTATGGATGTATGGTGAGCTAAGGTGTCCTGCAAGAGATCTGCACATCTACTTACAAAAACTGATCAAAGAAAGGACTAGCTATACCATGGAAACAGAAATTTCTCTAGCTTGACCTAATTTCTGACCTACAAATAGAAAATGCTGACCAGTAAACTTTGAACAGAAAAGCATGCAAAGAGATCTATTGTAAAATAACAGGAAATTATCTAGGCAACTGAATCTGAAGCAACACATTAACTTTCAAATCAAATCATCACACTAGAAATTGCATGAAGAGCAAAACTGTGTTTTTGGTGGCAAAAATGGTGCCTTGACCTCAATCATGGTCCCAGGAAGAGAGAAAAGAGATTGGGGCCTGTTGTTTTCTCTTTTGAATCTTAGCCTATCACTGTATGAACCTACTTCAGCAACTGAAACAAAAACAGCTATGTAAACCATCAAAAGCAACCTATTCTAAATGAGTTAAAATGAATCTATCTAACAGAAATTAACTCATGAACTAAAGAAAAAACATATAAGTACAAAGCAAGAGGTGTTGGGCAGCTTGGGTTGGTCCCTAACCCAAGAGCTTTAACTCTCTGAAAGAGTTCGGTGTTGGCTTAGAAAATATTGCATCTTTATTATCAAAAATAATAGTCACATTACATGA
This sequence comes from Pinus tabuliformis, assembly GCA_031772625.1. Lineage (NCBI taxonomy): Eukaryota > Viridiplantae > Streptophyta > Pinopsida > Pinales > Pinaceae > Pinus > Pinus tabuliformis. The sequence continues at coordinate 333,719,489 of CM062805.1, read as the reverse complement.
ACTGTTCTAAAAAAGAAGCTCGAAAATGAGCTGAACAAGTGTTGCACCAAAGTGTGAAAATTCTACTAATAACTGGCTAAAATCCAACTAAAAAAAATGAGCACCTAATCCCTACTATTTATACAACTCGAGCCTCCAACAACTCTCCTAAAATCAAGGAGCCCAGCTTCCCAAAACTCCAGATAAACAACAGTCCTTCTTTACTTGCTCGGTTGCCCCTTGGATGCACTCATGTGGTTGCTTATGCTCTGAGTTTCTGATGGAGAATTTAAGGTAAGGATTCATAAATGAAGGGGACACCCCCCTACAAATCCTCTTCCCTATTTTCCTCAAATATTGGCTGCCAAATGCTCATAAATCCTTTGACTTTGTCCAAAATTGACCAAAAAATTTGCATAAAGCACACATTAGACTACATGGAAAAATGACTAACCCAATTCACTCTATTAGCATAAATATAATCAAAAACATGCAACAAACTAATTAGAATGGTGGATTAAGTCGAATTAAAAGGCAAAATGAGCCCATATAATTACCCATTTCTGGGGCTCATTGTTGAGTCTTGAAAATGTCATTCATTCGCATTATACTTTCACTATTATGTCCATTATATCACCTCCATTTCACCTCCATTTCACTACTATGTCACCACATTCATCCCACTCTCATTATCATTGGGCCACCTTTATGTTTTTCCAATATTTATTATTTCTAAGCCTTTTAAGTGAATTTGTGGTTAAACATTAGAAAATAATGTGCATATGCTTATACCTAACAAATGGGTTGAGATTGTTGACATGTGTAGGTTGAAAGGAGGCTTCTAGAAGACCCTTGTGTGGCACTCTAAGGCCAAATTCGAATTTGGTTGGAAAGAATCATGGGATCATGAGGATATGTGTCACATCTCCTAATTGTAGTGTAACTCTAAGAAGACATGTGTCTTATTAGTTCCTATTCTGATTAGGACTCTAGAGGTAGAGGGAGAGATTCATGGATTCTCATTAATGAGATGGCTCTCATCTTTTTGTATAAATAGGAGATCTCTCTCCTTCATTTGTTAGGCTTTCCGTTAGTCTTTTCTTAGTCCTTTTAGCTTGTTAGTCCCATGGCTTTTGAAAGCTTTTGTACTTTGTACTTTTGAAGAAATTGAATAAAGCTTTGATGTTCTCAACATGGAAGGAGATGTGAAGTAGATGTCATGGAGCATATTAGGATGTAAGTAGAGTAGATTTCATTTTGTAAATATTGCTTTATAGAATGTAAGGTAGATTAGATTTTTCATTTATGCAATTTTAATTCAAGCAAGTGTGTTTAATTTTGCTTTGATTTCATGACTAATGGCATATGTGATCATCTTGTCTATGTTGCTGACCTTAATTTTTCTAGTTTGATTTTCATTAGTATCATTTCTTTAACTTGCACTTTATTTTCTGCTCTTAGATATCAAGTTGTTCATCTATTGATGGTTCTTTTTCCATAATCAAATAACTTTATTGGAGCCAAAATATCACTTAGTACAGCTTGGTTTAGTTTGCTTTAAGACTCACATTGCTGACTTGTTCATAACTAGCTGAAAGGCAAAAAGGTTAAGAAAAGGTTAAAGTAGTGTGATTTGTCTCCTTTATGTAGTGTCACTTAGATTTCACATTTCATTTTCATTTTAAATCAGCAACATAGATATTGGGCCGATGTCATTAGTCCTTTATTTGATGTCTTTATTTTCCTTTAAGCATTTGATTTCATAGGTGGTAGGGGGGCCCTGCCTTGTATAGTTGTCACTTTAATTTCTTGCATTTCTTTTTCTGATTTTCATGTATATTAATGTACAGTTTGAATTACTGCATTTTATTTTCTTTTTAACATGTATATTATTGTACATAAATTGCTTTCAAGTTGATTGTAGATTAGTGATGCACATAGCCTTTTAATGAACTAATGACGTGATAGAATCATATTGTCCTTTTGCTGAAGTAGCAAGGATACTGGGTCTCATAGTCATTCTCTCATTATTTTCAAGACTCAAAATTTCTAGTCAATTTAACGTCTTAAATTGCTCTACATAAATTATCAATCCGGGTATCGTAAACTGATGAAGTGTGGTGCACTATATGTGCTTAGTTAACCTTTCTCTTACTTCGTTGTTTTATAGTTTATGTTGTTTTTGGGGTTTTGTTCTAAAATGCAATAATCAAATAATGAGAGAATGACTATGAGACCCAGTATCCTTGCTACTTCAGCAAAAGGACAAGATGATTCTATCACGTCATTAGTTCATTAAAAGGCTATGTGCATCACTAATCTACAATCAACTTGAAAGCAATTTATGTACAATAATATACATGTTAAAAAGAAAATAAAATGTAGTAATTCAAATTGTACATTAATATACATGAAAATTAGAAAAAGAAATACAAGAAATTAAAGTGACAACTATACAAGGCAGGGGCCCCCTACCACCTATGAAATCAAATGCTTAAAGGAAAATAAAGACATCAAATAAAGGACTAATGACATCGGCCCAGTATCTATGCTGCTGATTTAAAATGAAAATGAAATGTGAAATCTAAGTGACACTACATAAAGGAGACAAACCACACTACTTTAACCTTTTCTTAACCTTTTTGCCTTTCAGCTAGTTATGAACAAGTCAGCAATGTGAGTCTTAAAGCAAACTAAACCAAGCTGTACTAAGTGATATTTTGGCTCCAATAAAGTTATTTGATTATGGAAAAAGAACCATCAATAGATGAACAACTTGATATCTAAGAGCAGAAAATAAAGTGCAAGTTAAAGAAATGATACTAATGAAAATCAAACTAGAAAAATAAAGGTCAGCAACATAGACAAGATGATCACATATGCCATTAGTCATGAAATCAAAGCAAAATTAAACACACTTGCATGAATTAAAAGTGCATGAATGAAAAATCTAATCTACCTTACATTCTACAAAGCAATATTTACAAAATGAAATCTACTCTACTTACATCCTAATATGCTCCATGACATCTACTTCACATCTCCTTCCATGTTGAGAACATCAAAGCTTTATTCAATTTCTTCAAAAGTACAAAGTACAAAAGCTTTCAAAAGCCATGGGACTAACAAGCTAAAAGGACTAAGAAAAGACTAAAGGAAAGACTAACAAATGAAGGAGAGAGATCTCCTATTTATACAAAAAGATGAGAGCCATCTCATTAATGAGAATCCATGAATCTCTCCCTCTACCTCTAGAGTCCTAATCAGAATAGGAAATGATAAGACACATGTCTTCTTAGAGTTACAATACAATTAGGAGATGTGACACATATCCTCATGATCCCATGATTCTTTCCAACCAAATTCGAATTTGGCCTTAGAGTGCCACGTAAGGGTCTTCTAGAAGCCTCCTTTCAACCTACACATGTCAACAATCTCAACCCATTTGTTAGGTATAAGCATATGTACATTATTTTCTAATGTTTAACCACAAATTCACTTAAAAGGCTTAGAAATAATAAATATTGGAAAAACATAAAAGTGGCCCAATAATAATGAAAGTGGGATGAATGTGGTGACATAGTAGTGAAATGGAGGTGAAATGGAGGTGATATAATGGACATAATAGTGAAAGTATAATGCAAATGAATGACGTTTTCAAGACTCAACATACCCCCCAACTGAAGCTATTGCATGTCCTCATGCAATATATATTACATTAACTCTTTTGATCCTTGAGCTTTGGCTTAACTTTGCATGATATCATTTGTAAACTTCATATTTCTGCAAAGTGTTTCACTTGAATTGCAACATGGTTGGTTCTTGTGTTACAACCATTTTTTTTTTTTTTTGTTGCCTTCTATTTTGATCTTTGAACTTTGCATAATGATATTTTGATTATTGTTGCAAAGTATATCTTTATTGGATTGCATGATGGTTGGTTCTTGTGTGACAACCATGATTTTGTTTGTATCCAATTTATCCTTTAAGCACTTTTTCAAAAGCCATTGTATGCTCATAATAGCAATGTAATAATTAATATATGTTGGAATTATGTGAGCTCTTGAATATAATATGGACATGGCAATATATGAATATGAATGTATTCCCCCCCCAACTGATGGTATTGGCAATTTTATGAAATGAGGAAGAGAAATGTTTTTCCAACAATTATCATTCTAGCTTTTTATGGAATTCTATGGTTAAAAGTTAGAAAATTTCGTACCTTCACTTACCCTTTGGAATGGATGAGTTGTATGTGTGGTGGCTGAAAACTTCTGATCATTTTCTTCTTCAAGTGGCTGATCAAGGGGAGTCATGGATAGGGAGATAAGATGACTTTTTATTGCTTCTACTAAAACTTGTTGAATCTGCTCCAAAATGCTGAAAATAATAGTCTTCATGTCTTCAAAACTCATTGGCACAATTCCTACTATGTGAAAATATGTTCTGATGTCAAACATAGTAGGAAATTGTTGGCTTAGTGGCCATTAATGGATGCCACTAGTCAACACGAGAACTCTCACCATTGATGACAATGAGAGTCAAGATGCCCAAACACATCTTGCTAGGTACGAATGAATTTGCTGATGTCGAGTCACCTAGAAGATCTAACGAACAAGGGACATTAATGTATTCCCATTGTTTTTCAGCATGAGGACTTGCCATTAAGGCATGCAAGCCTCAAGGTGTTTTTACAAAGAACTTAGACTCAAAGGACTATGGACTCAATAATTTGCATTGAAGCAGGGCTTATTTGCGGAATGAAAATGACAAAGAATGGAAAATGAAAATGGAAAATGGCAATGGAGAATAGAAATGGCAATGGAAATAAGCATGTGAATGAGCCTCTTGCTTTTATTTGTGGGTTATGAATAGACAAAAAGAGATGGAAAGTGTATGTGAATATAAGTGAAAAGTATGGAGTGGAATGAGGTGAATGGTTTATTATGAAGTATGGATGTGATGGATGGATGTGATGGATGGATGTGATGGAGACAATAGTATCTGAAAGTTTTTCAAGTGTTTGGATCTGATTTTGCATCAACATATTTCCTCTTTGTTGCTGATCATCCTCTTATGAAACAAATTGGTCTCTTAGAGAGACACCATTCTCTTGTAGTCATTTGTCCTTCCTCCTGAAACCTGCAAAAAAACTAATACTTCTTCTGTAATGGAATGTAAGATTATCAAAGGAGAGAGGTGATCAATCTCTCTAGTTATGATATTTACACACAAAACTAAGAATTTGTATTAATGAAACAAGTTCTCAAAGGAAAAATCAAAAGAATTTATACCTGCTTTGGAATTAGTGCCTCAAGTTGATGTTGCTTCTTTTCAGCAATTTATTTCATTATTTTCCATTTCAAACTCTAACGATATATTTCTCATTGTATAGATCTTGTTGAGATCTTTCCAATGGTACTTAAATCATCAAAATCTGATTTTGTATGAGAAAGATAGGCTAATTTGAACAATGAAGTTTTTCTGGCTGCGGAATTGGGGAACAGCTCTGTAGCTAAAAATCTTGAATAAAAAGTTAGCCATTCATCTTTCGTTATCAGTCCAAAATTAATCAATACCTTCAGAAAAGTGAGAAAATAACTTGTTCATTTCATTGATTCAAAATTATTATTTTTTCTTGACATGCAGCGACTTAGTGTGGCGACTCAGTGTGGCGACTTTGTGATAACACACAATTTGACTTCCCTTTGACCGGGGTATTTTTCATCAAATTTGATCAAATGAATAGGACACCATCCATGTACTGACATTTCCCTAGCTACCCATGTGACTTGTTTTTCCTAATGACACCTGCAACGTAGAGTTTAACAAAACAGCTACGGAATCTGGGATTGGCTACGGAAACGTTGTATTGGCTGCGGAAAGTGCAGAGTGTAGAAAGTACTGTGAAATAGAGTGGCTGTGTGCGTGGAAGAGAAAAAAATGTGCCCCTTCAAGACAACTAACTTAACTAGTGCAATTCACGGTTCAGCTCTGCCAAGCTTCCCATTCTCGGCTTTCAACTCCGGCTGAAAATTTTACTGTGTGTGGACGTTCAAGGGAAGAACAAACTAAGAAGTTTCCCCATCTCAACTTCGGCTGAAGCTTTGACTATTTATGGATGCTCACGGGAAAGATGAATGGACTACGGCTGTAAGTGGAATAGCCGCAGTGTTATGCAAGGTAATACGAGTTTGAAACGGAACTGTGGAGCTTGAAACAGAGCTGCGGAAAGTGGCTAAAACAGTTTATCAGCAAAAAAAAATTCAAGTCAAATCACAGATTATTTTGCATCTTCTCCCTAAGATTCATCCCACGGGACTCCTGGGAAGACACTGCCAACCGCCATACAATTTAATCAGTTCCAAAATTGTTACAATCCATTCCTACTTTTATATATCTTTGATGCATAAGACAATAGAATGGTTGCCAATCAAAAATTTGCCAGCTATCCAGTTAAATATATCCCTCACATATCTATCATAATTATAACCAATCATAACCATTCCACTGAGTCACCAATAACAAAGTGTTTTATCTAATCCAAGGTGTCTTATCCCACTGATGTGTCTGGAAATACGGGTGTCTATTCAAACCCAGCTGTGTACCTTATCACCTTGGATCGTTTCAATAGGATTCTGTTCTTAAATTCTTCAAGATTGTCATTGTCCAATTACAGAACTTCTGCCAACACTGCATTCTAGCTATTTCCCAAACAATTTCTTCATTCACTTCATCCCACAAAACTTCAACCTTGGTACCGTATGAAAGAATACAGAAATCTCTGCCTTTATGCAATGCCTTATGATACTGAATGTTTTAAGGTGTTGTGAGTCAAGACACGTCCACATGAAAACCAATTTCATATCTAGGAGTTTCAATCGCTGATCAGAAAGATTCAATTTATAAATTGCTCCACTTCAGTTCCATTTCTTCCCAACATTTAACCGGCAGCGACTTCATGGGATTTAATGACAAAGAGTCGTGTTCAATTCAAACTGTTTGTTAAACAGGTGTTGGATGAATGTTTTAAAACAAGAGATGTGTAATTTGATTGATGTCTAGCACATATTTGACTCCTAATTTGATTTATCTTCTTCAGGCACGCTGCATTAAATTATTGTTGTTCATTTAATTAAAACTCTGTTTTTTTTCTCACGCGGCACTCAAAAATACACTCCGAAGAACCGCGGATTTCTCCCAGAACGCTACAAATTTCCTCAAACGGTTTCTGGGTTATCTAATTGACCCACTTGGCAAAAAAACCGATGTTTTATTTTCTTCAAATTCGCTACCATTTGGGCAAATAAAGCGTGTAAAGTTTGACGTTTTTCTGCTGTTTACGTTTTTTTCTCTGAGTTAATTTTTTTTCTGTTCTGCACTTTATGAATTTGTTGCATTTGGCTGTAAAAATTTTTGAATCAAAGGTAGGACGATTTGCCAGCGGTAGTATGCACCATGTTAAAACACATAATTTGGTTTTAGCCTCAGGTATTCAAATGAAATCCGTGAAGTGAAATACTCTGTAAAATAGATTTCAAAGAAAGATTGTTTTCATGTACAGTCAACAGCAAATATGGGGAATGAGCGAATCAAGAATCCAAAGAAGTTTGTGAAGCTTACAATGGAGATCATGAGTTCAGCATTTTCTCTAAGTGTTGGTGACTGCAGCATGCCTTAAGCTTCTATTTTCAATCTATTTGCACAGTTTATGTAGGCCTCCATAGGTTTCAGATTTTGCTATGATTGAGAAATTTCCTATGTTGACTTTCCAAAAACGTTCCAAAACCAAAGGCTTCCTATATAAATAAGATGCACAGTTCAAATGAATGCAAATCAATTGCTTACAAAGGGATGAGAATGCACTGAAACGAAATCATGAAGAGGCCAAAACATCAAATCAATATGCAGATTTTTCTTGTTGAAGCCACAATGAAAAGCTAGGAATGGAGATAGCCATAGATTGTTTTTTTCCTCTGAAATTGTGAATTTTTGTATTGCTTAGTCATTCCTGCATTTTCATTTTATTGCACTAACATCTTGACTGTAAATTTGAAAAACAGAGTGGTATCAGCTGCGGAAACCGGTATCACAGCAACCACTTAGCTAAATAGAGATAGTTAGGCAATCTTAATGGAAATGATCATGGGGAAATAACTTTTATTGATGAAATGGATGGCATGGAGTGAAAAATGAAATGAAATGAAGTTTATTTTTTCTCTTCTCCTTTTTTTTTCTTGAATCAATTGAAGTGATGAAGTTTATTTTGTCTCCTATTTTTTTTTTTTTTAACAATTCTTTTTCTGATCCTTCAGATCACACAAAGTACAGGAGGAGAGCATACTCAAGAATTTTTTATTTTTTTTTTACTTAACAATCCTTTTTCTGATCCTCTATATCACACAAAGTGCAGGAGGAGAACATACTCAAGAATTGTTAATTTTTTTTTCAGATGTAAGAAATAAGGTCTCCTAATTACACTTCCCCGGCAACGGCGCCAAAATGTCTAGTCAATTTAACATCTTAAATTTCTCTACATAAATTATCAATCCGGGTATCATAAACTGATGAAGTGTGGTGCACTATATGTGCTTAGTTAACCTTTCTCTTACTTCGTTGTTTTATAGTTTATGTTGTTTTTGGGGTTTTGTTCTAAAATGCAGTAATCAAATAATGAGAGAATGACTATGAGACCCAGTATCCTTGCTACTTCAGCAAAAGGACAAGATGATTCTATCACGTCATTAGTTCATTAAAAGGCTATGTGCATCACTAATCTACAATCAACTTGAAAGCAATTTATGTACAATAATATACATGTTAAAAAGAAAATAAAATGCAGTAATTCAAACTGTACATTAATATACATGAAAATCAGAAAAAGAAATACAAGAAATTAAAGTGACAACTATACAAGGCAGAGGCCCCCTACCACCTATGAAATCAAATGCTTAAAGGAAAATAAAGACATCAAATAAAGGACTAATGACATCGGCCCAGTATCTCTGTTGTTGATTTAAAATGAAAATGAAATGTGAAATCTAAGTGAAACTACATAAAGGAGACAAATCACACTACTTTAACCTTTTCTTAACCTTTTTGCCTTTCAGCTATTTATGAACAAGTCAGCAATGTGAGTCTTAAAGCAAACTAAACCAAGCTGTACTAAGTGATATTTTGGCTCCAATAAAGTTATTTGATTATGGAAAAAGAACCATCAATAGATGAACAACTTGATATCTAAGAGCAGAAAATAAAGTGCAAGTTAAAGAAATGATACTAATGAAAATCAAACTAGAAAAATAAAGGTCAACAACATAGACAAGATGATCACATATGCCATTAGTCATGAAATCAAAGCAAAATTAAACACACTTGCATGAATTAAAATTGCATGAATGAAAAATCTAATCTACCTTACATTCTACAAAGCAATATTTACAAAATGAAATCTACTCTACTTACATCCTAATATGCTCCATGACATCTACTTCACATCTCCTTCCATGTTGAGAACATCAAATCTTTATTCAATTTCTTCAAAAGTACAAAGTACAAAAGCTTTCAAAAGCCATGGGACTAACAACCTAAAAGGACTAAGAAAAGACTAAAGGAAAGACTAACAAATGAAGGAGAGAGATCTCCTATTTATACAAAAAGATGAGAGCCATCTCATTAATGAGAATCCATGAATCTCTCCCTCTACCTCTAGAGTCCTAATCAGATAGGAACTGATAAGACACATGTCTTCTTAGAGTTACAATACAATTAGGAGATGTGACACATATCCTCATGATCCCATGATTCTTTCCAACCAAATTCGAATTTGGCCTTAGAGTGCCACATAAGGGTCTTCTAGAAGCCTCCTTTCAACGTACACATGTCAACAATCTCAACCCATTTGTTAGGTATAAGCATATGCACATTATTTTCTAATGTTTAACCACAAATTCACTTAAAAGGCTTAGAAATAATAAATATTGGAAAAACATAAAGGTGGCCCAATGATAATGAAAGTGGGATGAATGTGGTGACATAGTAGTGAAATGGAGGTGAAATGGAGGTGATATAATGGACATAATAGTGAAAGTATAATGCAAATGAATGACATTTTCAAGACTCAACACTCATCGTTACCCCCCTACTGAAGGTGTTGCTCATCCTCTGAGCAACTAATCTATCTCTTCATCCTTGATGGCCTCTCTGACATTCCATGCTTCAGATATGATATCTTCTTCCCTTTCATGGAATCCATCTTTTGCATCCAACTTTTCCCACTGTTGTTTTTCTTCTTCTTCCTTTATGCCTTCTAGCAGTCCTAGCAGCAGTGGAGGACTCAGCTTCAAACCAATCCAATGGGGCTTCAGACTTTGCGTAGAGTGCTTATAAAGGGGCACCCTTCTTAGTGCTTCTCTCATTTTGTTTGGGGAGTGGTACTCCCTGATCTGTAGGTTGTGGGGGAGTGTGTTCCACCTTCTCATGCAGGCATGGATGCAATCTTCCCCAAACAACCTTTCCATGTCTTCAAAATGTGCAACAACCTGAGCTTGCTCATTGATGTACTTAGACCCACTTTGAGGATTAGATGCAAGTTGTTGTTGTGCATAAATGAGAGCCATTGAGTCTGATGGTTCTGCTCTAATCATCAAACATTCATTCTGCTCTTTTGTCATCATTTTCTAGATTTATGCTGCTCTTTTCTCTTCGTGGTTCATCCAAGATGCCATGGCCATCATCTGCAAGTCTCCTAACGTAGCATTGGGGTCCCATAGTTTCATATCAGTAAGGGCCATGTTGTGTAAATAAAACTCTGCCAGCTTTGCTTTGTCCTTAGCTGAATTGTGGTCACACAGATCCATGAATTGGCTATAATACTGAAAAGGTATGGTGCCTCTCTGGGCCAGAGTCTTGATTTGGAACTGGAGCCACTGATCTTTGAGGTATACTGCATAGGATTTGGCCGGTTGCCTACACTGTAGTGCCTCCATAGCCCAGCTGGCCATGCAAGCAAGTTGGCCTTCCCTTTCCTGTAGCTACCTTCTCAAGATCAATACCTCATTTCCTGCCTAGGGTTCCCCTTCCTGTTGTTGCCTTATTAATATCTCACTTTCTACCTGGGATTCCTTTTCCTGCTGCTGTCTTCTTGAGATCAACAACTCATTTTCTGTCTGTGGTTCCCTCCCTTGCAGTTGTTTCTTTAACCTATCATTTTCTTCTTCCAATTGTGATCTCCTAATGCCTTCTATATGCCTTATAGTGCTTAGTTCGTTGCCCATCTCTCTCAACTAGTTTTCCATGTGCCCAATGTCTTCCACCCCTTTTGATTTTGTGATTTTCATCCACCTATCGCTTCTGACCCTTTCTTTTTCTAACTCAAAGAAGAGCAGGACTGCAAATTTCTGAGGGATAATTTTTCCTCCTTCAAGAAGGTTGTAATAAGAGCGCAAATTAGGCTGTGGGTCAGGTTCCGGTATCTCTATTTCCTTATCTCTATCCTTGGTCTACTCCTCTGCCTTTTTCTCAAGATTTTTAGTCTCTTGTAGCTTTGTAGACAAGAATGGCATCAGGAGGACCAGTATACCTTACCCCTGGGATGAGGTCAGCTATCAGATTATGAAATACATCTCCTATGAAGGAAGATTCAGCATAGTTTATGGGTATCATTTTAGAATTTTGCATGAATTGAGGTATGGCATGGATCTCCCCGCACCTTGAAAACTCAGTATTCCCTATTTTTTCCTCCAATCCTTAATAGAATCTAGCACCAAATTGAAGGTAGGAGTTCCAGACCAATTGGCTCACCATGGGCTAATTAAATTGCTAGTGGAAGATGCCCTCCATACTTTCACAATCCCCGTGGCTTGGGAGATTTCATAAATATGACCAAGGAGGATGATGTGAAATCCTTCACTTGCGACCTCAGTCCATCTGAGAGTGAGGAGGAAGAACAAAAAGAGGAAGCTGAGAAGGAAACCCAAAAAGAGGAAAGGAACAACCAAGTGGAAGGAAAAAAGGCTAAAACAAAAAAGAAGAAGGAACCAAGAACAGAGAAGGATAAAACCACAACAGAGAAAAAGAAGAGGCCTAGAATCAATAAGAAAAAGCCTAAGATGCCATGGCCATCAGCTGCAAGTCTCCTAACGCAACATTGGGGTCCCATAGGTTCATATCAGTAAGGGCCATGTTGTGTAAATAAAACTCTGTCAGCTTTGCTTTGTCCTCAGCTGAACTATGGTCACATAGATCCATGAATTGGCCATAATCCTAAAGAGGTATGGTGCCTCTCTGGGCTAGAGTCTTGATTTGGAACTGGAGCCACTAATATTTGAGGTATACTGCATAGGATTTGGCTGGCTGCCTACAATGTAGTGCCTCCATATCCCAACTGGCCATGCAGGCTAATTAGGCTTCCCTTTCCTATAGTTGCCTTCTCAAGATCAATACCTCATTTCCCACCTGGGGTTCCCCTTCCTATTGCTGCCTTATTAATATCTCACTTTCTGCATGGGGTTCCTTTTCCTACTGCTGTCTTCTTGAGATCAACAGCTCATTTTCTGCCTATGGTTCCCTCTCTTGTAACTGTTTCTTTAACCTCTCATTTTCTTCTTCCAATTGCAATATCCTAATGCCTTATATATACTTTATAGTGCTTAATTCTTTGCCCATCTCTCTCAACTTGTTTTCCATGTGCCCAATGTCTTCCACCCCTTTTGATTTTGCGATCTACATCCACCTATGGCTTCTGACCCTTTCTTTTTCTAGCTCAAAGAAGAGCGGGACTGCAAATTTCTGAGGGATAATTTTTCCTCCTTCAAGAAGGTTGTAATAAGAGCCCAAATTAGGCTATGGGTCAGGTTCTGGTATCTTTGTTGCCTTACCTCTCTCCTTGGTCTACTCCTCTACCTTTTTCTCAAGATTTCAGTCTCTTGTAGTTTTGTAGACAAGAATGGCATTAGGAGGACCAGTATACCTTACCCCTGGGATGAGGTTAGCTCTCAGATTATGAAATACATCTCCTATGAAGGAATATTCAACATAGTTTATGGGTATGATTTCAAGATTTTGCATGAATTGAGGTATGGCATGGATCTCCCTGCACCTCGAAAACTCAGTATTCCCTATTTTCTCCTCCAATCCTTAATAGAATCTAGCACCAAATTGAAGGCAGGAGTTCCAGACCAATTGGCTCACCATGGGCTAATTAAATTGCTAGTGGAAGATGCCCTCCACACTTTCACAATCCCCATATCCTGGGAGATTTTCATAAATATGACCAAGGAGGATGATGTGAAAGCCTTCACTTACGACCTCAGTCCATTTGAGAGTGAGAAGGAAGAAAAAAAAGAGGAAGCTGAGAAGGAAACCCAAGAAGAGGAAAGGAACACCCAAGTGGAAGGAAAAAAGGCTAAAACAAAAAAGAAGAAGGAATGAAGAACAGAGAAGGATAAAACCACAGCAGAGAAAAAGAAGAGGCCTAGAATCAACAAGAAAAATCCTAAGATGCCATGGCCATTAGCTGCAAGTCTCCTAACACAGCATTGGGGTTCCATAGGTTCATATCAGTAAGGGCCATGTTGTGTAAATAAAACTCTGCCAGATTTGCTTTGTCCTCAGCTGAACTGTGGTTACATAGATCCATGAATTTGCCATAATCCTGAAAAGGTATGGTGCCTCTCTGGGCCAGAGTCTTGATTTGGAACTGGAGCCATTGATCTTTGAGGTATACTACATAGGATTTGGTTGGCTGCCTGCACTGTAATGCCTCCATAGCCCAGTTGGCTATGAAGGCTAATTAGGCTTCCCTTTCTTGTAGCTACCTTGTCAAGATCAATACCTCATTTCCTACCTGGGGTTCCCCTTCTTGTTGTTGCCTTATTAATATCTCACTTTCTGCCTGGGGTTCCTTTTCCCACTTTTTTCTTCTTGAGATCAACAGCTCACTTTTTTCCTGTGGTTCCCTCTCTTGTAGTTGTTTCTTTAACCTCTCATTTTCTTCTTCCAATTGCGATCTCCTAATGCCTTCTCTATGCCTTATAGTGCTTAATTCTTTGCCCATCTCTCTCAACTTATTTTCCATGTGCCCAATTTCTTCCACCCCTTTTGATTTTGTGATCTGCATCCACCTATGGCTTCTGACCCTTTCATTTTCTAGCTCAAAGAAGAGCGGGACTGTGAATTTCTGAGGGATCATTTTTCCTCCTTCAAGAGGGTTGTAATAAGAGCCCAAATTAGGTTGTGGGTTAGGTTCTGGTATCTCTGTTGCCTTATCTTTCTCCTTGGTCTGCTCCTCTACCTTTTTCTCAAGATTTTCAGTCTCTTGTAGCTTTGTCAATGTCTCCTATAGGACTATCTGCGCCTCCTGTAGGACTATTTTAGAGTCCTATAGTTTTATCCTTTCTTTCCAAGTGGAGGTCTTAGGACTTCCTCTTTCATAAGTGATGGGGGTTTTGGATGGAGATTCCTCCTTTTTGGCAGTATGGGAATCTTCAATGATGATGGGCTCCTTTGAAGGTGGTTGAGGCTTCCCCATCTTTATTCTGGTGCTTTTTCGAGCCTTGAAGTACATGGATGGTTGTCTTTTCCTTTTTCCCTTTAGCTTGGCTGGAGTACTAAGTGCAACAAGAATAGTTGTTGCCTCCCTTGCTAGTGTCTTAGGGGACACTTCTTCCTGCTGTGCTTCTTTTTCTTCATCTACTATGTTTCCTGTTTTTGCTGGTTTTGCTTCTCCTGTCTCTATTTGGGTTTCCTCTTCTTTTTGCTTAGCTTCTGCTTTTTCTGTGTTAACCTTTTTCTGAGTTGTCTTAGGCTTTTTCTTGTTGATTCTAGGCCTCTTCTTTTTCTCTGCTGTGGTTTTATCCTTCTTTATTCTTGGTTCCTTCTTCTTTTCTATTTTAGCCTTTTTTCCTTCCACTTGGGTGTTCCTTTCCTCTTCTTGGGTTTCCTTCTCAGCTTCCTCTTTTTGTTCTTCCTCCTCACTCTCAGATGGACTGAGGTCGTAAGTGAAGGCTTTCACATCATCCTCCTTGGTCATATTTCTGAAAATCTCCCAGGCTATGGGGATTGTGAAAGTGTGGAGGGCATCTTCCACTAGCAATTTAATTAACCCATGGTGAGCCAATTGGTCTGGAACTCCTGCCTTCAATTTGGTGCTAGATTCTATTAAGGATTGGAGGAGAAAATAGGGAACTGAGTTTTCGAGGTGCAGGGAGATCCATGCCATACCTCAATTCATGCAAAAGTCTAAAATGATACCCATAAAATATGTTGAATCTTCCTTCACAGGAGATGTATTTCATAATTTGATAGCTGACCTCATCCTAGGGGTAAGGTATACTGGTCCTCCTGATGCCTTTCTTGTCTTCCACAGGGTGCTCATTCGGCTAGAAAAAGATCTTCTTGGCAACCTGACCCAGTGGTTTTTCTTCCTTGCTCCAGGGTAGCCCAGGTGGGAGACTGGTGACCCTACTAATGAATTCCGATGTGATTTCTATGGTTAGACCCCTGAAACTAATAGTGGCACGGGTTTTTGAGTGAGGTTTTAAAGACAATGCAAATTCCTCTGTGACTTCCTCATCATACCCATGAAGCTTTTCAAAGAAAGGCATCCAATTTTCCCTGGTAAAGAGGGCTACCACTTCTGGATTTTCATGCAGCTTAGTTGAATTCAGAGGCTCCTTCCTCATAAAACCCCCTGTCATGATGTTTCAAATTCTACTGGAATATTTCAATTGAAGAGGGAGGCAGCAAGTTTCAATCCCAAAAACAGAGGAATGGCTGAGGTTTTCTTTATGGAACCAGAGAGAGAGTTTTTGTGTTCTTCCTTTTTAATAGAAACAAATTGCAACTTTCCTTCCTTCCAAACTTTGTTCTTAAACTTACATTACTTCTTGGTCTGTTTGAGGGAACAATATCTTAAAAAAAATAGAGAGCATACAGGACATTGTTTTTTTCCTTTCACAAAATAAGAAGACTACCCAATGCAAGTTCACTTTTTTTTGTACTGGATTAATTTTCTAGAGTTGCATCATCTCTTTACATAGGAGAATACCACGAAGGAGAAAGAGACAGTATTTCAGTGCAAAGAGCAAATGGAGAAACTATATATACTTTTTTTTTTTAAACACAGGCAGAGTCCGCTCTCACTTTTCCTTTCTTTTCAACTCAATACCTCACTTGAAATCCCACCACCCTTTGTAGAGACCTAAATGCAGAGAGGGTCTACACAAAGCCTACCTCTTAGAGCTCCAATTTGCCATAAAACCCTGAATTTTCCTCTGCGATGCTGCTCATTAGCCCTCCTGTAGAAAGGCTCCTATAGGACTGTGTTCCCGCTCCTGTAGAGTCCGTTAATGCTCCTGTAGAGCCCAATAAGTGGAAGGGTTTTGAAACTGATAGAGAGTGACTATTTCGAGGCCCTAGAGGTGGTAGGTAGCTCGTTGCAGTCCAAAGCACGACGATGCAAATGAAAACAAAAGTGGTGAAGGCAGTCAACTGCAGCATACTTAAGCTTACGGGAGAGAGGTGCAATGATGAGATGAGGTGGCAGGAAGGGTATGTTACCCTCATCCAAACCGTTGGTCCCTACTTCAGTGCCATTATGAAATTTCATGCCACCTGTCTGCAATCATTTCCATCATTCGCGTTTGGACGCCGCCACTACCTGTTTTGAGATTCTTATGAGTTGACTGGACACATGTGTTGAGTGCACCCGCTGAGCGCTGTTTGAACTGGACGAGGGTGGCTAGTTAGCTGGCCACCGATATCATTTAATCGCAACCATCTCATTTTTCCATGCAGTTTTTAAACTATACCCATGCAACAGAGGAACGAGTTTAGTCACTTACCTGTTATTCAAGAATTGCGTGCTGCCGTGTTGTTGCATGCTTATACTTTGGCATTCTATCCATGGATTTCTGCTGCTGGCACCTGTGGCTTCTGGATTGGTGGCTTAGCTTCCTTGTATAAGTGATCTTCAATCAGGATCCTGCTCCTTTCGTGTTTTACACATCTGTGGTTGCACTAACCCTGCCTCTAGAGCTTGATTTTTAAGGGGATCAGCTGCTACAGGAATTCCTGTAGCTGCTTCTCCCTCTAAAAATTTTGACTAGGGTTTGAGCAGGGATTTGAAAGGAATCTGAGGAAGATTCTGACTGTCATGGGAAAGCAGTTGGTATGCAATAGGTAAGAGTTGAGGATGCTGCTTGGTTATTTTTTATTTTTCAAAAGAAACAAGATTTCTGTGTTTTATGTGCAGGGAGGAGAGAAACGATTAGGAATGTGGTGGTGCAGGTATGGAATGGAGAGGTATGATGATGGATGGTTGTAGGATGGCCCACAGGTCTTCTGTGAAAGTTTCTAGCCCTTTGATCCCTTTTTCGACCTGATTTCGAGCTCTCTGTGATTTCTACAGGAGCCTCCTGTAGAACACACAGAGCTTCCTGTAGGATGCACAATTTTCAGAAAATGTAAGACCAGGGAATGGGAGAAGGAAGAAATGATGGAAGAGGGTCTAGAAGAGGTGTAGTAGACTTGGTGCATGTCCCCTTTCCTTCTGTGGTCCTCCTGCAACCTGCAATGCACTCAACAGAAGTTAATTTCTCTTTTCTTTTTTTTTTTTTTTTTTTTTTTTTTTAAGAGATAGCTAGGGTGCCTCCAGGAGGTTTTCACCCTACCTACCTGCCTTGGGTGCCTCCAGGAGGTTTTCACCCTACCTACCTGCCTTGGGTGCCTCCAAGGGGAGGTTTTCACCCAGGGATCTTTATTCTCCTCATTTTTTGTTTTTTTTTTTTTTTTTTTTTTTCTAGTGAGTGGGTGGAGTGGGGGCAGAGACCTGCTCCACTACCAACACTATTTTACTCAGATTTTCAATGAATTCTTGCTTGGAGAGGGGCTTCTTGTAGATTTTCAACCTATGCCCATTGACAAGCATGGGGATGGCTTCTTCATCGATGGTCCTAATCAGAACTGAACCATTGTCATTGCACTTTTCTACTATGTACGGTCCCAGCCATCTTGTCCTCAGTTTGCCCTTGAAATCCTTATACCTTGAGTCATACAGCAGTGCCCAATCTCCTTCTTGGAATTGCTTCTCTTTGAGGTGTTTGTCATGCCATATTTTCCTTTGAAGCTGGACTACCTCTGTGTGGAGAAGGGCCTGCAATCTTTGTTCATCCAATCCATTTAGCTGGAGTAACCTTTCCTTTTGTGCATGGCTGAGATCTAGGTCCAGTTGAGCTGCCATCCTTAGTGTATTGTATTCAAATTCTATTGACAATAAAGCATTCTTTCCATAGACCAGCTCATAGCGTGTGAACCCGGTGGTGGTCTTCCATGTGGTGTTATAGGCCCAGGTGGCCTCAACTAGTCGATCTGCCCAATCTTTTCTATTGTTGCTCACTACTTTGGTCAAAATTCCTTCCAAAGCTCTGTTGGTGACTTCCACCTGTCCATTTGCTTGTGGATGGTAAGGAGTGAAAGTTCTGTGCTTTATTTTGTGATGTGTGAGCATGTCTTCAATTAGACTAGAGGTAAACTGACTCCCTTGATCTGTGACTAACTCTCTTGGATATCCAAACTTATAGAAGATGTTCTCCCTCAAAAACTCAGCTACTTTTTCTTCTGTTGTTGCCTTAATCACCTTCGTCTCTTCCCATTTTGTCAGATAATAAGTGCACACAATGATGTAATATTTCTACTTGGAAGGAGGGTTGATAGGACCCACAAAGTCCATGCCCCACTTCTCAAATGGCTCGAAAGTCACTTGAGGTTGCAGGGGCATCTCATCCCTTGGAGTAGGTTTCCCCATCCTTTGACAATGGTCACATTGGCTGATATATCTCCTCACATCTTGATGAAGAGTGGGCCAATAGTAACGTGCTTGCATAATTTTGAAGGCAGCCCTCTTTGCTGCAAAATGGCCTCCACAGGGCCCATCATGACAGGTTAGGAGAATGTCAAAGACTTCTTCCTCCCTGACACATCTTCTCAAAACTTGATCTGGGCCAAGTTTGAAGAGATTTCCCCCAATCCAAGTGAAAGGGGCACTTTTCCTCACAATCTTGCTCTTCTCTTTCGAGGACAGGTGTGGCGGGAACTGTGCTGAAACCAAGTAATTTGCTATATCAGCAAACCATGGAGAGAGTACTGAGATAGCGAATAGGTGTTCATCTGGCATTTGATCATCCACCATTCCTTCTTCACCTGTAGGCAGATTTAGTCTAGACAAAAAGTCAGCAACAACATTTTCCTTACCAGGTTTATCAATAATGGTTAAATCAAACTGTTGTAATAAGAGCAACCATCTAATGATACAAGCATTCACATCTGGTTTATTCATCAAATACCTAATTGCAACATGATCAGTGTGTACAAATGTTTGATAGCCGGTGATGTAGTGTCTGAATTTATTTAAGGAATGGACTACAGCTAGGAGTTCTTTCTCGGTCACTGTGTAGTTTAATTCTACCTTTGACAAATTTTTACTTATAAAATATATGGCATAAGGTAGCTTCTCATCAACTTGCCCTAAGGTTGCTCCTATCGCTTTGTTCAAGGCATCTGTGTGAATGTGGAAAGGTAGGGCCCAGTTTGGACCTCTCAAAATTGGGGCAGTCACAAGTTTACTTTTCAAGGTATCTAGGGCTTCTTGACAGTGGTCAGTCCATATGAATTCGACATCTTTCCCCAAAAGACCAAACAATGGAGAGGCTAGCTTACTGAAATCTTTAATGAATCTTTTATAATATCCCGCTAAGCCTAGGAAACTTCGGACATCTCTCACCTTTTGAGGAGGTGGGACCCTTTGGATGATGGCAACTTTGTTGGGGTCCACCTGTAATCCTTATTGAGAGATTTCATGACCTAGCACGGTCCTTACAATCATCAAGAATTCATAGTTTTTAGGACTGAGGGACCGATTCATTTCAATACACTTGTCCAAAACTTTTCCTAGGTTAGACAAAGCTTCCTGGAAGTTAGAACCATAAGGGGTAAAATCATCCATATATAATTCTGCTACATCATGAACCAGTTCAGAGAATATACTCAATACTGCTCTTTGGAAAGTGGCGGGAGCATTGCACAAACCAAAAGGAAGGACCTGATATGCAAAGGTACCCCACGGACAAGTGAAAGTGGTCTTATCTTGGTCTTCTGGGCTGATTTGGATCTGATTGTACCCACTAAACCCATCTAGGAAGGAGAAAAACTTTTTCCCCGCCAGGCCATCTAATACTTGATTTATGAAAGGAAAAGGAAAATGGTCCTTCTTGGTGGCCTTGTTTAGTTCCCGATAATCGACACAGATTCTCCACTTCCCATTTTTCTTTGGCACTAGCACCAAAAGAGAGACCCATTCACTGTCAAAGATGGGTTAGATGAATCCTGCATCCAGTAACTTTTGCAATTCTTCCTTGACAATGTCTTTAAGGGCTAGATTCATCCTCCTTTGAGGCTGCCTGACTGGTTTTCAATCTTCCTTAATGTAAATGTGATGAGTACACACTGAAGGGTGCACTCCCTTCATCTCCTTATAACTCCAGGTGAAGGCATCCAAATGGGTTCTCAATAAGCTACACAGTTCCTTCTCCTGGGAGGTGGATAGGGATGAGTTGATTTTCAAGGTTCTTTCTGGGCCAAACTCTATATTCTTAACTCGGAGAAAGGTTGGGTCGGCCACACAGAAATCAGCTAAAATATTGTCTTGGGTTTCTTTCACTAGCTCTTCTAATGGCAACATACTGGGGGGTGGATTCTGAATTAAGTTTTCAATGATATCATCCTCAGTTTGTGGTTCCCCCCCCATGGCAGTTTCTACTGCACACAATGGTGCAAAATAGACTTCATCCTCATCTTCCTCCTCCAACCAGAGAGGTAGATCATGTTCTAGAAAAGGTTGGGCAGGAGGGTATAGGACTAGTTGTTTGGACATATGCCCATTCTTGATTGTCATGTTCCCAGCTCGACAGCTGATGTAGGCATCTGCAGTAGCCAACTAGGGTCTTCCAAGGATGATAGGATACCCAGTGAGCTTTTCCTTCGACTGGAGAACCAGGAAATCAACAAGGTACTCCAAAGAATCAATGGAGACCATTACATCTTCCACAATCCCTTCAGGAGTCATGGTGGAGTGGTCTACTAACTGCAGTGTTGTTGTGGTCTTTCTCAGGGAGCCCTGGAGATTGAGCTTGAGCATAGTGTCCTTTTTCATCACATTAATGGCAGCCCCTAGATCAATCAAGGTATGGGGGATCATGGTGCCATTGATGTGGACATCAACTACTGGGCTTCCAGGGTCTAGATACTTCGGACAGATTACTTGCCCCAACATCAGGTCGGACAGTTGTCCTATGACATTGATGGTTGGGGCATCTCTCTTGCACCTACCTAGATGCCTAAAGCACTTCTCCTTGATCATCTTGTTGTATATAGGCACATCCTTTATGGCTTGGAGAAGTGGTATCTTTACACATAATTGTTTCAATTCTCCCAGAAGTTCAGTTTCTTCTGGGGTAGGCTGTGTTGTGCCAGATAATCTCTCAGGAAAGGGTGGAATTTCTTTCGGTTCACTTTCCTCTTTGTCTTCCTCATCCTCCTTAGGGGGAGGCTGGCTATCTGGGAGAACCTTCCCAGATCGTAGGTTAATCTCCTGGATCTCCACAGCATAGGTTGGGCTTGACGGTTCCCCACTATATACCTGCTGAGCTTGTCTGTTATTCAGGTTCGAGTTCGGGTTCGGTTGAGCAGGCATTTGGGGTTGCCTAAGTGGAGTAGGAGGCAATGGTTGTGATTGAACAGGTGGTGGAGGCAAAAGAGTGGGAGGAGAGTTGTATTGGGGCCTCCACCCCAGATGAGGTGCATTCCATTGAGGTTGTGGCTGAGCATAGGAGTGAAATGAATGAGCAGTGGGTTGAGCATGGTATTGAGATGGATATGACCACTGTGGAGGTGTGGACCAGGAAGGATGAGTAGGGGGACCCCAAGAAGGCATGGAAGTGGCTTGACTAGGGTTGGAGTATGCTTGGGATGTCCCTTGCATTCCCTGCTGATAAGGTCTAGGCCCATGTGGCCTCCTTTGGTTCATGAAATAGAGTGGCTCAATGGCTCCTTCGACCCCTTGGTATATAGCTTTAAGTCTGGGCAAGGAAGGGAACTTGTTTGTAGGATGATCTTCTTCACAGACTGAACACATTTCTATAGACTTTAATGGACACTCGTTTATAGGATGCCTTCTGGTGCACCTAGGACAAAAAATAGCCAAAGCTCTTTCTGCTTCCTCTTATTTCATTTTGATATGCAAGGTATCCATTTGCATGGCAAGATTCTACATCATCTTGCTCTTGAAATCTTCCAACATATTTCCAAATTCTCCTTTAAGGGATGAATTGGAAATGGGTTGACTCCCCCTACCTCTCTTTTTGGCTG
The DNA here is from genome assembly GCA_031772625.1 of Pinus tabuliformis. Lineage (NCBI taxonomy): Eukaryota > Viridiplantae > Streptophyta > Pinopsida > Pinales > Pinaceae > Pinus > Pinus tabuliformis. The sequence goes on along the minus strand of CM062805.1, from coordinate 333,697,085 downwards.
CCCTAGGATGGTTTCTAAAGACAGTCTTGATGTCATGATAAGGTAGATGGTAGATGTCTCCCCCAGCCAGTAAATGGAGGGTGTCTAGAAGGTCTTCCGGAACTCCTCTGAGTAGGACCAACTTTAGAGATTCGGGGTCAAGTGTGCACCTGGCCCTTTTATAACTGAGCTAGAATATCTCTTCATAGTCCTCCAAGGATTCATCGCTTCCCATAGTCATTCGGAAGATTTCTTCCTTGGTATCTTTTGACCTACAGTAGTCCCGATATTTGTTATGAAAGGCTTGCTGCATCTGAGCCCAAGTGGTGATGTTGTTGCCAAGTAACCCCATGAACCAACGCAGTGTTGCATCCTTGAGGGTAGAAGGAAACGGTTTCAACTTCTACTCATCTTCTGCATAGTCATAGGTTCAACAGATATCGGCAAACTCAAACAAAAAGGTGTCAAGATCTTCAGTAGTCAATCCATGGAAGTGAGGTAGAGCTGAAGGGATTATGTTCTTCATTTTAGTGTCCCCATTGGTTTCTCGAATGGGAAAGGTACCCTCTACTCTCTCTACATTTCCCCTAACATTTCTATTTTTAGCCATTGTCTCCAGAGGGATGGTTTCTTCCTCTTCTTCTACTATAGGATCTTTGTATATCTCTGGTTGTTCACCTATAGGTTCTTCTGGATCACTGCCACCAAAGAAGAGAGAAGGGTGGCTTTGTGATGTGGTGGGGGTGTTGGGTAGGAACTTCCATGAATTATCTCTGTTCCTACAAGGCATGAAAGGAAATCTCTTTTTGGGTGGTTTTTGTTTTTTTCTGCTTGTACCTGCAAAAATGAAATTGATTGAACAAACAATTTACAACTACTAAAATGAACTTGCTAAAATGAAATGGCAGAATTGAAATGAAAGCAAGGAAATGACTAATCTACTTGTGCTAGAATGGAAATCGCAGAATTGAAATGAAAGCAAGCAAATTTAGAAATTGACAGAAACAACTACTCTACTTTTGCTTAAATGAACTACTTAGCAGAATGTTGTAGTAGAAAACAGAAGAAAGCAATAATCACAAAATACTCTAACGCTTCCCCAGTAACGATGCCAAAAAGTGGTGAGCACCAGTATTGCAGCAATAATGTTGCAACTCTTGGGGCTTCCTACTTTACTTTTATCAACCCGGTAGTTCGTAACAAACTTGGAAGCGACGGTGTTGTATGCACAAGTACTAGCTCTTACTGCATGTTGTCACTTGGTCAGCTGGCGCAAGATCACTAGGAGCTCAAGCCAGCTTCTATGAGATTCCAGAAGAAGCTTTTAACTGTGATGAAAAAAGGCTAACTCTATAGAAGCTATTCTATTTGCAAAAAGAGAAAGAAGACCGGAATGTAAAACAAACCCTAGCAAACCCTAATTTTTCTAACTAACCCTACTTTTGCATAAAGAGAGATGAAAACTGAGGAAGTGAGTGCCATTGACTACTGAAAAGGTAAATTGCATATATTCAAGCTACTTCTGAAATAAAATAAGAAAAAACATCTTTTTGTGTTTTTGAGTGTTTTTATGTGAAATTATTATGCTTGTAATTTATCTATTTGTGACTGTGGCAGAGGTTTGGTGGCGATGGAAGATAGATTTGGTTTTTGCAGAGGTGAAGGAAAGTGTGGAGAGGTCCTAAGAAGCCTCTAGGACCCTTCTGAAGACTTCCCTTGCAATCTAATTTCAAAAAATCACTTACAGGAAATTCTATAGGAGGTTGCAGGGGATCTATAGGAGGATCTACATGAGGATGTCGAGAACTATTTTTGGAGGTTTTGAAGGTGGAAAAATAGTGGGAAAGGGTAACTAAAGGCTAGATGAAGGTGTTGAGGTGTCTGGAGCTTGTCAAGGAAGATCAAGAGGGAACATGATGGTTGGATTTGTTCAAATGGCAGGAGGGAAGCTTATGGAGAAAATGTAGAAATTAGGGCAGATTGGTGCAATGTTGCGAATGAACTGGGAAATCTTTGAGAAGTGAGTTGATGTTGGCTGCTTTATGGATGTATGCTGAGTTGAGGTGTCCTGTAAGAGATCTGCACATGTACTTACAAAAATTGATCAAAGAAAGGGCTAGCTATACCATGGAAACAGAAATTTCTTTAGCTTGACCTAATTTCTGACCTACAAACAAAAAATGTTGACTAGTAACCTTTGACATTAAAATCATGCAAAGAGATATATTGTAAAAGAATAGGAAATGATCTAGCCAACTGAATCTGAAGCAACACATTAACTTTCAAATCAAATCATCGCACTAGAAATTGCATGAAGAGCAAAACTGTGTTTTTGGTGGCAACAATGGTGCCTTGACCTCAATCATGGTCCCAAGAAGGGAGAAAAGCGATCAGGGCCTGTTTTTTGCCTTTTTGAATCTTAGCCTATCACTGTATGAACCTACTTCAGCAACTGAAACAAAATTAGCTATGCAAACCATCAAAAGCAACCTATTCTAAACGAGTTAAAATGAATCTATCTAATAGAAATTAACTCATGAACTAAAGCAAAAACATATAAGTACAAAGCAAGAGGTGCTGGGCAGCTTGGGTTGGGCCCTAACCCAAGAGCTTCAGCCCTCTGAAAGAGATCAGTGCTGGCTCAGAAAATATTGCATCTTTATTATCAAAAATAATAGTCACATTACATGAACTGTTCTAAAAAAGAAGCTCGAAAATGAGCTGAACAAGTGCTGCACCAAAGTGCGAAAATTCTACTAATAACTGGCTAAAATCCAACTAAAAAAACTGAGCACCTAAGCCCTGCTATTTATACAACTCGAGCCTCCAACAACTCTCCTAAAATCAAGGAGCTCAGCTTCCCAAAACTGCAGATAAACAATAGTCCTTCTTTACTTGGTCGGCTGCCCCTTGGATGCACTCATGTGGCTGCTTATGCTCCGAGTTTCTGATGGAGAATTAGAGGTAAGGGTCCATGAATGAAGGGGACACCGCCCTACAAACCTCTTCCCTGCTTTCCTCGAATATTGGCTGCCAAATGCTCATAAATCCTTTGAGTTTGTCCAAAATTGACCAGAAAATCTGCATAAAGCATACATTAGACTACGTGGCAAATGACTAACCCAATTCACTCTATTAGCATAAATATAATAAAAAAACATGCAATAAACTAATGAGAATGGTGGATTAAGTCGAATTAAGAGGCAAAATGAGCCCATATAATTACCCATTTCTGGGGCTAATGACTTAAACTTTCCAAATGTGAGTTTGGGAAAACTTCACTAAATTATCTTGGTTAAATAGTTGGAGGTCAAAGTTTAAAAATAGATCCAACTAAAATCGATGTGATTGTTAAGTGGAAAAAGCCACAAAATGTGATTGAAGTTAGAAGTTTTTTAGGTGCAATTCAGTATTGGAGAAAATTTATTGCTCAATTTTCTTTGATTGCCTCACTGTTACATGCTTTAACAGGTTCTAAAGTTCCCTTTCAATGGGGAGGTAAACAACAAAAAGCTTTTGATACACTTAAGCAGAAAATAGTCACAACACCAATATTAGCTTTACTAGAAATTCAACATTCATTTGAAATTGAAACAAATGCTAGTGGTTATGCAATGGGGGTAGTCTTACTTCAAAAAGGGAAACCCATTTGTTTTCATTCAGAAATTTTTTCTAAACCAGTAATGAATTATCCAGCATACGATAAAGAACTATTTGCTTTGGTTGAAAGTGTTAAGAAATGGAAACATTATTTAATGGGTAAGGAAATAGTGATTCACACAGATCATCAACCGCTTCAGTACTTACAGTCGCAAACTAAGTTGCAACAATATCATCATTACAGATGGATGGGATTTCTTCAACAATTTCACTTAGTAATTAAGTACAAGAAAGGTGTCACAAACAAAGTAGATGATATGTTATCTAGGCCATCTTTGAATGCTTCTGTAGTTCTACATAATAGCTCCTTAAGGCATGAAAGTTATATAGAACAATATAGAATAGATTTCGATTTCAAAGATATTTATGAATCACTAACTCATGGTATTCAGGTGGAAGAAATCAATTATCATGTTCATGACAGGTTGTTGTATCATCTGGGTAAGTTATGCATACCACAGACAGAAAGAGCGCATGTTGTCTGAGAAGCACATTCTTCTCACATTTCAAGACATTTTGGGGTAAGCAAAACAATGGCACAAGTTCAAAGGTATTGTTACTGGCCTCGTATGTATGAAACTGTTGCCAAATACATTAAAGGATGTGTGATGTGTTCGACCACCAAACCAGGCAATCGAAAGATTGGTTTATACATGCCACTTCTAGTTCCTTTACTACCATGGGACAATATTTCCATGGATTTTGTTGGAGGACTTCCTATGTCCAGGAGAGGGCATGATTACCTATATATTGTAGTCAACAGATTCAGCAAAGTGTGTATTCTTGTTCCATGCAAAAAGCAAGTGACAGCTGAACAGACTGCAAAGATGTTCTTCGATCAGGTATGGGTTCATTTTGGGTTACCTACTTCTATTATTTATGATCGAGACACTCATTTTGTAGGAGAATTTTGGTCCACTTTATGGGAACTCATGGACACAAAGCTGAAGAAGAGCACAACTTTTCATCCACAAACCGACGGACAAACTGAAGTGGTGAACATGACAGTCATACATATTCTCCAAGGGTGTTGCAGTAAACATCCTAAATTGTGGGATGAACCTTTATCTTATGTGCAGCATGCTTACAATCGAGCCTTATATTCATCCACTAATCGATCGCCATTTGAAACATGTTTTAAGTATCTACCTAAGTCACCAATGGATTTCATGTTTGGTGAAGAGGATAAAGCGGGTGAACATGATGATGCGAACAAAGCAATCAAGTTCAGCCAACGAATACAATAGATACATGCAGTAGTGTAAGATCAGTTAGAGAAGAGTCAGGCCAAGTATAAAATGCGCCATGACAAGCATCAAGTTGATCATCATTTTCAGGTCAGCGATCAGGTATGGTTGTATATCAGTAAAGACAGGTTGAAAGGAGAAGGTAAGAAACTAAAACCCATCAGGTATGGCCCTTTCAAGATTATGGAAAAGATTGGAAATAATGCTTTTCGATTAAATTTACCTCCTTACATGCAAATTTACTCAGTTGTAAATGTGGAAAATCTGAAATTGTATGAACCTCCAATGATCATGGATCCCAAGGAAGATACACAGATTTCGACTATTGATGATTTGGCACCTGAGTATATGAATGAGTTGCAGGAAGATATCATCTTGGACAGGAAGATTCGATCTTCAAGGTGTGGATATGTTGAGTATCTTCGAGTAGGACTCAAGGGCATGAATCCGAGCAAGGCAAGGTGGATGGAGATCGGAAAAGTGAGGGAACTGTACCCTCACTTGGTATCTACTTAAAATCAAACTTTTTGGTCCAAAAGCTTTCAACTAGAGAGGATTGATCGAGGAGGATCTTGTCATTCCAGTGTATCAGGAGAGTTCAAGTCATCTTCAGCTTCATCAACTTCACTAGTGTTCTTCAGTTCTTCCGATGTTGGTTTCGTCATAAGTTCTTCATGGTGGAAATGTGGTCCAAATCAATGTCACAATGTGACAATTTGTTGTATATGGTTTATTTACTTAGAGGTAACCACCCTAAATGGGAACCTAACTCATTGTATTAAACCTCTGCTAAAAGTCCTATGCAACAAACCTATGGTGAAAAACCTAATGCTAAACCTATTAAATAAACCTATGCATTAAAAAAAATAACATTGAAAAAACCCACTTTTATACCATGTATTAAAACTTAATACAACCCACAGGTCTTTAATCGCTGACTTAAAACCACGTCGAAACCGCAAGGGGTTAGGCTCATGTGAGTGGATATGCTAAAAGGATGGTTAGAGTTTACATCGGAGGTTATTGAACAATCCTAAACCGCGGGCAGATGACCATGTCGAAGATGTAAGACATGTGAACACCTCTCGAGTAACCATAGTCAGCCTTCACCGCAAGCGGGGATAATAGTTGGGCAGTGGCATTAACTGTGTTAGTGTAACATGTGAGTAGCACGGGCATCACAGCACAGTTAGGTATCTATTTGTAGTTCATTACAGTCGTTGCTGCAACTTCCGGAGGAATGCACTATTCACATACAGTTGTCACTGTCAACCAACCAGAACCGTCGGGCGGATAAACCATAGATGTCAAACAACGGTTAGACTACCCTGTTCACATGCGGGTGGTCAACCTCCTCTGCCTGGTCAGCAAGCCGCCAGCGGGTTTATTTTATCATAAGGTTTAAAAATGGGTTTTGGTTGCAATTTGTTTAAAATATTAATTCGAAGACCATGAAATCTATCCTATGTGTTAGATCCTGACTAGACTGAGACTCAAAACAACCCTAGAATGTAGCTTATTCATCCGAAATTTAACCTGAGGAGGTTTGAGTGTTTTTGCAGGAATTTTTAAAGGCAGTTTACTCATAGAAGGCATTAGAGTGGTTTTGGAGTTTTGGTATGCAAATTCTAGAAGTGAGAGGTTGTTTTGTTTTCAGTGTAACAAGAACATTTGGAGTCGGAATTGGGAACTGTGATAGGCATTGGAAAGCTGGTTCAGAGAGCTTCCTTATGATAGTGATCAGAAGTGCTTGCATGCACATTCATTCTGGTCAATTCTCTGTGTAATCGACCTCCTTGGTTTCAATCTTAATAAAGCGGTCGCCCATCTTGAAAGCAGACCTGGAGACGTAGTCCATCAGGGACGAACTCCATAATGAATCTTGTTGTCTGGTATCGTTGTGTATTTGTTGTTTTCAATGTTGTTTTGCATCTTAATTATGTTTTATTAGCTGTCGTAAAGTCTTCTTCTCAAGCATTTCTCTTGATTTCCGCACTTTCAGTTAGCATTCAAATCATTAATGGCTAATCAATTTTACATCAATTTTAACTTATGATCATTTCAGATCACTCCATCAAAAGTAGGTGGCTTTTCCTTCTTTAACTCATTCGGCAAGTATCCCTATCATTCCTCTTGTACGGATGATAATAATGACGATCATGATGTCTGTCAGAACCAAAACAAGAGTAATACTTGTGTCCAGTACCTATCCTATCCAAAGTGTCCAACAACTTGCCATCTCTGATAGTGTCAGATCTATCTGACCTATGTCTACTATGAGACCTACTACCATATGCCCCATTAGTTCTATCCTCATTTCCATGGATGATACAAAGAGGTCCATGTCGCTGCAAATTTGACAAACTCTGAAGTAATATTTCATTCACCTATGCTCGTGTCTCTTATGTCTGCATCATTTTGTCATTGTCTGCTTTGCAACTCCTTATTTCTTCCTTTAGGCTTCTCAAGGTGTCTACTAAGTTAGAAGAGAGCCCCACACCACGTTGCCCATCTGATTCATAGGGATATTCTATGTAGTCTACCACCTTGCTGACCATCTGATCTCTTTCCTGCAAGTCATACTATGTTAGTGAAACCAAATCACCATAAATCAACGTACCTTAGCATACTCAGGGAGGATACCTTGTCTGCAAGATCACCAAATCAACATGATGCATGTACAACATAACCATAATAACATATACACATATATCAATAAGTGAATCAATGCATAAGCATCATACTAACTAGGGTCCAATCATCAATGCAAGGCCATATCAACAATGCATGCTATGACCTCATGCATGACAACAAACAATACTCCAGTAGACACATTGCCTCATGCAACTATCCACCTACATAAGCAATGCCTAATCAACTACACATATGCATAACCGCATGTAGTCAAGCATAAGTGATCAATTCTTGTAATCAACCTACAAGACTGATGCATGCAATCAAATAACCAAGAATGCAAACCAATGTATAAGGATGTAATCAAGATGCATATAATTGTATAACTAGTCATATACTCATGAATATGAATTCCATAAAATCGACATCAAGTTCCTCATGATAACCTTACTTCTACCATGATCAATATGATGCAGTGTAACAAGCACATGGAACGCAAGTGTAAGAGCCACACACGCAACTAACATGCATGCATGACCAACACATTCACCCATATCTATAGCACTAGATATGACCCAAAGAGAGCGCAACCATGTTCTGATACCAATTTGTAACACCCCCTCCCAAGTTTACCCAAAGTAACCATTCCAACCAAGGTAAACATGAGAAGAGAGGCTACTATGATCACATTCGACCTCCTATGTCACCTTAAGGAAGTGGAATCGATGAAACATCACTTACAGTCATCCAACATCATCAACAGACCCCTCAAGAAATAAGCCAGCCACTCAGATAGCCTATCCCTGGGTCCCACTGCTATTCTACAGCTTTTAGGCCATAGTTTCTCTCATGCTATGGGCAAGGGAGTGACCAACAACCTAAAGTCGTTCTCACAGGCCTGCCTGCCAGCGACTATGGTCCAGAATTGCCAGTTCTGTGCCAGCGACCCCGAAATTTGAGCCACTTTTCTAGCCCAAAATCCTAGCCTCTGCCCAGAACTTGTTGTAACTTTAAGAAATCATTAAAAACATGATAACCATGCTGATCAATAAAAAATCACCCTTAGGAAAAGGCCTGAGCATCCCCAACCGGGACTGACATTGTGTCAAACACTTGTCATCAATGCAACCTACAAGTCTAGGATACAAGACAAAGAATAAATGACTAAAACAACTTATGAAACATCATCAGAAGGATCACCTCCTTCTCCATTGAACTATTAGATCATCAATTAGGTATTGCATCCATCCATTTAACAGTTACAATTAAATACATGAAATAATCATGACATAAACCAATCACACAACCATCCTTATAACCAACATAATACCATATAAATATCAGAGATATGACAACCATTAAAACCACATGTAAATCAGTGAAAAAGTAAGAGAACTTAGCTTTTATTAATCATAGGAAAATTCGACCAGGTTCGAGACTTCCACATACCACTTGACCATAGACATGGCTGAACCAAATCTCTCTTTCAACCAATCACTCCCATGCCATATTCCAAGCATGAATGTGGAATTTCATAAAAAAACCAATCCAAGAACAACCAAGGGAATCCAGAGGGCAAACCACTTCCACCCTCATCAAACCGTGATCACACCAAGACTAGTGCTCCAATCACAACCAAACAGAACTTAGAATGCCATCTGAAATCCATCACTATCCTTGAGGAATTTTTCATCTCCTTGTCTCTCAAGCTTTACCACAATCCAAACCCGGTTCACTAGTCCCTAAATCGAGACTACTCCCTCAGGCTTTATTGTGTATCCCGCCAAAACCAGTCAAGGGATTCCTAGGACTTTGCGAATAAACCTTGAGACTACCTCCGCCCTGGATTTTGAAATTCATCTGGCAAACTAAAGCTCAAAAACTAAGATAAAAATCCCAACATACCATGGGATTTGGAAAAAAGGCTAGGCTAGGCTGAAATCCACTATCATAACCCGACAAAACCATGCCACCGACAACAATAGAACTATACACCAACATGCAAAGCCATGCATGTCCAAACTAGCTAGGAAATCACACATGCAAAAGGATACATGCAAGTATTCATGTTGAAGCTTCTTATGCCTGCTTTCCTTTCCTTCCTTTCCTCCAAAACTAGAGTGCTCCAAGAAAACTCTAAGTGACCAAGAGTGAGAGAGAGAGAAAATAATGAGAGAGCTCCAAACTTGAACTTAACAAAAGGTTGAACTAACAAAAGCCCTGAACTGGTCCTTAGAAGCCTTTTTATGAATGAGGCCTCTATTTTCTTCATTTTCCAATATTTTCCTTCAATTTCCTCCTCACATGCAACCTATGACCTTTCACCTTAATTTTCTCCTATTTTTCTTTATTTTCATAATTAAATGTGCCAAAAATGCCTTTGCCTTAGCCTTTGCCAATTTTCCTTAGCCAAAACACACATCCATTGTTACCCACTAGGATATATTGCCCAACATTCAGCGTGGAATATGTGTCCCTTAACTGTGGTCTTATTTTTACCTTTATTAACTTTTATTACATGAACTTTTCACAAGGGTTGTTACAGATAGATGATATGTATTTGAGTGCAAGTAGGTGCTAGTTGTAATGTTATGATTAATGATTGTTATTTGATTATGACATGGTTGTTAGTTTTGGTAAAATTTGATTTCAAATCAATAGATATATTATCTTGAGCTTGGAACGTGTGGCTGACGTGTGAACATTTGCATCGAAACATGCTTAGTATTAGCATGACAAGGTAATAGTTGATGTGTTTATATAACTAACAGTTGGGTGATGTGACAGTACATAGTAAGACTCAATTGTAGCAAGGTAAGAGTAAAAAGAAAGGAATTGGGTGAGAATTCCTTTGGATATGTTTGGAAACTGAAATTCCAAACAAATGAATACTTTGAATACAAGAAGTCTTCTTAACCTTGATTTCATCTGACATTGTGTGGATATGTGCTTTATGTATGAGCATGTGTTTGGCAGGTGAATTAGCTTGTTTATAGATATAGTTGGATTCATCAAGGGAACTAAAGTCCCTTGAGAGATGATATATGTACGTGTTCAGTTACAAGGCAACGTGCTTGGCACAACAAGGTAATATAACATGTGCATTGTTATATTTGTTTACATTGACAATTATGTGTTTATGGCAGTATGATACAGGGAATTGCATGGCAAAGAGACTGCCATGAATTCTTGAAGAAGTCTCTTGTTGAGCTTTCCCTTGGGAGCATTAGGAACCCATGGGGATTGATTCATGGTGTTTGTTTCTAGTTTTGTGCCTTTGGTCTTTTGTGATTTGTTTTTGCTTGATTTGCAGTTTTGTTTATGTCTAGCGTATGTTTGTACCACTTTGTTTGTGATGTTGTATTGCTATTGGTTTTCATGGTTTTCTTCTTGTTGTCTTTCTTGTTCTTTCCTTTATGTTTTAAGGGTCTTTGGAATTGGTTGGGAAGGAGGAAGTTAATGGAGCTTGGGGAGAGTTGTGTGATACCCGATAGGTAATGTAAGGCTCGGATGAAGCTCGATGCATAAGTAAGGGCAGTTGAAGTTAAGAATATGACAGTCGTTGGACTAGTTGGGTCCATTGTGGTAAATGTACGATGGTCGTACAAACATGAGGAAGACAACAAAAAAGGTAAAGTAAATGGATTGAGGCGTCAGATGCCTTGGCTATGTTGGGAACTATTGTTGTTAATGTTGTGTATGTTGTGCACAAATAAAGAGAGTTCTCTTAATCTAGACCTCACGATATTTGGTACTTGTGTTGTGACTATGATTATGTTGATGTTTCTATATATATACACACACACACAATTGTCTAATAGGTTCGTCAGGGATCATGATTATTTTATACTAATGCCTATATGTATATATGTATTTCATTCTCTAACATGATCGTGATTGTTTATGCTAATGTTTATATATATGTATGTATCTATGTATTTATGTCACTATTTGACAGGGTTGTCAGGGGTCATTCTTGTGGAGGAATGATTGCTTATGCAGGTGAATGACATGAAGAGGTTCCTAGTTTATGAGGAATCAAGTGGGAAGAGTAACCCTCACAGATCTACAAGGTCAGTATCATGTGGATATGAATTGATATTATATGCTTGTACTATGCCTATGTTTATGTTATGGACAGGTAACACTGAGGATACATCAATGGAATGAAAATAGTGTGCTTTGCGGCATGTTGGGACAAGCATGGATAAGACATTAAAAGCAAGGTTGCTTGGTAGAGTCAGTGTGTGGTCTATGGATGTGCATTACTATGGTTGTATGTATGTTGTACATGTTGTACCAGTGATGTTGTGTGCATGCAGTGTTATGTACATATGGTGTTGTGTACATGTTTTTTATGCAGTGATGTGTATAGATGGTGTTGTGTGCATCTTAGATATGTGGTGTTGTGTACATATGGTTTCGTGCACATGTTGGATATGCGGTGTTGTGTACATATGGTGTTGTGTGCATGCTAGATATGCGATGTTGTGTACATAAGATGCTTTGTGCATGTTACATATGCAGTGTTGTGTACATTTGGCGTGGTGTGCATGTTGTACATATGGTGCTATGTACATGTGGTGTTGTGTATATGATTGTACATGTGGTTTTGTGTTCATGTGGTGTCGTGTACATGTTGTACATGGGGTGTTGTGTGCAGGTGGCGTTGTGTAAATTTCATGCATGTGGTGCTATGTACATGTGGTGTTGTGTACATGTCATGCATGTAGTGCTATGTACATGTGGTGTTGTGTACATGTTGTGAAGGTGGTGTTGTGTACATGTTGTGCAAGTGGTGTTGTGCACATGCGGTACTATGTACATGTGGTACATTTGGTATTGTGTGCATGTTGTACATGCTATGTTGTGCACATGTGGTATTGTGTGTATGTTTTACATGTTGTTTTGTGTACGTGTGGTATTGTGTATATGCGGTGCATAGTGGTGGTATCGTGACATGTGTATTCGTTGTGTTGCACTTTGTGTATGTATATGTATTGTGTTATACATCAGGTGTAGGTGTATGTGTTGTGTCGTACACTGGATGTAGGTGTATGTGTTGTGTCATATGTCAGATTTAGGTGTATGTATTGTGTGGTGTCGTACGTTGTGTGTGGATGTATGTGTTGTGATGTACATTGTGTATGTGTACGTGATTGAAGAAAAGAAGAGCCACTAAGTGTTTGCTGCGTGTGGCAACCGATCCGGTGTGTGTACAAAAAGGACAAAGGTAGAAGCTAAGGAATGATTGAAGGATAAGTATCAATATTTTATTTCAGATTTTATTATGCATGTGATATATGAATCCGATTTATGATAGTTACATGTGATCTATGATTTTGAGTATGATGGTTGTGTTTTGAGCTAATCGATGTGATATGTTTATACATGATGATTTGTCAAGAGCTGGTTTGGCTTGTTGTGACATGAAGTGAACATAAGTGCAAGTATACCCCATCGACGGGCCAACAATGAGGTATGCTTTGGATTTATTTAAATTCATTTTGAATCTAATGAGGATTATGTTCTTGGTATAGGAAATTATGGAAATGTATGGACTAGGTGGTTGAAATCAACTGCAAGAATTAGCAGCAACAACAAAAGGAATTGGAACAGGCAGTCGTATGTTGTTAAAGAACTTCAGGAGTAGGGCCATTGTGGAACATTGGTGCCCAATAGTGTCCATTGATTTTCATGAGCATGCTATGATCGGTATGGCGATTTTGAGGAAGGCATATGCCTTGGTTTTTGGACTTCTAATGCAAGGAAACCTTGCCAAGGGAGGGGTCGCCTGAGGGACTGTGTAGAAAAGAGGGGGATGCCCGCAGAACTTGGAAGGTGTGTGACTGCAAGGAACGGGGTGACCAAATTTCCCAAGGGACTGTGTAGCAAAGAAGGGAAGGTCGAGGGTGGATTTGTTTTGGTCATTAGCATTGCTAGATGGAATAAGATGCACATTGGGAGTGTGCCCTAGAACAATGAGTTGGTAATTGTTCACTGAGAGGACAAGTGGCATATGATTGTAGCGCTGGACAATGGATGCATATTTTATTTTGACAATGGATTCTAGACTTCCCAGGAAAGAGGTGAATCATGGTATTACTTTGAGGGTGGAGGTGTGAGCCTCTGGATTCCCTTGTGGCGAATGTAGACATTGTATCCTTTTATTTTTTGGTTAGAGCAAATGTACATATGTGTATGTCACTTTAAAAAATGTATCAAGCTAGATTTATAAAGCTCCATAGACAATATATTTATTTGTTGGTTGAAGAAAATGTGTATAAGTAAATGTGGTTGTTATTGTAAATACCGTAATTATTTGTGTTATAAAGCTCCAGTAAACGGTATAATTGTCATATTTTCAGCAGTGATCATTGTAAATACTGCAAGGAGATGAATTATAAAGCTCCATGGGTAGTATGTTTTTCTTTTCAATGGTTTTGTTGGTTATAGGTGCCATTGAACACCGAGGGTGGTGTTCCCCCGGGGGGGTTGGTGGGGAGGGGGGGGGTGGTCTGTAACAACCCTCGTAAAAATTCATGTAAACAAAATTATAAGGCCAAGGTCATGGGACACATATTTCAAGCTGAATGGTGGGAGAAACATCCTAGTGGGTGTTCATTTGGTTTATTATGACTAAGGAAATTGACAAAGGCAATGGTAAAGGCTTTGGAAAGGCAAGATACATTATTTGGCATTTTTTTATGAAAAAAATGGAATTAGGAGCAAAGGAAGGTGAAAGGTCATAGGTTGCATGTGATGAGGAAAATGAAGGAAAAATAATGGGAAATGAAGAAAATAGAGGCCTCATTGATAAAAAGGCATCTAAGGATCAATTCATGGCTTTTGTTAATGTTAGATTTTACCAGTTGAGTTTTTTTTTTAATTCAGTTTTGGAGCTCTCTCTCTATTCACTCTCTCTCATACTCTTGGACACTTAGAGTTTCTTGGAGCACTCTTGGAGGAGTGTGGCATACTTGGATTTTTGGAGCTAGAAGGAAAAGGAAGAGTAGGAAGGCATAAGAGGACATTAGGATCAACAACTACAATGGTTTTTTTTTGTAGGTATTGTTGTGGTCACCAACAACCTCCCTCTTTGTTTGATATAGTAATAACATCAAGCAAAAGGGGGACCCTTTACCAAAAAAATCCAAAAAATATTTTTGTTTGAAAAACCTTTTGTATTAACTCTCTAAGAGCTATATCACGTCGCAAAGGAAAAAGGAGCGCTTTCCCAAAGCGCATAAACACACTGAGGAGGAGCGACGCGAGAACTCATCGCATCGCATGCATTAAAGGCGCTCAGAGGGGGAAAACCTAAGGAGCCGCTGACGGCCGATATGCGACGTCGCACGTCGCAATGTCGCATAGGTAGCACAAAGTGACAAAGCAAAAAACCTTGCGACCTTGCGATATTGCGATATGTGATCTGTGACCATGCAAAGCTGCGACCTGCGATCTATGGTGTGCGACAAATGAGACCATCAATTGTTGCGATACCACTTAATTACATCGCAATATTCGATGCTGCGATGCAAATCGCGGAAGCCATTCGTCGCAGGCATTCCTCGGCATGATCTGTGAGCCTAAAATTAGGCGCGCACCTTACGGGAAATAATGATTGTACGCCTATGTATCCAAAAATGATTATGTTGCATTTTTCGAAGAGTCAAGTCATAATGAGTGACATGATTATGCATTCATTAGAAATTAATTGCTTTCATGTCAATCTTTTCTTCTGTCTCTTTTTATTTACGTGAACTATAAGTCAACAACTGATATAAATCTATATGCAGGAAACATCTAAGGAAAAGCGCCATAACTAGAAGAACAGAGAGGAGATGACTTCGCAGATGGATACCGCATACAGCAGGACCGCGGATCCCAGAGTATCACTCAACAAATGCTGATGGAAATAGGCTATCTAGGACTCAGAGTCAAAGGCGCACAAAAGCAAAGCGTTTATGAAAGATCCTGAATCCCAAATTGGGTAAAGCAAAAAGAAAAACGCTTAAGGGGAAAGACGTCTCAGAAAAGCCTGGAACAAAGAATGGAAACAAGTTTCAATTGAGAAAATCGTTCAGGCAAAAAAATCCCCAGCTCATTGAGTCATTCGCACGGCCGGAAACCGAAATAGCAACATCACAATCAGTTTGAAAGAAATCTGAGTTGTACTAAGTATACACGCCGTGAAGACACTCCTCCAGAAGAACACTTTCAAAAATATCTTCTAGTTTGTCAGAAAGAGGTGCGAGCTCTTTTTATTTCTAATTTTCAAGCTTGAACAAAAGGAAAGGACAAGCAACCGACTCTTTCACAGCGAACATCGCATCACTTACAGCACTAAGGGGCAGATACAGAAATGGTTAGAAATTAGATTCAGTTTTTAGAAATAAATTTGTTTTAGTAAAAGGGCGATCATTTGAAGCCGTTCCCTAAATTTGTGTAATTAAAATTAGTCGGTTAGTAGTATTTAACCCTTCTCGTTGCATTGGAGAAGGGTCCGAAAATTTGTCAAAAAACTTGTCCTCAGAACATGCACTTTTGCACCCTCGGAGGGGGTTTTTGATGAATGGACGAATCAAGATTTATTTATGTTTGCATTTTAATACCTGCTACTGATGTTGCACTTCTGTACTCTTAGTAGGCATTAGAAGTAAGTAGAAATAGATCATTATTGCTTCAGGTCTGTGAGTATAAAGTCAGTCATAAATGGTACTTTTATCTCTTGACGAGTTTCTGCTTGCATTCTTAGAGTAATATACAGCTGATGTTGTTTATATGTTAACGTATGAATGAGTGGACTACCATTTGGGACTTTTGTATGGTGGAGTCATTGATTTATGCTTAATACATGAATAACTGATTATGCGATATGTTGTTCACAACCGTTTTGCTTAACTTTTTATGCAGGATGGTTCATCTTAATTGATTTATATTCTCATAATAGCTGAATAATCTTCATTACCAGTTATTGTGTGAAATCTTTCTAGATCGCATAATGGAAAAAGTTCTATCCCGGGTTAGCGTAGATTAGATGTGTTGTTCTTGATAGATTAAAGTAGTATAAAATTCAGTCTCAGAGTTTAGAACTAGATTAGCTTAGAAATAATTCCATATTTTCATTATCATATTCTACACACACACACATCACCAAACTCTACACACACACACCCCCTTAGAACGGGAAGTTGGTCCCGTTATCCCCAGTCGGACCCGCTACACCAAACGGGCATGGAGCCGCCAACCAGGTTCTCGACCGGGTGGGTATCCCCCTTGTTGTTGACCCGATTTCAGGGCCCTCAACATATTTGGCGCTAGAAGGAGGGCACGAACTATGAATGGCACCTAAAGAAATATCTAAATACCATTCTGAGAGTAATACACCCTCATCAACTCCCTCGACTTCTCCAACACGGTTAAACCCGGAATTTGAAGTCGCTCGAGTACCTACCACTGCTACATATTCGAATATATCAGACCAATCTATCATTGATCCCCCTGAAATTCGAACTTTGATTCGTAAACTCCAGGGATTCTCTATTTTTAACCAGAAGTCTGATAAATCTAAAAGCAGCGTGACTTCGTTGTACAACCCTGCTCATCCCCTTACCAGATCAAAGAGTGAAAAATTTGGCATACAACCAAGTGAACTCCCTCTCCCTACCAGGAAAAGAGCAAGGAAAACACCACCAGAGTCTGACAGCCAGACTCCTTCATCCACTTCGTCCATATCAACTCCCTCACCGCAAAGTCAACCACCCACTCTTTCATTCCAACTCACTCACCCATATTCTACAAACCTTCCTCTTCAAACATCAAAGATCTTAATATCTTCATCTTCTCAGCATCAGGGATCGTCTTCTGCACTTCCATTAACTAGCAGCTCAACGATGGCCCAGTCTCCATGGAACAATCCTGGGGCGGTTTTAATGCCTCCACCCCTAAGCCCTATACCGACCCATCCTGAGAAATGGCTGCCTAAATTCAATCCGGAAGCAGGAATGCTAGCCGAGGAACATATCAATAATTTCATTCTTTCTGTTAATCTCAACAGAGTCACTAACGAAGACGCTGTTGTCCGTCTTTTCCCTTATACAATGCAGGGAACAGCCGGGTCATGGTACTTTTCGTTACCTTCCGGATCCATCACAAGCTGGGACATTTTTCAAAGTCAGTTCCTCACCAAGTTTGGTGATGACAGATCCACGGCGACATTGATCAATGACTTATCTAATCTTAAGGCTGAGGCTAGAGAACCCATTAAAGATTTTAACTTACGGTTCAATAAGATCCTCAACAAAATCCCCGCTGCCTCACAACCCAGCGAGGAAGTAAGATGTGAATGGTACATCATGGCTTTACCTCCAAACTTGGCTATCTTCGTAGATAGGGCAAACAAGACCACCTTAGTCGACAACTTGACAGAAGCGTTAGCAGTAGAAAAACGCGTGGTAGCCCTAGAAAAGAGATCCGCTATAGAAGAACGCAAATCTAAGAAGATCTCTTTCAAAGAAGACACCAAGAAGAAGCAAACGAAAGATCCTTTCGATTTGGAAGGATTACAAAAAGTGTTGAAAGCCATGTCAAACGAGATGATTGATATTAAGAAACAAGTAGCAGAGACTTCTTCGAAAAAGCCCTTTAGGACTTTTAAAAGAAATCCTCCCATGGAGGTAAGACCACCTAGTGTTGTCTCAAACATTGAATCTGAAGAAGACGAAGAAGAAGAGAATATCACTGAAGGGCAGACCGACGAGGAAGAGGTCGTAGAACTACAAGGAATGTGGGACTTCATCCTCCCACAAGAAGAGGATCAGGAAGCATTTCCTGTTAGCACGAGAAGCAGAAATCAACTTGATCCTCCCCTAACTACCCCAAAACAAAAGGGCGCAAGCCTTGCAACAAAAGAAAAGGTCGCAACAAAAAAGACAACTGCTAAAGCGACCCAGATTAGCCCAGTCCAATCTGATCAAACGCCTCCATCAAGAACACTAATAGTGTCGGATGAAATGGAGTATAACATCATTGATGACATGAAGAAGACTAGGGCTAATATCACTCTGTACGAATTGAGTAAATTGAAACACCAGCAGAAAATAATGATGAAAGAATTACATGTTGTGCCTACTACATCTTTACCTACAGCTGTAGCTTCTCACAATCTGGGAAGGCCTCCAACTAACACGATCAATAAAATTGATCCAAATGACATCGCCTTGATTGGAGGAAGATCAAGATCTCATACTCCTCCTTTTCTTCTCACATATGAAATCTTCAACAAAAACTTGCACAATTGCTTGGTCGATTATGGTGCTTCAACGAATATTTTACCCAGGTCAATATGTGCCAAATTGAATGTGCAACCTCAAAAATCCATAGTACGTATAGTTCAACTTGATCGATCCCAAGTCGAAGTGATTGGTGAACTCAATCAGGTGACCATAAGATTGTCGTCTAACCCAAAAGTGTGTCAGGTTATCGACATTCTAGTAGCTGATATCCCTGAGTTCTATGGTTTGATTCTTAGCAGGGATTGGTCGGAAAAGCTCTACGGATATTTTTCAACCGATTGGTCGCACATGTGGTTACCATACAATGGTAAACCAAATCAGATAAAGGTTGAACGAGAATTGCACCAAAAATACATAGTGACAGAACTGGAAGGAGAAAATGAGGCCATAACGTACAATAACAGCATTGTAGGCAATTACGCAATAGATTCTTTCCTAGGTAATTTCAATGCTCATATTTCGCCATACTTAGAGAATTCAGTTTTATCCCAAGTTGAAAATTTCTCCCAAACTGATGACACAAAATGTTTTAGTTTTTTAGATAATTCTGTAAATACATCTTTATTTTGGAAATTATATTTTGACAGATCTAAATCAAATGAGGGAGCAGGAGCAGGATGCGTTCTGATTAACCCAGACGGGAATAAGATTATGCTCACATGCAGACTTGAGTTCGATTGCACGAACAACACAGCGGAGTACGAAGCCTTGGTTCAAGGCCTATACAAAGCAAACGAATTAAATGTTAAGTATCTTCAAGTCTTTGGAGATTCGGAGATCGTCGTAAAACAGGTACGTAACACCATACATTTCCTGTCAAGTCATTTAAAGCATTATCAATCATTAGTCCAAGATCTCACTGCACATTTCGTAGCATTCAACATCTCGTCAATTCCAAGAATTCAAAACGCGAGCGTAGACCTGTTAGCTAACGTAGCCTCTAGACTTATCCCTTCTGAAGATTTTAGTCCTGATAGGTTTTCAATAGAATTAATCTTTAGACCATCCATCCCTGACAATATCACCAATTGGAGAGTGTTCAACGACGATCCTGACATCGTAAATTTCCTTACTTCTGAAGGATCCTACTCAAATCAGATAATCGACGAAGACCATCATGATCATCAAATACAACAAAATGGCTCCGACAATGCTATACCGAAATCGGTGGTCAAGTTAGAAGATTTATATGATTTGAAAAGTCGGTTTAAAAGGTCCGCCAATACTAAACTTTGCAGTTCTACCCTGAACTATGAAATAGTAAACCTAGGGACCGATCAGAAGCCACAAAACGTTAACCTAGGTCACGGCCTAGCCCCTGAAGAGAAATCAGCATATATCCGTCTTCTGAGACAATACAAAAACGTTTTTGCCTGGAATTACGATGAGCTAAAAACATACAACACTTCTATCATTCAACATGTTATCCCTATGATTGACAATGAAAAACCTGTCCAACAGAAGCTCAGAAAAATACACCCTAACCTAGAAAATCAGATAAAAACTGAGCTTAATAAGTTGTTGAGAGCCAGAATAATTTTCCCCGTAAGGCATTCTAAATGGGTATGCAATATGGTGCCCATTAGGAAGAAAAACGGAGACATTAGAATCTGTATCGATTTTCGAAATCTCAACAAAGCCTATCAGAAAGATAACTTTCCCCTCCCACCTATGGAGCAAATATTACAGGCAGTAGCAGGTTCAGAATTAATGTCATTCCTGGATGGATTTTCAAGATACAATCAAGTAATGGTGCATCCCGATGATCAGTTAAAGACTACGTTCCGAACCAAATGGGGCACTTATGCATATCGGAAGATGCCATTTGGGCTGATCAATGCCGGAGCTACCTTTCAGAGAGCCATGGACATCGCGTGTAAAGGGTTAGTCAATAAATCAGTAGTGATTTACCTGGATGATATAACAGTGTACTCCAAAAAACGAAACAACCATCTCAAAGATTTGAAGCAAATCTTTCAAAGATGCCTGAGGTATGGGATTTCGCTCAACCCAAAGAAATCTTTCTTTGCATTAAGCGAAGGGAAATTGCTCGGATTCATAGTGTTGAAATCTGGTATTCATATAGAACCTGACAGAATCAAAGAAATTTCCAAAATATCAATACCCCATAACAAGAAAGCCATGCAATCCTTCCTTGGACAGATCAATTTTGTCAAAAGATTTGTCCCAGATTTTTCACGTATTATTTCTCCCTTACAAAATATGATAAAAAAGAATTCAAATTTCAAATGGGGTCTAGATGAGCACGAAGCGTTCAACTTAATCAAACAATCTATCATCGATGCTCCATCTTTGGCCACCCCAAATTTTTCAGAATATTTTACCTTATACACTTTTGCCTCAGAGAAATCCTATGCCGCGATTTTGACCCAAGCAAATCAAGAGAAAGCGGAGGCTCCAATTGCATTCTTTAGCTCAAACTTACAAGGTGCTGAAATTAATTACTCAGACGTAGAGAAACAAGCATATGCTGTTTTCAAAGCGATCAAATATTTCAGACCTTTCTTGCTTAAAGCCCACATTAAAGTCGTAGTACCGTTTCCGGTGGTAAGAAACCTTTTAGTGCAGAAAGACGTGGGCGAAAAGAGAGCTAATTGGATTACCGCTTTACAAGAATATAATCTTGAGATCAAACCAGCAAACATCGTAAGAGGTCAAGGCTTCTACAAGATGTTAGCTGGAGCATCGCAAATCCCGGAGAACTCATCTGAAGAGGTACAAGCATACGAGGTAAGCCTAAACAATGCAGAATCATCATATGCTGACACCATTTATTTCCTTAAGAACGGGTATGCTCCATCACGTCTGGATCACACCAAGAAAAGAGCTCTGAGATTAAAAGCTAAACAATACCAGCTCGTAAATGATGTCTTGTTTAAAAGGAATTACGATTTTGTACTTCTTAGGTGTCTTGAGAAAACTGAAGCCGAAAAGGTTTTGCAGGAACTCCACGATGGACCAGCGGACGGACACTATGTCGGCGATGCGACTGCACATAAAATCTTGCGTGAAGGATATTATTGGCCCACGCTGTTCAAAGACTCATACAATCACATAAGGAAATGCCAAGTCTGCCAGACTGCTGTAGGAAAACAAAGGAAACCGTCCATGCCGCTACAACCAGTCATCATCGACCAACCATTCAGTCAATGGGGCTTGGACATAATAGGTGAGATCGTTCCTCACTCTTCTAAGCAGCATAAGTATATCCTTACGGCAACTGATTATTTTACCAAATGGGTAGAAGCAGTTCCTCTCAAGATAGTTCATTCTGAAAATATTATTGAATTCATAGATTAATTTATCATCACTAGTTTTGGATTGCCAATAGCATTAATGTTTGATAACGCTTCATATTTTTCTAGAAATACTATGACTGAGTTTGCGCTTAAAAGAGGGTTCAAACTAAAATATTCTGCCAACTACTATCCGCAAGGTAATGGATTGGCTGAATCAACAAACAAGAACCTAATCAGAATTATCAAAAGAACAGTCGACCAAAACCAAAGGAATTGGCACAAAGTGCTGGTAAATGCTTTATGGGCTGATAGAATCACGAAGAAAGCTTCAATCGGCACTTCTCCCTTTAATTTAGTTTATGGGAGAGAAGTGGTTCTTCCGACTCACCTAGTCATTCCCTCTTTGTCTTTAGTGCAATATATCGATGAAGTACCTACTTCTTCTTTACAATTAAGACAAATGGAAATAATCAAACTAGAAGAACAAAGAGAACAAGTTAGGAAAACCCATGCTCATCACCAAGCGCTAATAAAATCTTCTTTTGACTCAAGCATCATAACCAGAAAAAACTTTCAGATGGCTGATTTAGTTTTGAAATGGGATAAGGCTCATGAAGAAAAGGGCAAACATACGAAATTTCAGAAGTTGTGGCTTGGCCCTTTTCAGATTGTAGAAGTCATAGGCCCATCTACATTCGTGTTGCAGGATCTGGCAGGAAGGAGAGATTCTTTACCTGTCAATGGACTGATTCTTAAATTATACTTTCCATAGAAGAGAAATCTTCTAATTTTTGTAGGATAGATTTAGTTTTTATTTTATTTTGTTTTTCTCTTTTTATGAATAAAACCCGTTGTAAATGATCATTTAAAAAGGATTCATGAAAGAGCACGCCAATTCTCTATCAAATTTTGATTTCGCTTGTACAAATAGCAAAATTTTTGAAAATCTGAATTTTATTATTGACAAATAGAGTTAACTTCACTTTGATTACGATACTCGTTTCGACCTCTAAAAAACTTTGACAAAAGCAACCTCTGGTAAAAGAATTGTTTTGTATCAGCACCATGAAAGGTATCATCAATAATAAAATAAGCATTCTCTGCAAAGCTGTTGTTTTCAAAAACTCTATTATTGTCGTCCAGAGCTTTCTTAAGGAAAAACAATGACTTCCTCCCTGCTAAAAGGAAATTACAGCATTCAGAGAAACAATCCAAACAAAACACTATATCTCAAAGAATAAGAGGTCTCATCACGAGCTGGCTTATCATGATCACAGATATTATAACTTGTTGACTTTGCCAATACTGTCTATCAAAACAGGGCAATGACTTAAGATTGTTGCAATCAAAAGACAAGAGGTCTCATCACGAGCCGACTTGGTCAGCAAAAGTGTAAATCAGGTGAATGACTGTGTCATAATTTGGCCACCAAACCAAGACATTGTTCTTTAGAGAATTAAAAAAGGAAAAGTGTGTCAAAAAGGATTTTTCTCTGGAATGTTGCGAGTAACCTCAAGCAGGAAAAAGGATCATTGCTGGATAACATGGTAACCCTATCGAGGCTATGGACGCTTGCGGGCAACAGAGGCTCTACCTACGACAAATGAGCATACTTTTAAGCCAGTACGCAGAGAAGACCTTATTTTATCTTTTATCAAGACCAAGTAATGTCTGATGCGAATGCAAGGAAAAGCCTGAGGAAGCAAGAAATTGAGATATAAAAAGGGTTGAGACAAAATATCGTCGACAAGGTGAGAGGCAATCTACTCTATCTGTCCATAACAAAATTTAGACATATAAAAAATTTTGCTGTTTCGGAAGTGAACGGTCAATAGAAATGCAGAGATAACTGGTTCTTCACAGTGAATCGCCATTGTTGTGGTCACCAACAACCCCCCTCTTTGTTTGATATTAGTAATAACATCAAGCAAAGGGGGACCCTTTACCAAAAAAATCCAAAAAATATTTTTGTTTGAAAAACCTTTTGTATTAACTCCCTAAGAGCTATATCGCGTCGCAAAGGAAAAAGGAGCGCTTTCCCAAAGCGCATAAACACACTGAGGAGGAGCGACGCGAGAACTCATCGCATCGCGTGCATTAAAGGCGCTCAGAGGGGGAAAACCTAAGGAGCCGCCGACGGCCGATATGCGACGTCGCATGTCGCAATGTCGGATAAGTAGCACAAAGTGACAAAGCGAAAAACCTTGCGACCTTGCGATATTGCGATATGCGATCTGCGACCATGCAAAGCTGCGACCTGCGATCTATGGTGTGCGACAAATGAGACCATCAATTGTTGCGATACCACTTAATTACATCACAATCTTCGATGCTGCGATGCAAATCACGGAAGCCATTCGTCGCAGGCATTCCTCGGCATGATCTGTGAGCCTAAAATTAGGCGTGCACCTTACGGGAAATTAATGATTGTACGCCTGTGTATCCAAAAATGATTATGTTGCGTTTTTCGAAGAGTCAAGTCATAATGGGTGACATGATTATGCATTCATTAGAACTTAATTGCTTTCATGTCAATCTTTTCTTCTGTCTCTTTTTATTTACGTGAACTATAAGTCAGCAACTGATATAAATCTATATGCAGGAAACATCTAAGGAAAAGCGCCAGAACTAGAAGAACAGAGAGGAGATGACTTCACAGATGGATACCACATACAGCAGGACCGCGGATCTCAGAGTATCACTCAACAAATGCTGATGGAAATAGGCTATCTAGGACTTAGAGTCAAAGGCGCAAAAAAGCAAAGCGTTTATGAAAGATCCTAAATCCCAAATTGGGTAAAGCAAAAAGAAAAACGCTTAAGGGGAAATACGTCTCAAAAAATCCTGGAACAAAGAATGGAAACAAGTTTCAATTGAGAAAATCGTTCAGGCAACAAAATCCCCAGCTCATTGAGTCATTCGCACGGCCGGAAACCGAAATAGCAACAGCACAATCAGTTTGAAAGAAATCTGAGTTGTACTAAGTATACACGCCGTGAAGACACTCCTCCAGAAGAACACTTTCAAAAATATCTTCTAGTTTGTCAGAAAGAGGTGCCAGCTCTTGTTATTTCTAATTTTCAAGCTTGAACAAAAGGAAAGGACAAGCAGCCGACTCTTTCACAACGAACAACGCATCACTTACAGCACTAAGGGGCAGATACAGAAATGGTTAGAAATTAGATTCAGTTTTTAGAAATAAATTTGTTTTAGTAAAAGGGCGGTCATTTGAAGCTGTTCCCTAAATTTGTGTAATTAAAATTAGCCGATTAGTAGTATTTAACCCTTCTCGTTGCATTGGAGAAGGGTCCGAAAATTTGTCAAAAAACTTGTCCTCAGAACATACACTTTTGCACCCTCGGAGGGGGTTTTTGATGAATGGACGGATCAAGATTTATTTATGTTTGCATTTTAATACCTGCTACTGATGTTGCACTTCTGTACTCTTAGTAGGCATTAGAAGTAAGTAGAAATAGATCATTATTGCTTCAGGTCTGTGAGTATAAAGTCAGTCATAAATGGTACTTTTATCTCTTGACGAGTTTCTGCTTGCATTCTTAGAGTAATATACAGCTGATGTTGTTTATATGTTAACGTATGAATGAGTGGACTACCATTTGGCACTTTTGTACGGTGGAGTCATTGATTTATGCTTAATACATGAATAACTGATTATGCGATATGTTGTTCACAACCGTTTTGCTTAACTTTTTATGCAGGATGGTTCATCTTAATTGATTTATATTCTCATAATAGCTGAATAATCTTCATTACCAGTTATTGTGTGAAATCTTTCTAGATCGCATAATGGAAAAAGTTCTATCCCGGGTTAGCGTAGATTAGATGTGTTGTTCTTGATAGATTAAAGTAGTATAAAATTCAGTCTCAGAGTTTAGAACTAGATTAGCTTAGAAATAATTCCATATTTTCATTATCATATTCTACACACACACACATCACCAAACTCTACACACACACACCCCCTTAGAACGGGAAGCTGGTCCCGTTATCCCCAGTCGGACCCGCTACACCAAACGGGCACGAAGCCGCCAACCAGATTCCCGACTGGGTGGGTATCCCCCTTGTTTTTGACCCGATTTCAGGGCCCTCAACAGGTACCGAGTTGCATGTATGATTTCCTTGCTAGTTTTGGCATGCATGGCACATGCATGTGGTTTCTTGGTTATGATCTGTTAGTGGCATGGAGAATTGCCTCAATTGGCAATGGTTTTTCCTAGCCTTGCCATTTCCTGGGTAGCCATGGTGTTGTGGGTTTTATCTTTGTTTTCTGGTTGGTTCTCATGTTCTTTTGGATGTGGGTTAAGTTATTAGTTCCTGGAAGCCTTGGTTGGACAAACACTCTAGAAACCCTGTAACAGCTTGGGTTGAGTTACTAGTCCCGGAAGCCTTGGTTCAAAAAACACTCTGGAAGCCCTTGGTGGGTTGAGTTACTAGTACTAGAATCCTTGGTTAGACAAATGCTCTATAAGCCAATTGTGGGTTGAGTTACTAGTCCTGGAAGCGCTGGTTGGAACAAATGCTCTAGAGCCCTAGATAACTTGGGTAGAGACCAATATAGTGATGGTTAGTGATGTCTGACTATGAGGTGGAATCACTGGTTGAGGGTTGAGGTGGTTTGGCCTTTGGAAGCCCTGGTTTGGTTTTGATTGAGTTATTTTATGGGATCCCAAATTCATGTTTGGAATATGGCACAAGGGTGAATCACCGAAAGAGAGATTTGGTTCAGCCTAGTCTATGGTCGAGTGGGTCATTGGAAGTCCTAGACTTGGTTGCATTTTGCATACATTAATACGAGCTTCTTTCCTCTTGTATTTGAGGGGTAAATATACTTGTTTATATGTGGTATTTATGGTTGTTATATCCTTGTTATTTCTATTGGTTATATGCTGGTTATGAGCACGTTTTATGATAGTGATGATGCATGGCTCTCATCATGTTTTGATTTGAAAATGAATGAAGAATGAATATATCACCTAATAGATTATAATGCAACTATTGTGACAAGGCATCAATGCTTTCTTATGAATCTCATATAAGTATGATACCCCTATGCTAAGATCTCTTGTTATGACATGTAGAATGAATATTTGCGACATGTTTAACAAAATGTCTGTCATGGCTAGTAGGGGTCTAATCAAGTCATTGATCAAGTATTTGCATTAGTGTTATTGTTTCAATGTTAATTTTCATTTCTAGAAGTTTCATGAAGTTCTGGGCACTAGCCTGAGTCTTGGCCCTGAAAAAGTGGCATAGAATTCGGGGCCACTGGTCCAGAACTAGTTGAAAAAGTCCCCAATCGCTTGCATGCCCTTGCTATGGGAGCGACTAGAGGGTCTAATTCGCATGCATGTCCATGTCATGGGATCAACTGAGGATCGAGGGCATTAAAATGTCAATCTACCTCAGTGGTTGGTCACCTAGAAGGGTTGGTTGGCTCCTGAAGGTTCTGTAGCATGTGTAGAAGGTTAGATTGGTTGTGTTTTGTCGGTTCCACTTCCTTAACTGTACATGGGGAGTTGAATCATATCATAGTGGCCTATTATCACATGTTTATCCTAGCAAACTAGTTAACTTGGGTAGATGTCGGAGGAGGGTGTTACACATTCTTAGTTGTCCAAATCATGAGAACTTAGACCAAATTGTTTTCACTATTCACATCAAAATTAACTAGACATAAGTACACGGTTGCAACATGATCACATTTCATTAACTTCTTGACATTGTATTGATAAGATGAAACTTTTTTTCTTCTTATTTGTTTGTTTTTAGAATGTGGAAAGGTCATTTTTTTTTAAAATTGAGAACATTTATATTAATACTGAGAATAAATACAACATATATCTCCAAGAAGGATATGTGTCCGACTACCCAAGTAGGCTTTGGTAAGCCCAAAATTTAATCATTACAAACACATTACACAAACCCACATGATCAATATGAGGAAATTAGTGACAAGCATGCATGCCATCTAGCGAAGACCATCAACATAATACACAGAATATAACCAACACTTTCACTTACAACATACTACATAGGAAACTACACATTCTCCAAGCAACGAACTGGGAGACAACTGCAAAAGAAGAAAGTTGTACAAACATCCTTCAGGAAAATCCAAATCCAACTGAACGCCATAATATAACCGGACCAATAGCTACATCATAAGAGGTAGAACATGAATAGGAATAAACAGGAGAGAAAGGACCCTTGTTCTACTTGTCGAGACCAATTCACTTCTAGAAAGTTCCACCCTATAATTGCTGCCTGACACACTCAAACTAGGGTATAATGAACCACACGAGATTTAAATTTAAGAGGGGTGAACGAATGTCCCTCAACACCACTCCAACACTTCACAAATATGATAAGATCCATTATTATGATGCGGTATTTAATACACATGCACAACTAGTTGACATTCCAAAATATTGCCTTCCGATGCTTCCATGCCACTGTTGACTTCAGCGAGATGTATAACGACACACCATCCCATGCATTTGCATTCTGATCAGTATACACACCCCCATCAGGGATTAGAATGTGTAAAGGTCAAGTTCAATGGGCTCGAGACTTATTCTATGATATTGTTTTCATTCAAAGATTTTTTCAACCTCTTTTAAGGACAAATCTCCCTTCTATGTCAATTTTGAATTCATATCAAGTATTAAAACTACATAAGATTTCAACTCACACATTTCACTCCATATTTATTTTGATATATTCTCTAGTCTGATTTTTTTTGCTTCTATATAACACTTTTTCAATAATATAGTTGACTATTATGTGATTGTGCGTTAAACAAATGTATAGTTTCAAGTATTAGTAAGCCAATAGATAAATTTTGGTATACTTCAATTTGCCTCGAGAAAACACACACATTTCACTCCATATTTCTTTCCATATATTCTCTAGTTTGAATTTTTTGCTTCTATATAACAATTTTCCAATAATCTAATTGATTATTATGTGATTGTGTGGTAAACACTTGCACAACTTCAAGTACTGGGAAGCCAATACATAAATCATGGTCTACTTCAATTTCCCCTAGATAAAACAATACATATGCTTTCTTGAAACATATCCCAAGCATTATTTAATCATCGAGTTTGTTAACACTTGCCAGATGAAACCAATTACAGCTTTGCGACAGAGCTGAATAAAAGACAAAATAAGAAATGTACCCGAAAAACTACATAAGATTTCAACTCACACAGTTCACTCCATATTTATTTTGATATATTCTCTAGTTTGAATTTTTTTGCTTCTATATAACACTTTTGCAATAATCTAGTTGATTATTATGTGATTATGCGTTAAACAAATGTATAATTTCAAGTATTAGTAAGCCAATAGATAAATTATGGTATACTTCAATTTGCCTCGAGAAAACACACACATTTCACCCCATATTTCTTTCCATATATTCTCTAGTTTGAATTTTTTGCTTCTATATAACAATTTTCCAATAATCTAATTGACTATTATGTGATTGTGTGGTAAACAATTGCACAACTTCAAGTACTGGGAAGCCAATACATAAATCATGGTCTACTTCAATTTCCTGTGGATAAAACACTACATATCCTTTCTTGAAACATATCCCAAACATGATTTAATCATCGAGTTTGTTAACACTTGCCAGATGAAACCAATTACAGCTCTGCGGCAGAGATGGATAAAAGACAAAATAAGAAATGTACCCGACATTCAATTTAATCACAATGAGATTTTAATTTCATTTAAATTATTTTCCTTTAAATTCAGTATTTGATCAAATTGTTAATAATCTCATTTAATTTATTTTTCTTTAAATACAATAATTGATTGAATTGTTGATATTCTTTATTGGAGTAAATTGCCATACACCACTTATAAGATAAAAATGACAAAGTTTAAATTAATATATATATATATATATATATATATAGGAACGGTTCTATTTCTATTAAACAATCTAGATTCTGGCGAGAACCATTACACTTAGAAGCAATAACAGTTCCACATTCCTCCAAAACTGCTCTGACCAGAGGCAGTGAAATTTCATAATTTTCTTCTCCAGATTTTCTACTTGATTTTCCTTATACATTCGCCAAAAAATTCCATTAATATTTACATACTTGCATAACATTAAAAAACCTACTGCTATATACTGGCTAGTCAATTCCTTTTGTCTCCTACTGCGTGACTTCTTCCATATCTTCTGCTTCAACTTCTCCCATCTGACTTGAGTCCTCAGGTTCATGCTGCTCCACCTCTTGTTGGATTTCCATTTGCACTATGAGCTCCGGAGGTGAGGTTCCAGTTTCGCCGTGTGTAGGTTCATTGTTACCACCCTCTTCGATGCTGAATACTTCCTTCAGAACTGACACCACAACAATATCCACCTTCTCATTCCAATTCTCTACCTTACGATCAAGGGTCATTGTCTTCGACATGATGACCTCCATTGCCACCTAAAAATTCTCCACATCCTTTCTTAGACCCTCCAACTGACTCGAAATGAGGGTAAAGTGAGACCGGGCTTCAAATATGATTTGTCCTTTGATCCTTGAGATCATGTTCTCCACCTCATGCCTGAATGCACCTAAGGGATTCTCAGAAGAATCACCTACTCCATTTCCAGACAGAGAAGCCATATCTTTGACCTAGAGAGGATGTGTTGCAATCCATAATGCATATGCTCTCCATAACCATCTTCTTATAGCTAAAACCAACTCCAAATTGACGGCGCAAAAGGGCCCT
This sequence comes from Pinus tabuliformis, assembly GCA_031772625.1. Lineage (NCBI taxonomy): Eukaryota > Viridiplantae > Streptophyta > Pinopsida > Pinales > Pinaceae > Pinus > Pinus tabuliformis. The sequence continues at coordinate 333,666,245 of CM062805.1, read as the reverse complement.
TCATGTTTAATGCTTTGCATTAATACACTCCTAGGTACCAAATTAACTTTCAATGCTTCTTGCTCTGAGGTGAATTCCCACACGATCGATTTGAACCGATCCTCCTCGAGCTCAGAGTACACAATTCCTTCACTGCCTCTTTGCCTTAAATCATGACCTACAAACTCCCAGTTGTCCTTAATCCTGCCTTGAATTCTCATTATTATCCATCTGGAGGTTGAAGGATCCAGCTTGTCACGAGGACTCCCATCGCTTAACAAATGTGCCAAGGAATAAGTATGGTAATTAATCTTCCTGTCAGACATTTCACCCTTCTCAATGTTCTTCCAACATTTCGAGGCCTTCCAATTATGCATATTCATGGGATACGACATTTGAAGGGTTCACGCTCGTCCTCCCTTAGGTCACCTTGACCCAATATGGCGGCCCGATTAGTTTGTTCATTTGCCAACCTGTTATTTTCCCTCTTGATATGGTATAATTCTATGAAGTCAAATTTATCCAACATTAAAAATATTCTTTGCATAGTTGGATTTGGATCGAGGTCCTTATTTTGTAACCACTTAATACATTTTTGAATGGTGATTAGGGAATCTCCAAACAATAATAGGTGAGTTAATTTTTCATCTACTGCCATCCTCAGCCCTTGCCATATTCCATATTCTTCTATCTGGTTATTTGTGGTTACTTTCAAACCCCATACATTTTTATTTATTTATTTATTTTCGGGGCTAAGAATAACCCCTCCCGCTCTAGCCTCCCCCATTTTTAAACAATAATTAACAATAAGTAATATGCAGAATAAACTGTTATACAAGATCAAGTTTAAATTAAGTTATTTGTAAATTAATTAATTTTTTTAATCTAAATCTTTATATCATGGTCATAAACGAAAGACGCTAGTATATTCTAATTGGAATTTCAAATATTCAGTACTTTGTATTAAATCCATATTTATCTTTTCACATTGACTTAATACAATTATGAAATTACCATATAAATTATTAATAACAAATAATACCATATAACATTTAAAAAAAAGGAAAATGACACCAATCTACTCATTTTAACTACATACATGAGTAGATTGGTGTCATTAGATTGGTGTTAAATGATGGGCTCAAAGTATGCCCTAAAAGTGCTTCTGCTTGGCTAAGAGTTGGTCTTCTTTGAATACAAGGAAACAGGTTAATAACCCAAAACCAAGAGGAATCTCCTAGGAGTGAAAACCTGTGCCCTTATGTACCACCAAGGTGGCCTGGTTTTCCTTGAATAACAATGATGAATTAACTTGCATTCACAAACAACTAGAGATGACTCTCCTCAGTGCTTGTTTAACAAGTGAGTTATGATAAATTTTCCACTTGAAAAAAAATGAAAATTTAACTCCACAAATGTAATTGAAAGACATTTTAAATCACTACTCCCTGTTGATTTCTCTGCAGTTGGGACACCTTTGTAAAACCCAGTTGGGTCCAACTGCATAATGAAAATATGACATCAAAAAACCAAGTGGGACCCACCACACAATAAAAATATGATATAAGAGGAATATCTTGCAAAGGAAGGCAAACTTTCAGTTTCTTTCATTTCTTTATCTTTTTCTTTTTCTTTTGATATGGCAATCTTATCTACCTTTGAGGAGGGTTACACTAACTCCACCTTTGGACTGCAGAACTCAAGGTTCAAAGACTGATTTGCTTTACCAGGTATTACAGGAAAGAATATTGGATGGAAGTCTGAGAGTCGAGGAAGAGGAGGAGAGGAAACATGGCAGAACTAGCGGTTGTAACCGCGCAAACAGAAAAAGTGCTTTCTATGATCGCTGAAAAGCTCTTCGAAGAAGTCTCGATGATTATCAGTTTCAGAAAGGATTTTGAGTTTATTTGTGAGGAGCTCTTTTCCATTAAATGCCTGCTAAACGAGGCAGGAGAGAAAACAAATTCCAGTTCAATGAACAATTGGATCGAGAGGCTTGAAGATTTTCTGGTGGATGCTGAGGACGTAGTGGAAGATTGCGAGGTAGAAACTTGCAACCCCATCTTCCGGTTTAAGATGGGCCGCAGGATTAAGAAATTGAAGGACAGAGTCAACAACATCCACCGGACTGCTAAATATCTCAAATAGCAGCGTCTATGGCGAGAGTAAGAGGCTTCCTAGTGACCCTAAATGGACCTTGCATCCTTTAAATGAATCAGACGCCATAAACGAATATGCCCTATTTGAGGTTAAGTTAAATCTTTGCCCTGTCATCTGAAGCTTTGTTTTTATTACTTTTCTGCCTTTCCCTAAATATATCATGTATGAGTGGATTGCTTATGAAGGTTTAGGGATGGTCCGGACTCCGCACCATGCATGAAGCAGGTCTTTCAGAATCTCTGTATATAACTAAATATTTGTTGAAACTTAGAGAGCAAATGCAAATTACATTGCATGGGCTCAGCAGGTTATTGTATGTAATAATATGTATTTTAAATCAATCGCTGCAATTTTTTTTCACCAGATGAGGTACATCTCTGTGTCAGATGTTAGTTTTAAATCTGATTTCCACCAGTAATTGTCCAGATCTATTGGGAATTTGAACCACATGAAGTTTTGATTTTATGTGGTAGAGGGCTGAAGTCCCAGTTCTTGATATTAGAAACCCTACAAGGGTATGCATTTCTTCACTTTTGCTACCCTTCATATTTTTTTTATTTTCGCATTAGATTAAATCGCCCATCACTGTAGTGTCCAGAGATATAAAATCTCTCAGAGGTCACACGATCCTGGACTGATTCAACCTCTCGAGACCACAGAGTGCTAGATTGATTCAACCTCTGGGGATTGTGCGTCCTTTAAGGATTCGACCTTTAGGGATTGCATGAAATTTTGAATTTTGAGACCTTGAGGATCTTTATACGACTAATCAAGGATTTAATCTGGGATCATTCTCCAATTGGGTACATGTGGTCATCTGCCATACCTCTGCAAATCCGGTTCATGACCACAACCTTAATTCTGCTAAGATTCCTAATGTCAGTTACGGAGAAGGTGTATAACTTTGAATTTCCATCACTAGAGCAGAAGAGTTTTTCTCGGCTCATTTTGTCCCTATTCCCACAATGGTTGCAATATCCATTTATCTTCCATACCCAGAACTTGAGATTTTTGTGCCCTCTATATTTCCCTCTTTGCTTTCCTTCGAATTATATGCATTACATGTGTTTCACACTGAGAATGTATCTCTGTTTTAGTCTCTTAATCCTGCGGCGGATGATAGGTTGCACATTCTTCCACTGTGCCTTGAGCATCCGCCAAAAAATCCTTGATGCTGTCAACACAATTGGACATTGAACTGGAGTTCGACATTAATGGAAGCTCCGTGCAACGGCACTCAAAATCTTTTCTGAACTAGTAATCAAGGAAACCTCCTAGAAGAGCTTTTAAGGCGGTCATAGTGCAAGTCTGCAAGGCTGCGATTCAACTCAAAGCACACAACGCATATATTTGGAAGCACACAATGAAAACAAGGAAACAATTGCACGAGCATAGTCGAAGAAAAGTTTTCAGTCTATTAAAATCGAAAACTTTCGAACACTACATACAAGCCTCAAGTCTATTACCAGTTGTTGCAAAATGAACATATGGGCTTATGTCCTTCCCAAAATATTAAATCTACTTTACCAGTTGTTGCAAAATGAACATATGGGCTCTGTCATTCCCAAAATATTTTACCGTCGCTTCCATCAACAGCAACCAGCAGTACAATGCATTCCTGGTTTTGTCCTCGAGACTTCATTTGTTCTCCCTATTTCTCCGACTCTACCTCTTCGTCCTCTCTACTGCTTTGTCTTATGATTATCACTAGCATAGCAATTAATTGTATATCAGTAGCATAGCCCTATAATGTATATAAATTAAATGGCTTACAAACTTTGATAGTCATCAAAATAAGTATGTGTCATTTGTATGGTTGAGAAAAATATGTATGTGTCATTTGTATGGTTGAGAATTGTCAGGTAGAACAAGAGTGAAAGTCAGAAACTAAAAACAGTTTGGAAATCCTTAATTTCAAAATTGCATAATGAGAGCCTCTTCCTTTTTGTCTTCCCTTTACTTGTAGTTTCTCCAACTGCCCACTAACCAGATGGACGTTTCCATAGTTTTGTAGTTTCTCCAACTGCCCACTAACCAGATGGACGTTTCCATAGTTTTGTTTTTTCTCACTTGTTATCGTATTTCCATTGGATAAGGGTGGGTATCACCGGAATATTGTTTAGCCCCATATTTTCACGTTTTCATATTTATTTCTCCTTATTGTATTTTGATTCAAAACTGGTGGCTTAGGCCATGGGAATATTCTCCATATTTATACAATATTCTCTGCATATTAAAAAAGTGGAGAATATTGTTTTATCCAATATTTCTCAACTTCATAATGGGAAATCATATATGTTTGTCTTTTTGCACACTTGTGATGTTTTCTTTGTCAAACTTCCATAATGCGTATACCATGATAATTGGGTGATTTGATGATGTGTATCTCTCTAACCATGACACATTAACAATTTAGGACCATGCTTATAGTATGGATGGAGGAAAAAAAAAAACCAATGAGGACAAAGATATTTGTTATTAATAAGGAAGCTGCTGCTAAGTGTTCTTGCAATATACTCCCTAGGTAAAAGGAAAAATAAGCTCTTACTCATAAGATTGTTAGAAGGTTTATGCAATGGCCATTTGATTTAACAAAGTTTTTCTTTTAAATTCCATGTTGTTTCCTCTCAATCATTGCTTTCATACTAAATGAATACCATTTGATTTGTTGACTTCGAATTCTCCTTAGCCTTTTCCTCCAATTAGTTTATAACTTCTTCCCTTTCCCATTCCAAAAATTTGCTTTCTCTAGTAAATGATCTGCACCTCTTCATCCAAAATGCCTTCTAAGGAAATTCAACAATGGTAAGTATTGTTTGAAATTTTCTTCAGAATTCTAACACCAAGTTTCCTACTTCAAATTTCACACTCTTCTTATATTATCATCCATTTGCTTAAACCTTTGGTTGCGTTATTCTAACTACTACTTTACATGCTCATGCATTTTGATCATATGCTTGGGAAATGATCCCACATTTGTACTCCTCTTGCTTCAAACAAGCTTGCCAAATCTATCATACCTCTTGATGACCTAAAATTCACAATTGGGAAAGGATGTTTTCCTGTTGATCCATTCATTTAATTGTTGTATGCAAACTTTTTTTGGACCCACACCACATCCCACTGTCGTTGTTTCTCTTCTACCAAACTTTTTAATAGATTTCCAAGGCTCCTATTTGCTACCTTAGTTTTCCTATTAAGATGACAAGGAGAATTAACCTTCAATCTCGTACCAACTTTGTCCACAAGATCCTCCAAAAATAGCCAATAAACTTGGCATCTCTACTTGAAGATATTCTTCTTTTCAAACTATGCAAATGAATATTTGTGAACCATATTTTTTGTATCACTATATTTTTTCATGGAATAAAATGTTCCATTTTCAAGAATCCATCTACAACTACGAAGATACAATCATTACCTCTTTGGGTTCTTTGCCATTCCAACACAAAGTCCATGTTGATATGCTCCCATGGCACAATGATTTTTTATAATTTGGTCGTTCAACTTTCCCCTTTGTATACTAGAAAATTCTACAATGCTCAATATATTTTTTCACATCTTCGGCAATTCTTGGCCAATAGTAGAGCTCCTCAACCAAAGCTCAAGGCTTGTCCATTTCAAAATGATCACTCAAGCCACCAATATGTTGTTGTCTTATGAGCTGCTTCCTCATTAATACTCTTGGGATGCACCTTCTTTTTCTTGAAAAGAAAACCTTACTCGATAGAGTAATAAATATATGGAATTCAATCTCCACTCTGTGGTTCCTTGATAGGTTTCCATTCTTCATCTCTTTCAACCCTACCATCTCCATAGTTATGGTAGTCAACAATGTTGCCCATTTACTCAAGGCATAAAAACTATATAACATTCCCAATCTACACTTCAAAAAAAAGAGTAGCTTTGCAAGAACTCATCCCATTTCATGCCCCTTATTCTACTTTTCTTGGTTGTTTATGTATTGCATTGCTTGATGATCAGTGGATAGGACAAATTCCTTAAGCAACCGATAGTACATTTATTTCCTCAATCCTAAATGATGGCATAAAATTCTCGATCGTAAATATGATATTTCTTCTTTACATCATTCAACGACTCATTGAAGAATTATTTGGGCTTGCTATCTTTGATAAACACTGCTTCAATTGTTGTTCCATTGGCATCACAATCCCCTCTTGAAGCACTTTCCTACAATTCAATAAAGCCAACACCATCTTATTGGTTAGCTTCTTCTTCAACAACCTAAATTATCTTTGTGTTACTGTGTTCCATTTAAATTCTCATTTACTAATGCACATTGGTTTTTTTTGTTTGCTAGCTTGTTTATGACTTGTGGGACTAGCCTTTGTCTATGAAACCATGACTCAAGGACTTCTAAGCCATCAAAATCACTTGGGGATTACATCTGGCTTGAGCCACACTAAAGCTTAACATGGCTAGATGTTTTGTACCCACTAGTTTTCAAACTAGTGACCTTCACACAAGGAGTGCCTTAACAAGACACCATATCACCGTCTATTCTACATTTTGTGGGTACCAATGAACATTGTTATTGGGGCACAAATGCCAGTAAAATTTCAAATAAATTTCCTATAGAAACTTGCTAATCCATGAAAGCTTCTTACCTCAAGTGTTCTCTTTAAAATTGGCCACTCAACGATGATTTTCACTTTCTTCATATCTATCTTTATTTCATCTTGAAACATCACAAATCCTAAATACACAAGTTCCTCCATCATGAAAGAACACTCTTGCAGATTTATTAACAACTTCTTTTGCTTCAACTACTCTAACACTTGCTTCAAATGCATCTTTTGTTCTTCTTTTTGTCTTGTTGAACATATGTATATCATCTCAATAAATAACCACGAACTTTGCCAAGTAAGGTTTCAATGCTTCTTTCTTCCATCTCATTAAAGTGTTGGGTGCATTTATTAACCCAAATGGCATGACCAATTGTTCATAGAGTCCTTCCTCTGTCTTGAACAATGTCTTTCACTCACCACCTTCTTGAATTATGATTTGGTGATACCCACTTTTTGTATCAATCTTGGTGAAGTACTTCACTCCACTAAACTAGTGCATTAAATTGCCCATCCTTGGAAATGGAAATCAATACTTGCTAGTTATTTTGTTGATGGCCCTTAAATTGGTGCACATCCTCTATCCCCCTACTTTCTTCTAATCTAGTACAACAGATACCACACATGGACTCAATGTTTCCTTGATTAGTCCTTGTTCCAATAGCTTTAGGAATTATTTGTTGATCTCGTCACTGTTTGTTGGAGTCACTCTATAGGGTTCCTTGTTTGGTAAAGTTGAGCCTAGTATCAACTTTATTTCTCACAAGTGGCAATCCCCTTAGAAACTCATCTGACAAGACCCTCTTACTCTTGATAAATCTTTACCCTTAGCTAGTAACTCACTTTTCTTCAGTTATGATTTGACATCCTTGGCCTCGTGTAAACAACACTTCGTCCTCTCTTCCTCCTTTAAAATATCCTTCATTGTACACAACATTGCTTTGCTCTTGCCAATGTTGTTGTTGTCTCTCTTTTCCTCTTTGACAAGAAACATTCTAAATCTCTTTGTGTTCTTCAACCCATCATGAAAAGTGTTAAGGGGAAATTGTGAAGGCTATCCTAACAAAAGGTGACAAGCATCCTTTGGCACAACATCACATAAAAGTCAGTCATGGTAATTCCCTAGGTGGAAACTTATCAAGCATTTTTTTGACGTAGTGACATGATGTCGCTTCTACAACCAAGAGACTCTATGTGCATTTGGGTGAGGTGCACATTTCAGATTTAGCATTTGAATGACCTTGGTAAAAAAGAAATTCTCGATGCTACTTTCAACAATAATGGGAGAACAACGCTTACCTCCAATTTTGCACTTGGTTCTAAATATTTTTTTTTTCTTTGCTAGATCTTTCTCTTCGAGTTGTCTATTTGGTGTTAACAACACCATATAAAACATGAGATCTTCTCCATGTTATTATTCAACCTATCCACGTTCTTTCCAAAACTAACCCAACCACACTCTCCACTCATTAAACAACATGCATTCTTCCTTCTTTCCTTCTACTAATATTTAGATTCTTTGGATATTCAAAAGCTTGGTGCCCTTGTGTTCCACACTTGAAACATGTTTCGTTGAATTTCCTCCTTTGCCCTTAGGATTTCCTTGACTCTTATCACTTGTAGCGGTCTCCTCAACTTTGCTTCCAGTTTTTAATCCTTTGCTAGACATGGTTTTGCCTCTAGCTCAAGATCTCTGTGAATTTCTTGAGAACTTCTCCTCAACCTTCAAGGCAAGTTGATATGCCTCTACAACAAAGTGAATTCTTACTATAGTGAGCATATCCTAGATAGCATATTTAAGTCCATTGATGTATCAAGCTACACATCCTCCTCACTTTGTCTAAATATGATGGACAATTGAGAAATATATGATGTATTCTTTCATTGTCTTTTCCTTTTGTCTCAAGTTTTGCATTTAGTTCACTTGTAGGAAATTAACATTAATCTTGCCAACCATTCTCTCCCAAGCCCTAATCTTTTCCTTGCCCTTTCTTTATATGTCTAATTGTTAACTGTCCCACCATAGACATGCATGACGTTTCTACTTGTTGTATGCAACCTTCATTCTCTTATGGTCTTCGATTTACTTGAATTCAAAGAACTTCTTCTTTCCTCAATCCAATCATGAGTTCTTTTGGTTCCAGGTTCCTTGAGTAGGTAGCAGTCTCCATCCTAGGTATCCTCTTAGATTTGTGGGATCCTCCATATATCTTTCCTTTGGAGCTTGGGATTCTTCAACATCTTATTGTGGAACTTATAGTTCCCACTCATCGTCACTCACAACATGGAGATCCTAGGTATTCCTCTTAGATTTGTGGGATCCTCCATATATATTTCCTTTGGAGCTTGGGCTTCTTCAACATCTTATTGTGAAACTCATAGTAACCACTCATCATCACTCACAACATGGAGCCCTATTGCAACTCCTCTTCTTTGTACCACTTCCATGGCCTCTATCATAGTAAAATAGTTCTCAACAACTTGGTAATTTCATTAGCAACACCACTATGGTGCCTTAGACCCCACACTAATATTCCTTTGTGTGCCATGTTATTGTTCTTCATGTAATTTTCCCTTCTCATGTATATTCTCTTTATTGAAATCATATTCACTTATCAACTAAAAGAAAGCTATAAACACTACATGCAACCCTCAATGGGCTATTCGTTGTTCCAAAACAAACATATGGACTTATGCCTTTCACAAAAGGTTAAATTTTTCACGCTGGTTATAATTTCAGTTGGATTTATAAGGACCAACACTACAACGGGTTCACAAACTTTGGTTCCTCTTCCTCAAGTTGTGTGAGCTCTTTGCTTCGAGATTTCGTCCCCTTCAATTCTCTGCTTATATGATTATCAAAATAATTAGTGTCCCTCCTTTTGTTATGTCTTTCACATTTACTTTCTCTAATGTTCCACTAGCCATGTCAGGTCTTCCATAAAATTTGTCTTGTGCTTATTATTATTTTCATCATATGACTCATTAGCATTATTTTATATGTTATTTCAATGGTTTTTAGAGCATGGCCTCAATTATGTGCTCCAACCATTCTCATTCCCTCGCGAGTCTCATGCTCCTTCTATCAATACCATCAATTGGGAGGGAGAAAAATAATTTGTACACCGCGAGTCTCACGCTCCTATCTATGCTGTCGATTGGGAGGGAAATAAATGATTTGTACAAAAATGTCCCCCATTTTAGACTTCCACTACGTGCAAGTAGTCGATCATTGAGGAATCTGACGATGCACATCCCTCCATGACACGTTGACAGTGCATAACATCGCTTCAATATGCACAAAAATACAAAACCAGCAACCATGTAGCATTACTGTGGTTGAGATTTAAAGAATCATGTGTTGGAGATAAATCCATAGACATTTTAAAAAATCGACATATTGAGTCACAAACAAGACCCATCATTAGGATAATATGCCGAGAGAAGGAAAGGTAAAGAAGAACCAATGAATAAAAAAAATGAGAACCAAGGAAGGAGAGAATAAGTTGGCTATAACAAATAAAATAAAATAAAAAATAAAAAATAATTAAATAAAGAAAGAAAAAGAGATTCAAGGAAGAAAGAGAGAATAGGTAAGTTACAACAAATAAAATAAAGAAAGATGAGATTTGTGAAAGATAAGATTGACTTACTACTGTTCAAAGGAGTTTACAAGATTAATTGCTCTTGTGGATTGTGCTACATTAGAGAGATTGGTTGGTCATTTAAGATAAAGCTAAAAGAGCATGGGGCTTATTTTATTTTATTTTATTTGTTGTAACCTACCTATTCTCTCCTCTTTCCTTGGAACTATTTTTCCTTTTTTATTTAATTATTTGTTCTTATTTATTTTATTTTATTTTATTTGTTATAGCTGAACTATTCTCTCCTTCTTCCTTGGTTCTCTTTTTTCTTTATTTATTTATTCATTTGTTCTTCTTTACATTTCCTTCTGTCATCATATTATCTTGACGACGGGTCTTGTTTGTGACTCAAAATGTTGATTTGAAAATGTCTAGTGTGGATTTATCTCTAGCACATGATTCTTTAAGCCATGTAGCATTTTGAAGTTGACGAGGAGGTTGCTTTTGCACCAAGACACCTGGAATCTTGAGCCTAAATCATGGTGTAATATGATTTTCACAAAGTTAAACAACTTTATATTTCCATATTTATGTAATGGTATTATGTAAGGGTAAATATTAAGTACTACGTAGTTAGCGAATGCTTGGCTTATTGCTTTTGTGTTTTGTCTATTGGATGAGAATAAAGTGATATTCAATGGATAAGATGGAAATGTAGTAAAATTTGTATATTCTCTCCATCGAATAACACACCACTATTCAACTTATGATTATTTTGAACCCTACACTGTTATATTATTTTAATATTTATTCTTTATCAAAGGGTAAAACATATATGTGGGAAATTTGAATCTTGTTGGAGTAAAATAACCATTTCATTAACCAACTTTTCAAAACACAAATGGATTATACGATCATTTTTATAAAAAATAGTGTATACCTATTACAATCAAAGGGGAACATTGGAAAGTATTCAATGTGAAAAGGTTAATGATGTATAAAAAGGAATGATATGGTGTTTATTATGGGAAATTAGATGAAATGTTTAGTGACATTTGATGTGGTAAAAGTGCTGATAGCATGTGATTGGGGCAATTTTTGTGAGATGCAACCTATTTATTGGGCATGCATATCTTTGTTAATAATTGCTTTTGCATGCAATCATTAGTGGATTTATTATATTTGTTATTTTGTTCAACATAAGGTGATGATATATATTATGGGAAATTGGATGAAATGTCTAGTGCCATTTGGTGTGATAAAATGATTGGCACATGTGACTAGAGATAGTTTTTGTGACATGTAACATCTTTATTGGGCACACATATTTGTGTTAATAATTGCTTTTGCATGTAAATCATTAGTAGTCATTTTTTTCGCTTCATAAGCCATACTAGATTTGTTGTTTCTATTATTCTGGTCAAGCTATAGTGACTACTCTTTAGTCATTCCTTTGCTTCATATACATATATGACAATGCAATTCAAGCTTTGAGACCAGAAAGGTAAGCTTGACAATCCACACCTTCTTTCTATATGCTAAGCATATTAGAAAATATGTTGGCATTGTGGTTGTTTAGCAGACCATCATTACAAGTAGCTCATGTGTCATGTCCATTATCATCAATGAGGAGTGATGACTTGGTATGGGGGCTCCATGGGGAGTTACAAGTTAAGAATTGATATACAAAAAAGAATTGCACATATAACATCTCAAATGAAGAAAATAGGAATATTGTAGTCAATGATGTCGACGTTCCCTTCTCTCATGTAAAATTTTAGAACAAAATCCCTAGTATCTCTTAGAGTTTCTTGAATCCTACATTCATTTATGAAAGTAGAAGGCCCAACAGTCATAGTGATATGAACACTAGTTAAACCCATGTGATCTCTCACAATGTTTGGAATCCCACATTCATGTCTGATAGTAAAAAGCCTAACAATCACAATGATTTAAATGTCAATTTCCCTTGAGAAGTTGACATCAATGATATTGGTGACATAGCGGTTCATAATTAAAAAATATTTGTTATTCCAAATTGGGACTTGTTGGTTGGTTGCCAAGTACAAGGATGGATGAACAACAAAGAATGTTTTATAAAATGTTTATCCAACCATGTACTAGAATGAGATACCTCAAAACCCTTATAACAAGGTGGCTCTTAGACAACATAGATTTCAAAAAGCGTGGAAACATGCCTACTTTCGACAAGTGACTTGATCATTAATTTTCATGTTTGCTATCTTTTAGAACAATGACAAAAGCATCTTGGTTATGGAACATTTACTTCATATATGGTTTACCATCTTAGAATCTTACTATAAGTGTACAAGCATAATGATTTATGATACATGTTTGTGTGTATGGCATGCATTAATGCAATTTTCTAAGGCATAAATTGGTCTATAATTCTACAATGGGTTACCATCAAGCAATCTTTGGCATTTTGTATAGTATATACTATTATTACAAATTATTGGCATTATGCACAATGTAGATTATTTTTACAAATTATTTCAACCTCTTTGCTTATGTTTGTATGACATGCATTACTCCATTGTTTCTAGAGCATACATTGGTTTATAATTCTACGATGGGGTACCTTCAAGCAATTTTTGGCATTTTGTATATTCTAGGCTATTCTTAGAGATTGTTCAATCTCTTTTCACCTATCATGTTACAACATTGATAGACACAAGAACACGATTTTTCTAAAGACCTTGTGCACCTATATGACAATGCTCATTCATCAGTGATAAATGGTCCCATATGGTCTATGCAAGTGCAAGTTGAGGTAATGCCTTGATTATATTTATTAGCTTTTTCTTTATTGTTATTGTAAATCCATATAAACAATAGGAGTGTACATGATGAAAACATGTTACTAATGAATTTCAAATGACTTGACATGTTCATGGCTAGTAGTGTAATTTTCGAGATGCCTTGTAAGGTTAACTCTAAAATTAACATTATGTTTTTGCCCCTTGTATGCATGTGGTGCTAAATAGCACTGCAATTTGAGAGACGCTTTTAAGAGGTTATGTACTTTAAACATTAACAAATTGAGATTAGGATTTCATTAATGTGAAGTAAAATTCATTAACTTAAATGACAAAAGGCTCTCTTGATATCATCTACTAGGTCAAGGATTATTCTTTCTTTCAAATGCTAATTATGATTAGGTTATAATGATTCCAATTAAAGTTTTGGAACTTTCATCATTTTAACATAACACTGACATAAATTTTCAATATCATTTTAAGTATATGCCCATATAAGGTAGGAAAATGTTTTAATCTAGAAATCTAGATGTGCTCATTCTCATTGCCATTCTATTACCATGTTTTTATTCAACTACATCTAGATAGATTTTTGGTGGTACTTGATAGCTTTTCAATGATGATAAATTTCTTGGTCCATTGGTTGGGACAACTAATGGTCAAGCCATCTACGAGGGTTCCATTCTCATTCTGGTCTACCCCACTTGTATAGCCTATCATATGTGAGGGTTCCATTCTTATTGCCATTTGTCTCACTTTTATTATTCTTGATGTCAATAAGCAAGGTGATAGAGGCCTAGGTTCCCCCTTTAAAGAATGCATTCATGTGTTGGGTTTATCAATAATGTAAATGAAACATGGTTCTATGATTTTAACTCGTTATTGCTATTGACATTTACGAACTCACTTTACTTGCTAAAGAGGAAGCATCCTTCCACTGTATGAATTATGTTCAAATCTCAATAATTGCAATAAGAAAACATTTTTTTTCTTTCTAAACTATTGCATATTGACCATTGACCTTGTGAGGATGTTAAATTGAATGCATTCAGTGAAAACCACCATGGTCAAAATCAACCACTACACAATCTTTGTGCCTGTGGAGAATTGAAGTCATGTTAACACAAAAACATACATATCTGTTGTAAAGAGAGTCTCAATATTAATGAAAACAATGATGTAAATAAGGGAACAATTTTTCTAGTTAACTTGGATTTGGGCCCAACTAAATTGAAATTCTAGTGGTACCCTTAGAATTTGAAAATGCTCAATGAGACTAAGGAAAGTTTGACATGTAATGCACATTTAAAGATAGAGCACTTCTCATTGTGCATTTAATGTTGATTTTTAGTTTCCTTGATCCTCACATAGAAGAACTACAATCTATAAGAACAACAGTCTCTTAACAACTTTTAGAGAAAACATATGGGTATGTTTGGATATATGATTGTTTTTTTTTTAAATCTTAACTTTTAAAAGAAATACAATGCATAGTCAATGGAAGGATGATATATTTTAGTGTGTATATGGGCAAATCAAATCCCAAACAACAATCACAAGTTTAAACCCTATGGAATTGTGTTATACTTTCCCAAAATACACTTGACATCAATGGCTAAGGCTTTGGATAAAAAAATATAGAATAATCCAACTAATATACTGATGAACTTGTTTGTGGGATTAGGGCTACTTGTTTGATATAACCTAGCCCATTGTCACAACTTGGATATGGAAATGTAGTTCTAATCACCACATAGACTCATAGTTCTTTCAAATCTAGAAACTTTGGGTAGACCCTTCACTCATTACAAGACAATTTACAACTTAAAAATAAATCTAAATACATAGAAGTGGTCCAGATGCTACTTACCTATGTTGAACAAGGAGTATCCTCTCCTTTTCTTTCACTCTCTTTCATCCTCTTAATGGTGATAGTAGGCTCAATTTCAACCTCAATCTCTTTCAGAGTGAGGGCTTTTGACTTTAATCATTGTATTATCACTTAGCTTGAGGGTTGGATGAAGTGTTAATGCTTTCTAAATATTAATATGCAAGAGGTTGTCTACCCTCTTGCTACTTTGTAGTGAATTAATGTTTGTTCAAGGGGAACACCCAACTGCCTTAAAATAGAGAGAAAAATGTCATCAACAAAAACCACATTCATAACCTCCATTCCCCTCCTTGAATAAGCATGCAAATACTAAAACAACCATTACTGCTCATGGAGACATGACACAAGAAATGCTAGTAAATTCCCTTCTAGATTAGTAAAGCAAATATGGAAATTAAAAGAAGAAAAAATGCGTGCCATCAAGAATTGTAAAACCATTCGTATAAAATCATAACAAAATTATGACTTGAAAATATCCAATTGCAAAATCTATTGAAATTAATGATAAAATCAAGCTGTTGAAAAACCCAATAAAAAACAACCAGGGCTTTACTTTAACATTCTAATTTACTAATGTGACATTGACTTGAATAAAGGCATAAATTTGAGTAGCCTAGACTACAAACAAATAAGCTACCTATACTTTTCCCTTGCATACTCCATCAATAGTGGCACAAACTCCAGTCCATTGAGAGGAATGATAATTAGTAGTAAGGACATAGATCACAAAGCTCAGGTTTTGCATTAGGTAAGAGGTCATTGACCACCTTGCATTTGCATTATTGTTACCACCAAGTTCCATATTAATATTTACAAGGGTTGATGTCTTTCATATTGAGCAAGTAATTGGCATTGCTAAAATTCTTTGTGAAGGGCAACATTAATATGCTTCATCATCAATGGCTTTATATGCGTAATTGTTCTATCACTATGTTTATGGCATGAATTATTCTTAATCAATAATAAGATGGAGCAAAGGAACGAAGAAGAGATTGACTAGCAAGGGGAGTGGAGACTAGATTTTTTACATGCAAAGTCTAGCAGGGATGTTTTTCATATTGGGAGAATCAGTTACATGGGTATAATTCATTATTAATGGCCTTGGAAGATTAATTAAGCTCTCACTATGCTTAGGGAATGGATGTTTCTTAATCAATAATAAGATAAATGAAAGAAGAGGAGATTGATTAGAAAAGGGATCAGAGATGAAACTAATCTTATGCATAATCTAGTAGTGGTGTGGTATAGAGGTTAATATAGACTATCTCATTGAACAGATATGTTGTCAAAAGAACGCGAAAAGTAAAAGTAATGTGGCAATGGTGAGTTTGTGTGTAGTAGTGATGGTGGAAGGGAATGGAAAACAATGGATGGATGAGATCGAGGATGTGATTTAGAGCCAAGAGTGGGGAGATCATTGACATTGGCATGTTTGACATTACCAACATTGAGATTGCTCTATACCACATGTAAATGCAAACTAGTTTCATGACAACCTTTTGTAAGGATACACCCACCAAAAGGTGGTGGCTTGATCATCCTAATCTCTCCCTGCAAATGGTTATTCTCATGCCTTCTCCTTTGATCAGATGTGAAAGTCAGATGGGGGAGCATGTTGAAGGTTGATTGTTGAGAATAAAAAATTATTTTAGTTGCATAACTATTCATTTAATCAAAAAGCCAAAATCACCATAAAAGAACAATAGGGAAAAGCCTCTATTTGGTGGGACCAACTAAAGCAAGGTAAGCATGTCAACGAGAGGAGTATTTCTTGGAAGCAACTTTAGAAGCCTTTTCAACAATAGTATCTTTTTGAGCACTAATATGATAAGAAAATGTAGGAATCCTTTGACCTCAAGTTGGGAAATATAACCATTGAAGAATATGAAAAAAGGGTTTTGGAGCTGTTAGAGTTATGTATTAAAGATGAGAAGGTAAATATATAAAGGTTCCTTCATGGATTCCCGCATTATATGAAGATAAAATTCAATTTGATAAGACTTTGGAAGAGATAATCAAGAAGGCCAGATACTTCTGGGACTAGAGAAAAGGTAGAGATGATTTTTAGAAGTCTTATAGAGATAAGAAAAAGGAAGAACAAGATTAGAGGAAGATGGGATTTAAATTCCCTTTCTTCAAGAAAAATGCTAATACATATCAAGAAAGCTAGCTAGCTTAGGGAGGATATAAGATGGCATAATCCTCAAGGAAAAGGAAATGCAACTAATCAAATGTTGGGGATGCGAAGGAAACATTTTTATAGAGATTACCATTAAAAGGAAGGTAGAATGAGGAACATGCACCATACCTTAGTGGCATTTATGACTGAATATTCAAGTAGAAATATCCCAATAATATTTGCCTCCTTAGAAAATCAACAAGCAAATCATTAATCAAACATGATTGAGGTTGGAGGAAAGATTGATAATTAACCTCTTTCAATTGTAATTGATTAAAGAGAAATTCATAGTTATATTGCCCCTAATTTGGTAGAAAGATATCATTTAGAGAGAAATAAGTTGATAAATCATGGTTGGTTCAATTGGCTATTGGGACTAAAACAAAAATTATTGAAATTGTTAAAGGTTTCCCATGAGATACGAATGGTGTTAACATTGTAACAAACCTTAACAAAACATATATGACTTGGTTCATGTGATGTTCTTATTGGAATGCATTGGTTGGATATGCATGTTGTCATAGATTGTCACAATAAAACTTTCACTTGTCTTGATGAAGAAGGAAATCATATGATATTGAAAGGAATTTCCAAATCCATTTCTTCAAGGGAGATTTCATCCTTATAAGTAAAGACGTGCTTCAAGAAGGGGTGCCAATTTTATGCAACTCTTGTGAAAGAGCCACAAAAGTGCATAAGCCCAAATCTTGAGGATTTTCCAACATTGTAGGAGTTTGTAGATGTATTTGGGGAAATACTAAGTTTACGACCAAAAATAAATATTGGTTTCTCTATTAATTTGATGCATGGAGTTGCTTTGGTATTTAAGACTCCATAGTAAATGAGTACACCCAAATTGAAGTTGCAAGTGAATTAAAAGAATTGTTAAAAAATGGGTATATATGCCCAAGAGTTTATCCTTGGGAGCACTAGTACTCTTCGTAAAAAAAGAAAGATGGGACTTTGTGGCCATCGATTGAATTCATTGTGAGAAATAAATATCATCTACCAAAAATTGTTGACCTATTTGATCAACTAAGAGGAAAAATAATATTTATGAAGATAGATTTGAGGTTAACCTACCATTGAATAAAGATAAATGATGAAAAAATTAGTAAGTCATCTTTCAAAATCAGGTATTGACATTATGAATTTGTAGTAGTGCCATTTGGACTAACAAATGCACCAACTACCTTCATGTGGCCATCAAAGATTTTTGGAAGTGAATTGTGTTCGACTTTTGAAAGATCTAATGTTTTGAGTGGACATTCCACCCATCATCAAGGACAATTAAAGCTTTGATGATCCATACAAGTATTGAGAGAGGAATAAATAGGTGAGGGGTCAAAAAGTAACTATTGAAGAAGAAGAATATGAGGGTCAAAGACATTGGAAAAATAAAAATAGTTAATATTAATCCAAAAGTAAAGAAAAATAAAAATAAAAATGAAATTAGATGTTATGTGAAATAGGAATAATAATTAAAATTGTTAAATTAAAAAAGAAGACAAAAGTAACAAAAATTGCGTTTTAAAAGGTTCATAATGATATTAAATTAATGAAAATTAATAATAATAAAAACATAAAATTTAAAACTATAAAATAATGTTAAAAAAAGGAATTTAAGGAGGAAAATTAATGGATGGAATATTTAAAAATGATTTGGATAAGTTTGTCATTGTATTCCAAGATCAAATTAGCGATTCAAAGTTAGAGGGGGAACATGAAAAGCACTTGAGGTTAGTATTACAAGAGTTAAGAGAGTATCAACTATATGCTAAGATAAACAAGTGTTCATTTCATTGCAAGCATATTCATGATAGACACAACAACTCCAGGGATAACATACCATTATATCTAGAGAATATTGAAGCTATTATGCGATGGACTGCATCTAAGAATGTAGCCAAGGCAAGATCATTCATGGGTTCACTAGTACTACAAAAGATACATAAAACAATTCTCCATGATGGTTCATCTCATTACTTCCTTATAGAATAAGAAAATTAAATTTGAACGGATACAAAAGTGTGAAGAAAGCTTAGGACTATTATTGAATTTCCTTACTAGTGCACCCATTATTAGGATTGCTGACCCAAATAAAAATATTCTGGTATGTATAGATTCTTGCAAAGAGGAGATGATGGAGTTTTAAATTGGAGAGGGCATGTGATTTGTTATGAATCAAGGAAGTTTAAAATCATGAAATGAATTATGCTTGTCAGGGTAGTTCATGGAAAAGATGCGGAGACATTGCTTTACTAAACAAAGAGAGTAAGTTTATAATAAACCACAATGTTATAAAATATTTATTTGAGCCACACTTTTAAATCTTAAGCAAATGAGATGATTATTTTTTTAGTCAACTTGACTATAATAATATTATAATACACTTACTAGAATTTTTTTAATAAACTTGACTATAATATTTATATATTATAATACACTTAATAGGAAAATACAAATAATATATACTATGAAAATTAATATAAATAAAAACGTTATTTTTTTAAAACTAAACTTAACTAAAATATTAACCTAATATAATACATTCAATAAAAAATTACACACTACATGTAATTATTAAAACATAAGGGTTATTATATTACAATATAACTACATCCATACACGCAATAATTGAAAAAAAGTTTTTAATGATAACCTAACCTTCCATTTTCATTAAAAAAATTATTAGGAGAAAGAATTTAGGTTCAAATGGGTTTTTTTAATAATAATTAGATTACCTTCATTTCATTTCATTCCCCCATTTTAACTATTTTTGTACATCAATGTTATGTTAGGCTTGAAATCACTGTAATATAAATTTATTTTTGAATATTAATATTTTTTTAAATATTTATTTAAACTAATTATAATAATTGTTTTTTTGAAATGATGGGTTTTTTTTGAATATTAATAAATATTTTTGTTTAATATTTATTAAAACTAAAGTTTTTTTTGTTTTCTTTCATTTTTTGATGTGAAATTTTTATATAGATATAATAATTTATTTGTAAATGTAATATTTCATAATAAATAAATTTATTTTAGCTTTGAGAGTTAGTTTAATTAGTCTAGTCTTTTTGGTTACAACACTTTTATTATTGAAAAGTTACAGATTCAAGTCTCTGGACACTCTTATAGCTAAGCTTCATTATTTAAAAGTTACAGATTCAAGTCTCTGGACACTCTTATAGCTAAGCTTCATAATTAAGCTTGCAGGGAGTGATCCCTTCGAATAGATATACTGAGTAGAATAGATATACTGAGTAGTGGTTACTGATCTCCCAAATCTGTAAACCATAAAAATAAAATAAAATAAATATATTCATTTTAGGATCATCTAAAAACCTTATTAATATTTTAATAATATATATTTTGTAATGATATTATTATTTAGAAAGCTGAGTGGAGAAATTCATGGTCTCTAATTCTTAGATTGAATTAGCAGAGGTGAATGACACCCCTGTTGTCATCAACCTCCAACCACTCAATGTTTCATCTCAGAGTGCCATCCCTCCACAGGGAACCCTTCACCCCTCTCTAGTCATTATTTTAGATTAAAATTATTTAATGGGATTTGCATTTGCTATTCTGGAATAGATGTTGGTACGATGGCTTGGCAATCTGGTGATAGTTTGTTTTGTTTTTTTTTTTTTTTTCTTTCTTTCTTTCTCTTGAGACCTTCAAGGGTCTTTGTTTTGTTCCAAGTCTTACACTCACTATTGCCTTTATTAGAAAGACAACGTTTACACCTTCCTTTTGCTCAATGCACAAGGGAATAATTACGTGTTGTGAGGTTTATTTAGCTCTTTCTCTTGTCATCATCAGCAACCTTGTAATGTTCCAGGTGGATATAGTTGCTAGACAAGGCAATTTTGCTCTTGTTCAAGTTTATTTTTTTTTGTCTTACTGTCCAATTTGTAAATCTTGATGGTTTTGTGTACAGCTGGTTGAGATATTGGCCTCCCCTATGAGATTTTTGGTCAAGAGAATAGGTACCGCTATCAATGTAATATTATTTCTCATTAATAGAAATTACTTACAGAAATAAAATAAAAAATCCTATATTTTAATATGAATTTAATTTTTACAATTTAAATATTAATTACAAAAATAAAATAAAAAACACTCATTACAAATAAGAAGGCAAAATTGTTTTTCATACTTTGCATTATAAAAATTTAAAATATTTACATAAATGTGATAGTTTATTTCTGAATATTTTAAAGAAATTAATGTAATTGAGTAAAACTCTTTTCTAATAACCTAGTGTATATATATGTATATGTGGGGTTATTATTATTCAGAAAGTGTTGTTTGAATAGGTTAAAAGGTTTGCTTTTAACCATTAGTTTATTTAAATTTTTTAGTTTATTTAAATTTTTTTTTTTATTATTATTTTTTTAAATATTTGAAAGTTTAAGAATATATATTTAGAAAGTTTAGTACAAAAATATGTAATTTAGTGACAAATTTTAATTTATATACATGGTATGATAATGAAAGTTAGAAGTTAATTTAATTTATTATTATCAATGGTGACATACATTTTGTTAATTCCATTCCATGACAATATGTGCTTAGTTCAAATTTTCTTTTTGAAGATACATTAGTTTATATCAACAAGTATTCTTAAGAATGACATCCACAAATACAAGGAAAGCATTCTTAGATTTCCTTGAAAATAAAGATAAAACACAAAAATGTGTGGTTTAATGAGAACTTTTGTTAGAATACTTTAAATTATTAAATTCACAAATTAGTATTTCTACAACACACATTAGAATTTCTACAACTCTAATAGAAAATATCTGGTCAAAAGATTAAAAAAACAAAAGTAAACATCATCAAGGTAAACCCTCCTCTACAAAAACAAAAGTAAACGTCATCAAGGTAAACCCTCCTCCACTAGCTGGTTGGACCAACAGGGTAAAACATTTGCTGGCCTCTCTCACATCATACTCTTTCTCACACATACTCATAGACAACAACAAGGAATTTGGACTAATAGATCAATTTGGAATCATACATTTCTATATGTGGACCAGTGGACCAACATATCGGAGAGGTTGGCCAGATTTGCATGTCATAACTTTGGATCTTGTTTTTTTTGTTTATTTTTCTCCTTGTGTTTATGGACTGCTCTGGTTCGTTGTTTTTTACTATTTTGAACAGAAAATTGGATTGAAAATTAGATGACATAGGATGCACATCATGTTGATTTTGGATGCTATGCCTCATCACATTATTTGTCGGGCCCTATTTTTGTTTGTCCATTTAAATTTATAATTTACATTAGATACATGTACTGATCTTTTTCATTAATTAAAAAAGTCCATTTTTTTTTTCTTAAAAAACAAGTTTCTAAAACACAAATAAACAATAAAAAATAATCATGAATAAAATTAGTTAAAGAAAAATAAAAAAACAAAAATAAAAATCATTAAAATTAAACGAGCTTCTAGATACACATAAACAATAAATATTAAACGAGCTTCTAAATATAAATAAACAATAAATAATATTCATGATAAAACTATTTAAAAATCAATTTTCTGCAAATAAATAATAAATAATATTTATATAAATAATAAATAATATTTATAATGAAAGCTATTTAAAAATCAATCTTATCGTACCAAAAGGTGAAGAAATAAAAAATATATAAATTTATTTGTATATATATACAAATGTATATATATACAAAAGAATCCAATGATATATAAAATCAATATAAAAAAATCCCTTAAAATGTAAAGTGAATTAATGTAAAGTGAAGAGTAATTCACTTGATTACTTTTAACTACACATACATGCCAAATACAACTAATTAGTGCATGAATACTACGTGAAACAACTACAATACATGTGTATGTTCCTATCTAGTTCATTAACACAAAAAGTTTAAGTTACCGGGTTGTAATGCTTGCTTTAGTGCATAGCTCATAATAGTGCTCGATACTATATGCCACTTAGATGTTGATTGATCGTCAATGCCATGATATTTAATACTATTTGGTACTTATGTATTTATTGTTTAATCATTCTTTTAAAAATATTTAAAACAAGTTTAAGTGAAAAGGAAAAAATAAAACATTGATGTTGAACATTTTGTTGTTAAGAATGAACAAAATGTGAAATCTCCAACTTTGGAATAGTGGAACAATAAGATTATTTAATTTTTAGCAATTGTGGAATTTGATGATTAAAGTTTTCAAAGGTTACACATTTGTAGTAATTACGAGATTGGACCAAAGGATTTGGTAGAACAGTGAAACTAATAGTTACGCAGTCAAACAAGGTTATAACCTTTTTTTTCAAAATTTACCTAAGGGTCATGCTAATCATATCTCAGGGAGGGTTTGGAACACTAATGGGATGCCGAAAATTAATCTTTTTTGTTGGGAAATGGTGCATGGGAAGGTGTTAACTATGGAAAATTTGAAGAAAAGAAATATCCATGGTCCTTCCCGTTGTCTTATGTCAAAAAGAGGAATAAGATATACCCCATCTATTTTGTCATTGTTCTTTGCTCTGGAGGTTTGGAGGCTTTCGCTGGTCCAGGTCCTTGACCTACAAATCATTATGAAGTCCTGGGATGCATTGTTCATATCTTGGCAACAAAAAATTCCATGGCAAAGAAAGACAAAATCAATGGTTTTGAGATGTTGGGTGGCTCTCCCCAAGTATATATGTTGGTTAATTTGGATAACTCGCAAACATGCAATTTTCAAGGAAGAGCATCCAAGTGAATCTGTTGTAACTTCCAAAGCAATATCAATGTTATTTGAGACAGTCTCAACAAGAGGCTTTGATAAAAAAGAACTAGACGATCTCTCGCCTTCTGAAAAGGATTGTTTGAGATTAGATCAACACTCTCATCACGCTGGTAGCTTTAGATCCAAAGGTTTGCATTCAAAATCCTTTTTAGTTAGGATGGACCCAAAGTAATTTCGAAAAAGGAAATTTTTTTTGTTACAACTTGCATTGTTCGAAAGGAAACCCTAGGAAGGCTAGAGCGGGAGGGGTTGTTTTTCATCCCGATGATGTTGTGGATTTCTCGAACAACTTAAACTGGTGTACTTGCCTCGATTGGATAAGTTGAGTTGAAATGACTTGACCCAATTAACTTACCTTGTTTAGATAAGATCAGTCGAAATGACTTAAACCAGTCGAATTACCTTGACTAGATAAGAACATTTGAAACAAATCGACCTAGTCAACTTACCTCGACTAGATAATATCAGTCGAAACAAATCAAACCAGCCGACATACCTTGACTGGATAAGAACAGTCGAGATGACTCGACCCAATCAACTTACCTTGACTAGATAATGTTTGATAACTAATTCATTTTGATACAAATAATCATCTAAATCAATAGACAAGGTATATCTATCCATGCTTAGGCCATTTAAACCATTATTTAGGCTCAGGATGAATTACATGTAGAGTCCCATTCCTTAGGAAGAATTCAGGGAACCATCAACACATATTTATTTTATTTTGCAAAGAAAAAACTTCTTTCTATTATGGAAAAGAAAGTACATATATAAGTGAGAGTAAATTTCAATCGCCATGATCACCTATCTGCTTACACAAATCGCCATAGAGAAAAAACAGAGAAAATAAATTTAGTCAGACCATAAAATTTGCGAGTCTATTGACATGAAAGAATTGCCCAATATCAGAGGACACAGTAAAAAAACTGTCATCTAAAAACAAAATTCACTCCAGAAAGAGAGCCGTGATAGAGAACCCCATAGTCAAAAACCCATGTTATAATGGGATGGAACCTTCCCCTGTCAAAGAGCCAGAGCAGAATTGCTGGAAGATGATGTGATCCGAAATAGAGCAGCAACCCAATTTCGATAATCGATCTGCTTCACTATTTTGAGATCGATAGATGTGCAAAATGGTAGGATGAAGAAAAACCACAGACAGGTCTCTGATTCGAGATTTCCAAGTCTCGAGAGCAGGAAAATTCAGGGAATGCAGTGTGGTTAGCCCAATCAATAATAGATTTAGAGTCACCAAAGACAGAGAGAGACCGCATGTCAAGCCATAGGGCACAGTGGAGGACCCCCCAAAGTGTAAGAAGTTCAACTCGAGTATTAGATCCCAAGCCACAATGTTAATAAACCTATAAAAGAGGTCAAGGATGATATGAATGTCCTTTCCACATCCACAAGTGTTAAAAGAGGACGTACCATCGAAAAATCCTACAGGATAAGAGGATCAAAGGTATCTAGGACGGGGGCAAAGAGAGTCAATGGAGGGCAAGGGAAACAAAAATTCAAAGTAATATGGGAGGATACTATAGTAGGGTTCTCAAAATGTGTGGTGGAACATGGTCGAAAATGAAAGCATTTCTAGACTTCCAGATACCCCAGATGATGAAGACGGTCAGTGTACAATGTGATTTTTGTTCCAGATATCACCTACCAAGACAAGTGATAATGTCGGGAACTTCCCAAGCAACAGGGTATCTCATCATGTGGAGGACCCCATTCCAAAAATAAGAGGAAAATGGGAAGATAATGAAGAGGCGCGGTATGTCCTCTCCAGATGAGAGGCATTGACTGCATCAACCCAGACCTTGGAAACCCTTCTTGCATAAAATTTCCCATGTGAGAATGCTGTTATGGGAAACAAGCCAGGAGAAGCATTTCAATTTTAGGGGAAAATTCCATTTCCAAGCCCTCATCAACCAAGAGTAAATTAACACCTGTCTCGTGGGCCTAGAGATTAAATTGTATACTTCCTTGACAATACCCCTCCCTTGCTATGAGCCATGAATCAAATCATCCTATCTACTTTTGGAAGGAGGACTATCCCAGACAGTTTTAGATTGGTTGTGTAATTTTTCCATTTTTGTAACAAAACCTCAGGAAGTTGAGACTGTAGATCCTCTTTCCAATGAGTATAGAAAGGAGTTAATAGGGCTATATTTGCTAAATATTTGATCACAAATAAACCCATGTTATTTAGGCAGATGATGAGATCAAGTGATAAGATATGTGAGCCAATCAAGCCTGAGAGCGAGTCAAGGCCTATTGTAGGAGTGGAGCCAGAACCAACTGCCCACCTAAGATTACAAAAAAACCTAGTGTTTTGTCAATAGAAGGCTTTTCCAAGAATAGGAGATGTGTGAGGGATCTAGAGCACCATTACGCAACCACATAATAAATTCCCCATTCTGCATATATTTAGCACCAATTACTTGTTTCCAAAGTCCTTCGCTGGAAACTGCTCACCAATTTTTTTTAAAGAGGAGATCCATATTAAAGATGACGATATATTTAGTCCCCAACCACCAAGTGCAGTAGGATGATTGATGAAATCCATGCTAGCCAAATGGATTTCCCTTTCTCTGATTGTACTAGCCCATAGAAAGCGAGAAGTGCTGGTTTTTAATTTATTAATCACACCCTTTGGTAACTTGAAGATGTACATCCAATAGATGGGGATACTATGAAGGATGAATTTTATCAAAACAAGTCTCCCCCCAAGAGATATCCACTTGTTTTTCCAGTGGTTGAGCCTCTTCTCAATTTTTTGAATGAGCCAATCCTAATCACAGATTTTGTAACCATTTGGTTTCAATAAGGCCTAGGTATCAGAACCCTTCATCCATATGAGCAGGTTTTACCCCAAAAGCATGATCAATCTATAATGTCACTTCTGCATCTAGTTCATTTGAAATTAGGATGGACTTGGAATTGTTCATGTAAAGGCTAAAAGCAAGGCCAAAGTCTTGAAGGACAACATGAAATGCAAGCCATTATTTAGGATTTGGCTTCCCTATAACCATCAAATCATCCACAAATATTAGGTGCGACAAGGAGATAGTCACAATTCTGCATTCATATATGAGCCCTTGTGATCTGGCAGCCTTGATTTTCCTGCTTAGGCTATCAGTGACTATAAGAAATAGTAACAGGGACATCGTGCAACCTTGTTTGAGCCCTCTAGAGGTTGAAAATAAATCTATAGGGAGGTCATTTATCAAGATAACAAAAGAAGCGTATTTTATGCATGCCTTAATCCAATTTATCATGGTTCTGCCCAGGCCAATCTTCGCCAAAATCATTCACAGAAGTTCCCAGTCAACACAATCAATAACTTTTGATAAATCTATCTTCATAAGGTGGACATCCAAATAGTTTTTCTTGACTGAATGTGTTGGTTTTTGGGGGCTTGACCCAGGTTCAGAGCGTGCTGCTCACCAACAAAACCCTCAACCACTGGCTCTTTCGGCAACAACCTGTAAGAATATCACAGTCTCACCCGAAGCAATTATGGGAGGCTGCAGAACCAGGTTTCCGCAACCAGAGGGATATGTACGTTGTTGTGTCCATGTATTTACTTATGTGTTCTACCTTCCTACAACTTTGCATACATAAATAACTTCGTGTTGCTGATTAACTTTACAGAATTACCCTTATCACATAAAATAACATAAATAGTATAACATGTATTCTTCTGCGCAATTCAGTAAAAACCATGCATTATTATAATAACAACAACAGATAATGAACACAAAGATACACAATATTTCGCCAAACTTCTTCTTTATTTATTTATTTTGGTAGGTAAGCACCCACGGGGGATTTGAACCAGTGACCTATTGCAAGGAGTGCCTTAACAATGCACCCATTCACCGTCAATCCAAAGCCCCGTGGGCAAAAACTTGTGGTAAGATCCACTCCGGTGAGAGGATGGAGAGCCTTAACCGCGTGTGATAAGAAAGTTTGAAGATTGTTCTCGTCCTTGTCGAGGGAGATGACAACTATCTCTCCTTTCTACAAACACTCAAACTTCTCCTTTATTAATACAGATCTTCAATACATACACCACTTCGACCTGCGCACCCAGCTACAAGTGATATTCACACTCAGTTGCAAACTCTTCTAGGCCTCTGCGCACTCAGTTGCAGAGCCTTCCCTAAAATTACTAACTACAAAAGCGAATACATATATTCAATTCACTTATGATGACATGATTCGATTACAAATTATTACATCTCCTTATATACATTACATCATGAAAAAAACCATGGTCCACATACCATGGATAAAAAAAAAAATGACTAATACCTGAATCTTGTTACAAAATAAGGGGCTTTGACCTACCCTAAAGGCCCTAAAACATCGCACGATGAATATAACTTCTTCTGCTCTGTGCACTCTGCTCCTCAAAATGCGAAGTCTTTGACCCAAAAATTGGACCAAGTTGGATTACGCCCAACAGGCCCCCAACACTCACTCGTGACTCATCCCTAGTCACTCAGCTTTGGTTCCCTTGATCTTCGTTGCAATCCCATTGTATACTGCATTATACTGCTGGACTGTTTTTGCCATTTGTTTCTCATGCTTGTGTTGGCTCTCCATTTTTGGTCTTTTTCCACATACATTTTCCATCTATCCATCATCCTTTTCTATCATATCATGGTCATTTTCCCACATTTTTGCCTCTTATTGCACTTTAAGGTAAAAATAGTTATGTCTTTTAAATTTTAGAAATTTTAGTAAAAATTTGGTATTAAAAATTATTTTGACTAGAACATAATTTCCCGTAATGGCTCCTTTGAAGTCATATGTGCAGGACACCTGGGTGGAAAA
The DNA here is from genome assembly GCA_031772625.1 of Pinus tabuliformis. Classification (NCBI taxonomy): domain Eukaryota; kingdom Viridiplantae; phylum Streptophyta; class Pinopsida; order Pinales; family Pinaceae; genus Pinus; species Pinus tabuliformis. The sequence goes on along the minus strand of CM062805.1, from coordinate 333,637,459 downwards.
TGAATCTATATTCGAGAATATTGGGAACCAAGGATTGACGGACTCCTATTGGCACAGTCCAAATGAGTTAGAACAGGCTTGGTCAACGCTAGTCAAACTTGACTAGTCACCTAGAAATCCCTAACTAAAAGGGGCAATTTTGTGATTTAGTGGGATTTTGCCATATTTTGTGCAACCAAAAGGATGAGTTCAACCTAAGTAGATGGATTATGACTCTTATAGGCTTTTATAGCTATTTTAGCTAAGTTTGTTATATTTTTGGCTTATTTAAGCACAACATTCAACACTTATGAACATGTATTATGACTATTGAGACTACTTTACTTATGAATATAATTTGAAGAGCTTGTTTTCCATTTTCTTGGTGTTCTTGCTATGGAATGTGATTTCTGATCTACCATAGCTGAAAGCTTCAAGTGTATCAAGCAAGGGTAGAGGGCCCCCATTATGAGCTAAGTACACTGCAGTATAATTTTATGCATAATTGTGAATATTTTAGGTAGTTGTTTTCTTTGCAGTTCTTGTGAATATTTTCTGAATAGATTCATTACATGCCATGTTCATTTATGTTTTTGAATGATTTCATTTCAGTAATTAGTTTAAGAAAGGAAGGAAAACCAAGGCATCTAAGTTAGATCCTCTTCCTTCTAGATTAAGAACTAAATTGTAAATTGTGTTTATGCATTTGATCTTTTATTGCTTTGGTTTTTGATATGATTTATGGTGAACTGATCTTGTTGGGATAAGAATGATGAGGAAGGACAAACATGACCTCTAAGTTAGAGCCTCTCCCTCATTTCCTATGCTCCACAAAGACTCATTGCACTCTTGCTTCTAGATTAAATTTTTATAGTTTCTTTTCAAGTAATTTATATTTGTAATATGAATTTCCATTATTTTTATTTGAACAACTACTTCCTACACTAGTTAATATAAGCTTCCATAAACTTTGGTTTGCTTCTAAGTCTACCAACCTGGATTGATAATAAAATACATGAGTAAATTGAACCAACATTCTGGCTCCATTGCTGGGGAAGCATACTTAGATGTAACTAATTAGGAAGATTGTTTAGAAAACATAAACATAAAAACATCAAAAAATAAAAATTTCAAGATTTTTCATTATGGTTATTTATGCTTAGACAAAGAGACGAAAAGGGTAAATATACAAAACAAGACCCCCCAACTACTAAAGCATTGGTGGGAGTAGGACCTACATTTGAATTAACTACACCAATTGCTGAAAACCAACTTTGGAAGAGTTAGAGGAAAAATAACATTCAGGACAAAAGGTTAACGCTTGTTGAAAGACAAACTTTGTTGGCTTATGAAGTGAAGAGAAAACAAACACAAGCAGAAACATCTTCTATAGGAAAACAAAGAGAAACAAGAAAACCAATTGTTCAACCTATTCTTGAGCAACTAATTGATCAATCTATCCTTGAACAAATAAAACAAATTGAAGGCACACAACATAAAATTGTTACTAAAACATTTGAAAAAGCTGAGAAAGAAATGGAAGAAGAAGGAGAAGGATCCAATGTTCTTGGACTAACTCCAGAACAACGACAAGAATATGAAAGACAATGAAGAGAATGGGAAAGGAAAAGAGAAGAAGATAAGAAAAGAGAAGAAGATGCTAAAAGAGAAAATGAAAATAAAAGAGGAGAAGATGGAGGAGTAGACAATTACCAAGAAGCTACTTTTGGATTTCCAATCTTAGACACTAGATAAATCTTGGGAGAAGAAGTAAAAATGAAAAATATTTCACCTTTTGTTTTACCAAATTTCTATGGTATGTCTTATGAAGATCTTGACTCATTTTTGTTTGAATTTGATATTCTATGTCGTACGTGTTAGAGTTGGTCTGGCCAGCCCTCCATCAGAGATCAAAACTATTTATGCATTTCATTTTTAGGTGTCCCGCTCCATTCATTCAGCTGAATTCCGCTAGGGGCATGCCATACTCTGACGGAGAAGGTCATGCTAGTAATTTCCCCTCATGTCTGGTTCCTGCTAGCTTATGTCTTTGTGTCAAATAATCAAAAAGTCCATAACAGTCAAGGTCTGGTCCTTTAATGGACAAAAGTCATTTTTGGTCATTAGGTCTAGGGATTGATTAGTTTGGTCTTTAAATATGTCTAGTAAAGCCATGCAGGCCAGAGTGATGCTCTTGCAAAGTAATGATCCGCAGATTTCCATCATCTTATTGATAAAATTCGACGGTTCTTCAAAACTCTGTTTTGAAGAAAAGTCAAACAGTGCTATTGATGACAAAATTTTCAAAAAGAGTCTTCAGTCGATTTCTACAGGTGCAGTCATGGTTTCCGTGGCCAAATGCTCTGTCATGCAATCCCTGCAAAAAAGTGTCGAAAATTTCATCGTTTGAGCCCAAAATTCAAAGGGAAAGTGAAAATCAATGTGTTCTAAAGTCAGTGAAAAGTGTCAAAACATAACATTAGAAAAATGGGTTTTCAAGGAAGCAAAAATTTAACCCATCACTTCCAAGGCTATATATACAAGTTTTCATCAAAATCAAAGGCATTGTGCTAATCCAAGCCTTGGAGAAATGTTGCAAAAGGTGTGAGTGTGCATCGTGAGTGTTTGAGGGAGTTGGAGGTAGTTTGAAGGAGCGTGGCGCACTGGGTGTTGCGCGCAACGCACACAGACCAAGGGCCGAAACAAGGCCAAATCACCTCCAAATTTTTGTGAAGCCCATCAAATTAAAAGGTAGGCTCTTTGACATCATTGGTTCATCAAGTTTTATAAATGATATGGTGGTTTATAGCGATGTTTGAATGCAACCAAATTCAATAAAATCAACCATAAGAAATCACCAAAAAACCATGATGGCTAGGGTTGCTAAAGTGGGTTGTTAGTGCCAAGGTTCCATTCCACCCATCATTTTCCCCTCACCTACCATTTTTCCTATCCTCCCTTTCTCATTTTTCCTAATATCCCTGCCCTAAATTACTACCAAACCCTCTCACCTATCCCTCCACTATTTGGTCAACATAACATCCCAAACCCTACCTTGTTAAAACCCAAACCCTACCCTATCAAAATACCCCAAAGCCCCCTACATATCCCTAAACAAAATTCTCCTATAACCCCTATTCCCATTATATTATCCCCCTCCTAATACTCCCTTGTTTCATTGTCCCCTTGGTGGCAGATTATCAAAACAACCTAGCTTTCATCATCATCAAAGGGGCAACCTAAATTCAGTTTATAAAACAACAGTCATGGCATTCGAGGTTTCATCAGAGTATGAGGAGGAAACCCACAGTGATACAGCTTCAGGAGAACAGGCCCCCAGGAGACATCACCGAAGTGGCAAACATGTTAGAGATGAGCCAAACACCCTCACCGAGTTGCAGGCATGCCCTCTTGCTATGTCATGTTTCCAGCATTTAGCATGTCTTGAATTTTGTCAAAGGGTGGCAAATGTCAGAGTTCATCATGAGTTGGCCCGTCTTTTTGCACTTCACCTACATGGAGGTCAGTCTATCTTGGCTGGGGTCACTTTCACATTGACACCCGAAACCGTATCAGTGGCAACAGGCATACCAAACATTGGAGAACAGTGGCATAAGAAGAAGAAGGTGGAGAGGCATCATTATGAGCCTTACATTAAGGCCAATTGTTTGAGTCAGCTCACGAGAGTTTTCCCATTCAGATTTTTGAGAGATGAGTATGCTCCGCTCATGAAATTGATCTTGAAATACTTCAGTTGTGAGGGGAGGTTTTCTCCCCTTTATGCCTATCACATCAGGTTGCTCATGCACTTTACCAGGGTGCGAATGATGAACCTCCCATTTTTCATTTGCGGGAACATAGAGAGGATGAAAAATTTCATGCAGCACAAGACCCCTCGACAACAGCTCAACAATATTTATCACTTTGCTCTTATACGGATTTTGGTGGACCATCAGTTGGGATTGCAGGGTATTGCTTGGGAGGACTTCATCTCCCGTGACTTCTTCAGTGCTCAACAAGTAGTATCAGAGGCAGAGCAAGAGATAGGTGGCCCATCTCATCAGTATGAGCGACATGAGACTGCTACTATTCCAGTATACATCACCTATCAGAAAGGCAGTAGACCTTTGTTTGTAGCAGCAAAGCGAGTGTTATCTCCACCCAGGGTGGAAGGATCCTCGCTTCCGACATCGGCATCACATGAGCAGGGTAGAGGTAAGGAGCTAGTGCAGGAGGAAGGGCCATCAGGTGAATGAGAGACCGAATTCGTTCTCCTCCATGATGATGAGACAGATACAGAACCAACAAATGCAGAGCTTACAGAGATCATCCAGGAGAAACAATCAGTGATTGAGGCCTTATCCCTTGACTTGGAGAGGGCCAAATGGAACATGAAGTACCTGGAACAGAGAAACAAGAAGCTTGAGGATTAGCAGGTGATTATGGAGCTGCAAAACATTCGTGAGCATCGCCAAGCTACTCAAAGGAGAAGAGTTGAGCTCACATCATTGGAGCAAGAAATCAATGAGGATCGGGAGGCCCATCTCAAGAGCGTGAACATGCACTTGGAGAGGTTGTTGAACAAGGCCGATTAGGACCTTGCCTTGCTGAGACACATGGCTTATCGTTACATGACACGAAATATGAGTGCAAGGGCCCGAATGGTTGAAGGGAAAGTACCCCTAGGGTCCTTTGGGCTAAGACTCTACCAGACTGAAAATTGCTTATTCAAAGAAACACACACACAACCATCATCTTTACTTTTAAGCAAATTCTAATGTTAAGGGTACGTACCTAAGGTCCTACGTTCGAGAAGGCCTTTAGGGTCCAAACCCTTCTTGGAGTTCCCTTCTTCTTCCTTTGACCTGTAAGACAAACAAATCAAAGAACACAACAGTACATGTACAAATACTTATGTATAAACCATCTTTATGCTATAAAGTTAGTTATAAAAATCTTTAAGTAACCACTTTCATAAGAATTCAAAACAAGAATCTCATAAGCATAAAGAAAGATTGTTTCGGGAACAAAGACGTGTTTCTTTATATATAAAGGCAAATAAAGTACATATAACGGAAAGATATCACTTGAACACCTTCAACAGGCTCCAAGCAAAGCTTCCTCCCGGATTCGTTCCAGCCTCAAGCCTCCAACAAGAGCTCCTTCCAAGTCTTACTCAATGATGACATAAAGGATGAATGATCACCAATACACATGGAAACAAGGGTTTCCTATGCAAAATGGGGGAAGTGCAGAAAGCACGAAGGACTTCAGACCTGGTCTATGGGGAAAATCTCAACATAATAATCTTGCTCTTATTTTCTCTCTCCTAGGCCTTGCCTTTGATGTCTTTTTATACCATCTCCAAAGTAGTTTTTTAGTTAGGAGTTGGTTGGGAACAGTTGGGCCATGGGCACTAACAGGTGATCAGCAGGTAAAACCCGCGATCTCCGCCCGAAAATAAGGAATTATATATATTTTTAAGTGTTTTAATACATACACGCGGGTTGGGTATACACAGACCCGCGTGTACACGCGTTTAACTCAGGGCAATGTCGCGTATAGGGAATAAAACACTGTTTTTTAAATTTTTGGACCAGGTCTGGAAGGAGGGGTTGCCCTAGGCCATGAGTGCAGCATCACAAACCATAAGAGTGAGATTTGGAGCTATAACACCGGATAATGAGCTTGAAGGCGAAATTGAGGAAAGCAACAAGAAATGCAAAAGAGGCAAAAGAGCAAGATCGACTTTGAATCTTGGCTGAGGCTTCCTTGGCCCATCATAACACCCCATAGAGAGCCTCCACCCCAAATTTCAAGAAATTTGGGGAATTTTTGGTCACATGACAAATTTTTGGGTAAAACATAGGGATTTTCTCCCTAAAATTCTAGAGCTCCAAATGATGAATGGTTTGCATTTTTGGATTTAGCATGGAAATCACGACAAATGGTGCCCGGAAAAGAAATTTGAGCAAGATCTGAGTCTCCAGGAGGTCAAAAACACCCAAAAAATGGCCTCTCTGCCCCTTTTTTGACACACAGGAAGCAGTCTTGGGAGAATGGAGATTTGGAGGGGCAAATGAGCACCAAATTCAAAAATTCCAGTGGGGTTAGAAAGTAGACAGGACAGGCTTTCCAACAAGCCCACTTGGGAACATTTTGGACACCTGAAAGTGCCCCAAAATAGGCCCCAAAGTAGCATGGCACACAGAGGAAAAATTGCCAAATTTGCTTCCGTTTCGCGAAATTTCGGTTCGCGACTTCTCCAAGTGGGCCCGCTCATCTACACTTTGGTTTTTTGGCACCAAAGGCAGAATTTAAAGTATTTTTTCTCCAGATTGGCTTCTATCCAAGTGGTGAAGGAAGGCAAACGGTCACCCAAGCCAAATGTCATGTTTGTAGCGCTGCACCTGTAGCTGATGGTTGGCTCTTCATCTCCATTTTGTAATGATTCGAGTAACTCCCCAACCCTTGGGCGTTCTATCTCTTCATGGCACATTCTATATATTGTATGTAAACCATTTGCAAAGGGTTGGTTAGTTTGTAACTTCTAGGAGACCGTGGGAAATAAAATTTGTTTCTTCACTGTGTATTTTTGACAGAGAATTAATGAAAGGCAGCGGCTCTGTTTCATGAGATTCTTATGGTTGTGAGTGTAGCAAATTTGTCTCTTATGTTTTCATATGTATTTCGTTATGTTTCATCATTCAATTCATGTTCATTTCCAGTGAAATTTTCTGAGTGAGATTAGGTAGAATTCAATTTTATTACTCTGCCTATGGGAAAATTTCATGTTCAACGTTTTTCTTCTGTTGAAAAGGATTCATGTAACTATGCCCTTTTCACTTTCTTCAGCAATCTATTCATTCCGCGTTACCTCAAACTAAATTTCTACATTTTCTGCCTGCCTTGCCTCACGGAATAAGCTGTGCCTTTGTATTAAATTCTCTGTTCCTTGCTGACCGTTGGTCCCATACCATCCCAGAAGCTCGGTCATTCATGAAAATGGTTTCTTGTATCCCTATTCACTTACTAGCCTAAGATCAATATTTCATTGTAAGTCATCTCAGACCGTTTTTTCTTATCTATTCACTGAGTGTGACTCGGAGAAAGCCCTCTCCTGTTCTGGTAGGGCTAGCTACCAGACTGAGCATGGTTTGTGGTTACCCTGAATTTTGCCTTCCTTCAGCCTAGGACAGATTTAGGTGCTAACAGTATGTATGGTTATACTGATGATACACATAAGCTTCGTCTTTTTCCTGCCACTCTGAAAGAATCAACATTAAAGTGGTTCATGGGATTAGGTGAACATACTATTAGCAGTTGGGAAGACATGAGGAATATTTTTCTTAAGAAGTATCAAGCATATTGTAGGCCTAGAGATTCGAAGGAGGATGTTTTTAGGATGTCTCAACAAGAAGATGAAAGTTTTGAGGAATACTTAGAACGATTTCTCTATAACTTACAAAAATCTAAACAACATTCTTTAAATCCTGATACCATTCGAACAATTTTTCTCAAAGGTATACGAGATGAGTATCTTGATATTCTTAATGTGATGGGAAAAGGAGACATTTCATATTTTCCATTTGATGAAATTGTAGAATTATGTCAAAAGTATTCCAGAGGGAGAGCTAAAAGTGGAAAAAGAGATGCAAATTCAAAAGTTACTAAATCAACAACATGAAGCATAACAAGAGCTGAATTAGGGAATTTGTTTGAGAATTTTAAAACTGATATCTTGAGCACATTAGGAACACAAGTTGATGTACTTAAGGCTAAGAATGATCAGGTACTATCAATTTTTTGTCCTAAATGTAGAAAGAATCATCCACTAAGGGAATGTCCTTTAGATGGTATTCAAATTTGTGGACGTTGTACTAAAAATCATTCCACTGATAATTGTCCAAAACTAAGGGAATTTTAGGAAAATTAAATAGAAGAAGGTCAAGGTATTGACTCTCTCTACTATTTGGCAGCAAGAAGACCTTGGCAACCACAATTTACAGGTATGCCTTAAAATTTACCTCAACAAAATCCTCAAAATTATCAATATCCTGCTCAAACTTCATGGAATGCTCCTATGCCATGGCAGAATTTGCCTCCTCAACAAAACCAAAACCAACCTTCACAAAGTTGGCGAGGATATGCTTAAGGAGTCCAACCTCCTCGACAATTTTATCCTCAACAACCATATCAACAATAATATCATTCTTATCCTCAACAATCATATCAACAACAATTTCCATATCATAAATTCCAACAACCCCCTCAATCAAATCCATTTCCACAACAATCATTACCTGCACTAACTCAACCTCAACAGTTTCAGCTGCCATCTAACCAAACACCACTCAGACCAACTCAATTACCAACCCAACCGGTAGTAAATCCAAGTAACAAAGTGGAAAGAACAATTTACAATACCAAAGAAGGAACTTCATATTCAATTCTTCCTATTTAAAACATCCACTTAAGATCTAGAAAAATATAACAAAAGGACTCTCCTATGATTATAGAAGAACAAATTGAGGAGGATAGAAATCCTAAAAAGCTTATTGTAGAACATCAAATTTAGAAGAATAGAATACTGACAAATCAAACACCTCCTTTTTTGGAAAGGTTAGTAGAGAAAAAATATTTAATCTCTCTTCCTGAATTTGATATTTTAGATGAATTGAAAAATTCTTATGTTAAAATTCCTTTATTGCGTGCTATTAAAGATATTCCTATTTATACAAAGGAAATTAAGGAATTGTGCACAAAGAAAATTGGAAAAAGAAAACAAGATCCACCTACGATTCATGTCATTGGGAAATTAGCTAGTCTTATGTCAACAAATACCACAATTGAAAAATATGTTGATCCCGGAATACCTATGGTAACAATTTCAATCAACAATTTTTCAGTTTCTAAAACTCTAATTGACTTAGGAGCTGCTATCAATGTCATGACAATAGAAACCATGAAATGTTTGAACTTGCCAAATATCCGACCGACCACTACAATTTTGGAACTAGTTGATAGATCCAAAGTAGTGCCAGAAGGAGTACTTGAAGATATCATTGTTTCTTTAGATTCTTGGGAATATCCTGTAGACTTCCTAGTCCTACAACCAAAGTCAAACTTAGGAGGCCATCCCTTAATTCTTGGCAGGCCATGGTTAGCCACAACTGATGCCTTTATTGGATGTAGATCAGGAAGTATGATCATATCACATGGAAATGAAAGAAAGAACATAACACTCTATCCTCCTGCTCAATCTCCTTCTTTATTATCTTGGTTTGATGAATAAATTGATGAAATTCAGCCTATTCTAAGCATTAATAAAGCTTTCGATTTTAGAGAAGAAGATAATCAGGACTTAATAGATCTTTTCATTTCAGAACCTGATATTTTAGAGCAGCTAAGAACCATCCAATATGAAGCTGCAAATCAACTTTTAGATCAATGTTTTCAGGAAAATTGCACTATTAATTCATTACAAACATCATTTGAAGCATCTTTCTAGTTAAATCAATTACAAATTCTCAAACTAAAGTGATTCAAATCAGCTCTGGAAATAATATTAACATTGGTAACAATTTACAATCATCACAGGAAGAACAAGTAATTTCACTATTAAAGAAATACTCAAAAGCTTTTGCTTGGGATTATACAGATATGCAGGGAATTCATCCAAAAACATGTATCCACCATATTTACATAGATGAAACTATCAAACCTACAAGACAACCACAAAGAAGAGTGAATCCAATGATGAAGGAGACAATAAAGGAAGAATTGCAGGAACTATTACAGGTAGGATTTATCTACCTCATCTATGATAGTCAATGGGTTTCTCCCTTAGTTGTGGTTCCTAAGAAAAATGGAAAATGGATAATCTATGTTGACTATAGGGAATTAAATAAAACAACACTAAATGATCATTTTCCACTACTATTCATCGATCAAGTTATAGATTCATTAACAGGGGAAAAGTTCTTTTCTTTTCTTAATGGATTTAGCAGTTATAATCAAATCAAGATAGCATTAGAAGATCAGGAAAAAACTACATTTACTTGTCCATGGGGTACATATGCTTACAATGTGTTACCTTTTGGATTATGTAATGCACCTGCTACTTTCCAAAGAGAAGTCATGGCTATCTTTGTTGATCTTAGAGGTTTACATGGATGATTTTAATGTTTATGGAAATACATTTGATCATTGTTTAAACAACTTGGAAATAGTTGTACAAAGATGCATTAAGACAAATATATCTCCCAACAATGAGAAATATTTTATGATGTTAATTGAAGGGATAGTGTTAGGACACCATATTTCATCATTTGGAATAAAAGTGGATTCAACAAAGATATAAATCATTGTAAACCTATTACCACCAACAACTCAAAAAGTATTAAGAAGTTTTCTTGGCTATGTAAGTTATTACCGGAGATTCATTGAAAATTTCAGCAATATAAATTTCCCATTATTTAAATTGCTTACAAAAGATAGAGTTTTAATGGAATATTGATTGTCAACATGCATTCGATAAACTCAAACACAAATTTTCCATAACACCAATTCTCAGAGGACCAAATTGGTCATTACCATTTCATATATCCACTGATGCATCAGATACAACAATAAGAGCATCTCTAGGACAAAAATAAAATCAATTTAACTATGCTATCTATTTCATCAGCAAAAATCTAACTCCAGCTGAGTTAAATTATACAATAACTGAAAAAGAAATGCTAGTTGTTGTGCATGCAGTAAATAAATTTAGACATTACATAACATGATATCAAGTGTTCATTCATACTGATCATTCAACCATAAAATATCTAATGAATAAACCAATCACTAATGGCAAAATCACTAGATGGTTGTTATTAATGCAAGAATTTAACATTACTATTTTTGATCGACGAGGAAAGGACAATCAAGAGGTAGACTTCTTGTCAAAACTTCATCTTTATGGTGACATTGTTCCAATTTTTGATAATTTTCCAGATGAACATTTATTTGCTATAACAGTCAAAACTCCATGGTTTGCTGATATAGCCAATTATTTATCATCTAGAAAATTACCTTCTCATTTTACAAACAAACAAAAAAAGAAAATAATTAGAGTTAGTGCTAGATATAGTTGGGTTAATGGTGACCTTTTCTATACTGGAGCTGATCTTTTAATTAGAAAATGCATAAGAGAAGATGAAATTCTAGATATTTTAAAAGCATGTCATGATGAACCTTGTGGTGGTCATTTTGCAGACAAAAGAACAACATACAAGGTGTTGAATCTAGGCTATTTTTGGCCATCAATATTCAAAGACTCAAAGACTTATGTTAAAAAGTGTGACAGTTGCCAAAGGATAGGCAAGCCTGTAGTATCTGATGAAATTCCATTGAAACCACAAGTACTTATAGAGCCATTTGAGAAATGGGCTCTTGACTTTGTGGGTCCTATCAATCCACCCTCTAATGGCAAGAAGTACATCCTAGTATGTACTGATTATGTAACAAAATGGGTGGAAGCAAAAGCAATGTCAAAAGCAACAAAAGATGCAGTGGTATCTTTTATTTTTGAAGAGATATTTGTAAGATTTGGGGTTCCAAGGCTGATTGTCATAGACCAAGGAACACATTTCACTTCCAATCTTGTTCAAGACCTTACACAATATAAGAGGAACTAGTTGTATGACTAGAACTTACACTTCTTAATATAACAAAGCCAACACGTTTTCATGCATATGTTGTTATTGTAGTTGGACTATTCTGATTTCTTTAGCAATATATGTTATTTAACTTACACATTTGTGTATGAACTATTTTGTATGCAATTTTATGAATTTTGTTGCAGACATGTTGTTGGTATAACCATCACTTTGGATTGCTTGTTATCTTGCTTTCTAGCTGGTGATGCATCTTTTCTCGTGTATTCCCTTCCAAGCCGAGTACTATTACAGGTTTCCAAGGGGCACACTCACCCCACTTTCCATGTGTTATAGACATTCATGCACCTTCCTTGACTCGTCGTAGCTGTCAACCCCTTGCTACCAATAGAGACATCTTACTTGCCTCTGTGCGAAACTATGGCCAAGGCGATACCGCATAACCCACTGCTGGGACTCCTACACCAAACGATCTGAGGTCTAATTGAGACTTCTTACCGGGGAGATCCCTTGACATGTTGGCGAGTCCAGCACCATCAACACCTTGTCAAAGAATTTCGAGGAAATCAGAAAAATAGTTTCAAGTTGGATACCCAAGGTTCCAATTATTTCAATTATGAAAAGGAGGACCACAAATGACAAGACAAAATCTAGATCACATTTCCTTCTGTGATAATTCAATTTTTCTTTGACACATCTTTGATTTCTTCGTGCAAATAAGAATTTAGGAGATTAAAATGGAAATGCCTTCAACCATTTATCTCCTATGTTCTCCAATTCCTAAAACCTCATGGTTGGAATACCAGAGACACATTTCCATATTATTGGATAATATCCTATACTACCCCTGATTATTAATTTTCTAACTAAAGAAGTCTTTTCACATACTATTTTTTAGCAACTTAGTAAAATTGTTGCTAACCAAGATATATTTGGTAGCATTGTAGTCATAACTCAAAGGGAATTGTATGCATATCACTAATACTTGGGGAATAGAAAGATTACTTCACAACGTGTCTTATCCAAAAGTGATGGCCCATTTTGAGGAAATCATAGCCATTTTATAGCACTATCCATCTCGTGGTATACTTATTTCATAATCCATTTTGTAGAAACTATACCATACATTATAATAATGATCTATTTTTTAGTTTTTAAATCATAATTATATTCAAAATGCTTCAAAATGGTGCAACTCCATGCACAAGTCAAGAATTGAAACATACAAGCAAACCCACTCTACTCCAACACCCTTTACAGTAAAGTAGAAATGTTAAATATCGATGGTAGCATGACCCTTATGCATATAAATAGAGTTATTGTTGTGAATTTTAACAATAAATAGACATGGGGGATTAGTCAATAAAACCAAGCCCAAATATATTAAGGCCATAAATGCCAATCCCATAGTTTTATAATTATTTTCTTTGGTTGGATGACTCAATGTCCTTTGTTGGAAATAATACTAAGAGGGGGGTGAATCAATATTATCAAATCAATAACTTTTTCATTTCATACTTAGATTTATATACGCTACTTCAATGAAGGTAACGCGCATGTACATGCAACTATTTTTAAAGCAACTAACGTATATCTATCAAACTTATGATTCAGTTAATTCATCATATCCTGATCTTTAATTAGTGCATCAGTACTCCATTAACCATATAAACAGTAACCATGTGCAGTAATAACAGAATAAACCATCACACATAAGCAACAAACATGAACCCCAAGATTGAAGGTGGAAACCCAGTGCATGACAAAAACCACCTGCTGTTATCTTCTTTTAATATAATAAAAACTTGTTTACAATGTTGTACTAGTGCAGACTCATAACAGTACGCAAGCACCCACCTGCAGAAGGCTACAACCTTCTCTCTTTCTCCAGCTTCTACTAGAATGGAGCTACAACCCTCTAGCTCTTGTACTAGTCGATCTGTTTACTAGTACATAGGCGCCAACCTACAGAAGGCTCCAACCTTCACTTGTTTTCTAGCTGCTACTGGAAGGAAGCTGCAACCCCCTAGCTCTTGTACTGGCCAATATGTTTACCAGTATGTAGGTGCTGACCTACATAAGGCTACGACCTTCTCTCTTCCTCCAGGGACCTCGTTTCATAAATTTTCAGACTAGATACTCCTAGAACACAACACCACAATTTGAAGGCCATATTTCATTCCATTTTCATACTGGACCCATCAACAACATTGAAGTTCAAAATCAATCACCATTGCAATACAATCAATCACTGAAAACCCATCATCACTGAAGCAAATCACAATCAATCAATTTGAACTTTCAGAACACTGTCACCAGAACATAGAGAAAAACCCAGAACTCTGCATCAACAACCAGAACCAACTGCAAATTCAAACATCATATTTCATAATGTATACGCTACTTTGATGTTTCGAACTAGCGTGTATACGTGCTTTTATCAAAGCGAACCAGCATTTAGATCTGAAAATACTAACTTAAAACTTCACAACTATTCTAGACTTCTATCGTACCCAGATCATAACATTTATAGTAAACATGCATTAGTATTCAAATCTAGCCCAATCAACATCAGATCATGCAATGATAAGTCATTTCAGTTCTTATGATCCTGATCTAACATTGTATCCAAGGTGCAAAAAATATTTCAAATCATCTCATATTCCTAGCCCCTGCAACATAACATATACTTCAGATAGAAGTATTGCTCAGAAACCCATTCACTTTCACACTCTGGCCTAATGATATTCTCTTCCTTATATATTTTTTGGCCTTTCTTAATACCTCTGACCAAAACCACTTAGGACCAATACATCAGACCAAAGACCTCAGACAAATACCTTGGACCAAAACCTTGATTTTCCATCCCATACGTGCTTTTCCTTTTGTGAAAGTGAGTGTATATGTATACGCTCCTTTTTTTCTATTAACCCATGTGTATACGCTACTTGGACAAAATGAATCGGTGTATACTTCTTAAACCATTTCTGGAGTCTGATCTGTAATCCTTTGCTATTAACCTATTGCACTGTGAACTGTCATCTATGTGAGTTGCCATCAAGGACAACACCTGTATCATAATACCAATAATCTCCCCCTTTGGACTTGATGGCAACCACAACACCAATATACTCTCCCCCTTTGATATCAAGGGAAAAGGGCGGACCAAGATATTCTCCCCTTTTGATATACATTATGCTCTCCATGCTCCCCTTAAGTACATGCAGAGTCTGCAAAGATATTTTTCAAAAGAATAACATGAATCTATAACTCAACTAAGTGAATATGACCTCCCTAAGACCAATGACTCATTCACACATCAATCACCCAACCAAGTGGGGATATACCAAATGTTTATACAGGACTGAAATAGAAATTATTACATCATCCTTCCCATGCATAGTGGGGTTACAAATTATGTATTTTCATGACCTTTACATCAAATAATATACATGACATTTATAACATGGAAAACAATCTAAACAAGCCCATGATAGTCATCAGCAGCTATCATACACCATATATGATCTGCACCATTAGTAGCATCAAGATCAACAACCTGTATATTTCCATCATCAAAAGAGTCACCTGAATTAAACAACTATGTGGGTCAAGCAATATAATTATCGTCATGTACCAAGGTCATCTAATATAATGCCAACGATGCATTATTAGAAACATATGCTCCCCCTGAACCTATGCCAACTATTTACTATTAGATCTGATCATTGCATTTGTTAGTAAGAATCATCAAGGCATCATCATCAACCAGTTATTCATCAACTTACTAATAGCTTATGAGGGACAAAAAAAAACTTCCACATATCATCAGCAGACTGTAACCATCATCAATCAGAACATAATAGATAATTTATAATTTACTGAACCATATCAGACCCCTTTTCCCGAGTCGGTCCCACTGTTTTTTCTTCAAAACACCATATACACGATTGTGCAACTTCAAACTTGTGTATATACACGACTTCTCTTCATAATAATTGAGTATGATAATTGGAATACTGAAGTTTTACACTTTCATCTCCCCTTGGGTCTGTTATGTCTGTAAACTGAGCTATGCCACATCTTTCTGAAAACAATTCCTTCTTCTTCAATACCTTGAATTGTGACGATGTTTTCTCCTTTTGGTATGGTGGCCGAAATTTTCTCCGGCATTCCTTTGATTTATGTCCAAGCTTGTTACACACATAGCATCTTATATGTTTCATATTCTTTCTATCACAATCAATAGCTTTGTGACCAAACATATTGCAAGCAAAACAATATCCCTTAAAGTACCTGGAAACTGATGATCTTTCTATGTGACGGTATTGAACCATTCTACTTCTGCATCTGGCTGCAACATGTCCAAAATTATGACATTTAAAACATTCAACATTATTTGTCAGAGAAAAGAAACAATTATCCCTTCCATAGTTAGGTGGACTTTTTTTTGAAGTCCTTATTTCCTTGGTTTTTGATGGGGTTGACCTTTTATCTCCTTGTTGAGCATTTTAGATTTTACATTGGATTTCCTTACCTCATCTTGTGAGCTAGATTCACCTTCATGAAAACCAAGACCAGTCTTTATAATAGGCGAACACTGAACTTTGATGATTTCATCTAACGTTTCCAATCCTTTAGCAAATCTAAGATTCAGAGTCTTTGTCTTTTCAAGTTCTTTTCTTAGAATTACTACTTCACATTCTAACACTTCATTGTGTTTGTCCTTTTCAATGATTTGATGTGTCACTATGTTTATGACTGTATCCTTTTCTGCCAAACTGATTTTGAGGAAAATAATTTCTTTAAGGAAATCTTCCTTTTCTAAGGCATCATTTTCATACGCCATGAGTAGCTTAATTTCTTGATCATCTTCATCACTATTGGACAAGCCATCACTATCATCATGAGTATAATAACTTATATTACCTTTTGCAAACATATTTCCTTTGACATAAGGGAATTTAGCAGCATCATGACCAACTCTACCAAAAGAAAATCATTTGAATGGTAGCTTACCTCTGAATCTTCTGGAACCCTGTTGAAGCTTCTTGACAAAATTTACCTCATCTTCTTCTTCTGAAATGTGTCCTAATTCATTGTGATGTTCCTTTTATTTTCACTTTGCTGATGCTTTAAAAGAAGCTTCTCTCATATCTGGTGGACCTCATTTTCTCATTTCAAAGGCAGTTAGGATTCCATGGAGTTGAGTCATAGTAATAGTTTGAAGGTCCTATTTTTCTTCTATGGCAGACACTTTTGACTCAAATTTAGAAGAAAAAGATCTCAAAATTTTCTCAACTAAAGTAGTTTCCTTTATCTCTTCACCCAAATTTCTCATATGATTTACAATCCCATCTACTCACAAGAAATAACTAGAAATGATTTCATCACTATGCATCTTGAGAGTTTCATACTGGATTCTGAGAGTTTGTAGTTTAGCACGTTTTACCTGGGAGTCACCTTCGTAGCTCTGAATGATTCTGTACCATATTTCCTTGGCTCTGTTGAGCTGCATGACTTTGACGATTTTTTATTTTGATAGACTTCCCAATAAGGCGTTGACAACTTTGGCATTGATTTCATATGCTTTCCTTTCTGTTGGATCCGTGGGGATTGTTGGATATTAATATCCTTTGTCCACAATTTCCCAAACATCAACTCTAAGTGACTAAAAATATGCTCTAGTTTTTGTTTTCCAATATACCAAGTTGTTCCCATTGAAGATTGGTGGTCTGATAGATCCCATGCCTTCGTGATTGTTCATTTTGAAAGATCTCCCTTCAAGCGATCAAGATTCTTTTGAAGTACCTTCTCTGATACCAATTGTTGGAAATAATACTGAGAGGGGGGGTGAATCAGTATTATCAAATCAATAACTTTTTCATTTCATACTCAGATTTATATATGCTACTTCAATGAAGGTAACTCGCGTGTCCACGCAACTATTTTTAAAGCAACCAATGTCTATCTATCAAACTTATGATTCAGTTAATTCATCATATGTTGATCTTTAATCAGTCAATCAGTACTTCATTAACCATATAAACAGTAACCATGTGCAGTGATAACAGAATAAATCATCACACATAAGCAACAAACATGAACACCAATATTTAAGGTGGAAACCCAATGCGGGACAAAAACCACGTGCTGTTGTCTTCTTTTAATATAATAAAAACTTATTTACAATATTGTACTAGTGCAAACCCGTACCAGTACGTAGACACCCACCTACAGAAGGCTACAACCTTCTCTCTTTCTCCAGCTTCTACTAGAAGGGAGCTACAACCCCTTAGCTCTTGTACTAGCCAATCCGTTTACTAGTACGTAGGCGCCAGCCTACAGAAGGCTCCAACCTTCACTCATTTTCCAGATGCTACTGGAAGGGAGCTCCAACCTTCTGGCTCTTGTACTGGCCGATATGTTTACCAGTACATAGGTGCCAGCCTACAAAAGGCTATGACCTTCTTTCTTCCTCCAGGGAGTCACCATGTTTCATAAATTTTCAGACTAGATACTCTTGGAACACAACACCACAATCTGAAGGCCATGTTTCATCCAATTTTCATACTGGACGCATA
Organism: Pinus tabuliformis; assembly: GCA_031772625.1. NCBI lineage: Eukaryota > Viridiplantae > Streptophyta > Pinopsida > Pinales > Pinaceae > Pinus > Pinus tabuliformis. The sequence continues at coordinate 333,619,233 of CM062805.1, read as the reverse complement.
AGCAACATTGAAGTTCAAAATCAATCACCACTACAATACAATCAATCACTGAAAACCCATCATCACTGAAGCAAATCACAATCAATCAATCTGAACATTTAGAACATTGTCACTAGAACTCTTCATCAACAACCAAAACCAACTGCAACTTCAAACATCATATTTCATAATGTATATGCTACTTTGATATGCCGAACCAACGTGTATACACGCGTTTATCAAATCGAACCAGCGTATAGATTTGAAAATACTAACTTAAAACTTCACAGCTATTCTAGACTCCTGTCATACCCAGATCATAACATTTATAGAAAACTTGCATTAGTATTCATATCTAGCCCAATAAACATCAGATCATGCAATGCTAAGTCATTTCAGTTCTTATGATCCTGATCTAACATTGCATCCAAGGTGCACAAAATATTTTATATCATCTCATAATCATAGCCCCTGCAACATTTCATATACTTCAGATAGAAGTATTCCTCAGAAACCCATTCACTTGCACACTCTGGCCTAATGATCTTCTCCTTCTTATATATTTTTTGGCCTTTCTCAATACCTCAGACAACAACCACTTAGTACCAATACCTCAAACCAAATACTTAGGAGCAACACCTTGGACCAAATACCTTGGACCAATGCCTTGGACCAAATATCTCGGACAAATACCTTGGACCACAACCTTGATTTTCCATCCCATACAAGATTTTCCTTCTGTGAAAGTGCGTGTATACGTATACGCTCATTTTTTTCAGTTAACCCATGTGTATACGCTACTTGGACAAAATGAACCAGTGTATAGTTCTTAAACCATTTCTCGAGTCTGATCTGTAATCCTTTGTTGTTAACCTGTTGCATTGTGAACTGTCATCTATGTGAGTTGCCATCAAGGAAAACAACTGTATCATAATTCCAACAATCTCCCCCTTTGGACTTGATGGCAGCCACAACACCAAGGTACTCTCCCGCTTTGACATCAAAGGCAAAGGGTGGACCAAGATATTCTCCCCTTTTGATATACATAATGTTGTCCATGCGCCCCCTGAGTACATGCATATTCTGCAAACATATTTTTCAAAAGAATAATATGACTCTATAACTCAACTAAGTGAGTATGACCTCCCTAAGACCAATGACTCATACATACATCAATCACCCAACCAAGTGGGTATATACCAAATGTTTATACATGACTGACATAGCAATTATTATATCATCCTTCCCATGCATAGTGGGGTTACAAATTAGGTCTTTTCATGACCTTTGCATCAAATGATATACATGACATTTATAACAAATACCAACAATATAAACAAGACCATGATAGTCATCAACAACTATCATACACCATATATGACCTGCACCATCAGCATCTGTCAGCATCATCAAGATCAACAACCTATATATGTCCATCATCAAAAGAGTCACCTGAATCAAACAACTATGTGGATCAAGCAATATCATTATCATCATGTACTAAGGTCTTCTAATATAATGCCAACAATGCATTATTATAAACATATGCTCCACCCGAACCTGTGCCAACTGTTTACTATTAGATATGATCATTACATTTGTTAGTAAGAATCATCAAGGCATCATCGTCAACTAGTTATTCATCAACTTATTAATAGCTTATGAGGGCCAAAAAAAAATTCCACGTATCATCAGCAGACTGTAACCATCATCAATCAGAACAAAATAGATAATTGATAATTGACTGACCCATATCAGACCCCTTTTCCTGAGTCAGTCCCACTGCTTTTTCTTCAAAACACCATATACGCGACTATGCAGCTTCTAACTCGCGTATATACGCGAATTCTATTCATAATAACTGCATATGAGAATTGGAATAGTGAAGTTTTACACTTTCAGCGCCCCCTGGTTCTGTTATGTCTGTAAACTGAGCTATGCCACATCTTTCTGAAAACAATTCCTTCTTCTTCAATACCTTGGATTGTGATGATGTTTGCTCTTTTTGGTATGGTGGACGAAATTTGCTCCTGCATTCCTTTGCTTTATGTCCAAACTTGTTACACACATAGCATATTACATGTTTCATATTACTTCTATTGCAATCAATAGCTTTATGACCAAACATATTGCAAGAAAAATAATATCCCTTAAAGTACCTAGAAACTGATGATATTTCTGTGTGACGATCTTTAACCATCCTACTTATGCATCTGGATGCAACATGTCCAAAATTATGACATTTAAAACATTCAACATTATTTGTCAGAGAAAAGAAACAATTATCCCTTCCATAGTTTGGTGGAAATGTTTTTATTTGAAGTCTTTCTTTCCTTGGTTGTTGATGGGGTTGACCTTTTATCTCCTTGTTGAGCATTTCAGATTTGCATTGGAGTTCCTTACCTCATTTTGTGAGCTAGATTCACCTTCATGAAAACCAAGACCAGTCTTTATAATAGGTAAACGCTGAACTTTGATGATTTCATCTAACATTTCCGATCCTTTAGCAAATCTAAGATTTAGAGTCTTTGTCTTTTCAAGTTCTTTTCTTAGACTTACTACTTCACATTCTAACACTTCATTGTGTTTCTCCTTTTTAGTGAGTTGTTGTGTCACAATGTTTATGACTGTATCCTTTTCTGCCAAACTGATTTTGAGTTGACTAATTTCTTTAAGGAAATCTTCCTTGTCTAAGGCATCATTTTCATATGCCATGAGTAGCTTAATTTCTTGATCATCTTCATCATTATTGGACAAGCCATCACTATCATCATGAGTATAATAACTTCTATTACCTTCTGCAGACATCCTTCCTTTGACACAAAGGCATTTAGCGGTGTAATGACCAACTCTACCACAAGAAAAGCATTTGAATGGTAGCTTACCTCTGAATCTTCCAGAACCCCGTTGAAGCTTCTTCACAAAATTTACCTCATCTTCTTCTTTTGAAATGTGTCCTGATTCATTGTGCTCTTCCTTTTCTTTTCCCTTTGTTGATGCTTTAAAAGCAACTTCTCTCATATCTGACGGACCTCCTTTTCTCATTTCAAAGGCAGTTAGGATTCTATGGAGTTGAGTCACAGTAATAGTTTGGAGATCCTGTTTTTCTTCTATGGCAAACACTTTTGACTCAAATTTAGAAGACAAATTGGTGGGCTCCAGTATTGTAGCAATAATGCTACAACTCCTGGAACTCCCTTCTTTAATTTTATCAACCCGGTAGTTCGTAACAAACTTGGAAGCGACGGTGCTGTATGCACAAGTACTAGCTCTTGCCGCAGTTGTCACTTGGTCAGCTGGCACAAGTCCACTAGGAGCTTAAGCCAACTTCTATGAGATCTTAGAAGAATCTTTTTAATTGATGGATGAAAGCTAACTCGAAGGAAGCTAATCTAATTGCAAAAAGAAACTGAAAGCCAAAAAGAAACGCAAACCCAAGCAAACCCTAATTCTACCAGCTAGTCCTACTGACGCAAAGGAGAGCATGCAAACTACTGAAAGAGATGCCATTACTTCTATGAAGGTAAAATACATGTGTCTAGACTACCTATATCTAAAGAAAACATCTTTTTGTATTTTTGTTTAAGTTGTTGGAATTATCATGCATGTGCTTCTAACTATTTTTGACTATGCAGAGGTGGATCAAGGAGGAGAAATGCCTGGGAAAGGTTGGGAAGGTTCAGAGAGGGTCTAAGGGGTCCCTAACAACCTTCCAAAGAGTCTCACAAAGTTTGGCTGCCAAGAAACCATGTTTATGAGCTTCTACAGGAAGTCTGCAGGGGTTCTACAGGATGTTCAGGATTTCTATAGGATGTTCTGTAATTCTTCTACAGGATGTTTCGAAATGGGATTTTGGAGCATGGATGGAGGGAAAAAGATGGAGGAATGAGTATGGAGGTGAAATAGGGGTGTGAAGAGGTCTAGGACTTGGTGGATGAGGCTAAGGAGAGATTGGATTTGTTCAAGGATGGAGGACGCGATGATGCACAAGAATGTAGGAATTAGGGCAAGGTGGGGAAAGTATGGCAAATGAATGGTACGAATCATGGACTAAGAGGTGGAGCAGATTATCTGATGGATTATGGGTAGATAGAGAAGGATAACAGGTGCTCTGCAATTTATGTTTGCAACTGAACCAACAAAGACATGCAAGAAAACAAAGATCTAGTTATGCTACCCTAATATGATCTAGCTAACAGTAACAAGAATGGACAACAGCTTTATTTGCAAGGAAACCATGTATTAACTGTGCAATGAAGCATTCAAAGATCTGAACATGTAACCAACTTCTGCAAATGAAAACCAAACACTAATGATTGCATGGCAAAGCAAAGTCAATGCTTTTGTGGGCAGCAAAGTCAGTGCTTTTGTGGGCAGCAAAGTCATCCTAGTCACAGCTCCTGATCCCACTAAGGGAGAGGTGAAACCACAGATGTTTTTTGGCCCTTTTCTTGAAGCTTTTTCTGTTAGCAACCTATCAACTAAATCTGAGCATGAAAAGCTATTTTACACATAAAAAACAAACTAAATAACAAAACAAGAGTTAGATCTAAATAACAGATTTTATTCTAAGAATGCAGCAAAAACACATAAAGATAATCAAAGGAGGTAATGGGCGCTTGAGATGGGCCCAACCCCAAGAGCTACAGCCTCCTAAGAGAGATTTAGAGCTGGTGCAAAGATGGATTCATCTTTGTTGATCAAGAAATGAAGAGTTACATCAAAACTGTCCACAAGGAGAACTTGAAAATGAGCTGACAGCAAAACTAATCTATTGCCTAGAAATCGAACTACAAAATGACTACAACAAGACTATGAAATGACTAACTAATAGCTACAAAATGACTAACCACTAGCTAACCAAAATGAGGCCCTAAGCCTTCTTATTTATACAAATTGAGGACCCCAACAGTCCTCCTAAACTTTAGGGACTCGGCTGCCCAAAACTTGCAGTTAACAGTAGTCCTACTTGACTTGCTTGGCTGCCCTTGTGCTGATTGATTTGGTGGCCCCTGAACTCCGAGCTGATGGTGGAGAATTCGAGGTAAGGGCCCATAAATGAAGGGGACACCTTCCTACAAATCCTCTCCCTTGTTCTCCCACGAATTTGGTTGCCAAGTGCTCATTAAGACCTTCAATTTTGTCTCCAAGTTGACCAAAAAGGCTACACAAAGCACCCATTAGAATTGTTGGCATAATGACTAACCAAATTCACTCTATTAGCATAAATATAATAAAAAACATGCAATAAACTAATGAGAATGGTGGATTAAGTCGAATTAGGAGGCTGAATGAGCCCAAATAATTATCCATTTTTGGGGCTCAGCATCACCCCCCTACTGAAAGTGTTGCTCATCCTCTAAGCAACCAATCTCTCTCCTCATCTTTGATGGCCCTGGTGGCCTCCTTGTCATGCCAAGATTCTGAAGTGATGTCCTCTTTTCTATTATGAAACCATGCTTCTTTGCTTCTTCCCACTGCCTGTTCCTTTTCCTAGTGAATTCTCAGCCTTGGTATGAGTGTGCAAGTATATTCAATCTGATGGCAGCAATGGTGGCGAAAGGAGATGAAACCAGTGGAGGATGGAAGAAAAGAGTGGTTGCATGTCTCCTCAATAGTCTTCAAGCTTCAAATCCCTCTCCATAATTGATTCTAGCCTACCCAAAGGCTTCTACAGGATGTTTCTGGTAAAAATATAGAACTTCCTGTAGAAAGTTGAACCATGACTAAATTGTGTCTGAACCCTGAAAAGAATGAGTGTTCATGGAGGGGATGGATGTGCTTAGGGTGGCCAACACAGGTGTTGCATCCTTAGCTAAAATCTCGGCCAATTTCTCCTTCTGCTGCCCTTTCTCCAAACTTCCTGTAGAAAGTCCTGTAGCTGAGTTCTGGCTTCCTGTAGAAGCCATTTTTATACTTCCTGTAGGAACAGACAGCACCACTGTATCATGCTTGGTTGTGGGTGATTTTCCTTTCAGCTTGGCTGTGGCTGCCTTAGAGGTGCCCTCACTGATGTGGGCTTTTTCAGTCCTTTCCATCCTGCTCTGTAGTCTTTTCTCCCTGGGTGTTAGTGCCTTCATTCCTCCCACAGTTTTGGCCTCAACAATTTGGCCCTTTTTCTTGCTTTTCCTTTTGTTGTTCTTGTGGCTTTTCCTGTGATGGCCTATCCTGGGTCTTCTTACCACTGCCTTTCTCTCTTGCCTCCGCGTGTTTCCTTTCTTCAATTTTGCCTCAAATTTTGTAAAAAAAACTTTTTACACTTCTCAGCTCTCTCATTACATCTAAAGCTGAAAACAACTCTAGAAGGAGCACTGCCAGACTTGCCCTTAGAATCTCTGATTGATTTTGCACTTGCAGTTGAGGAAAAAATGGAATGAGCATCTTCCTCTAGCTTCATATTCACTTGCTTGGAAGGATTCACATTCTGGTCATGTAGATGTAGATCTTCAGAGAGCAAAGGATTGCAGGCAACTTGTGTATCCAGTTTCACCGACATCTTGTCCTTTTTAGGAACTGAAGAAGATGGGGTACCTCTTGCACCCATATGCTTGTTCATGTCATTAGCTGCTACATCAACAGGCCGTACTCCTGTGGAAGCCCTTTTGTCAGTTGCAAGAGCAAATGGTTGTGGAACAGTATACTTCAACCTTGCAGTTCCATTTTTTGTTAGCTGATGAACTGAACCTTCTGTAGCTGACACTGTGACTTCCATATGTTCCAATTGAGACTTTTCTCCCATATTTCCATGTGAACTCAAGTCAACGCTACCTCTTGTTCCAACCTTTACAACCCCTTTGATAGAAGTACTTGGATGAATTGGCCTTGACTTCTGCATTTGAGAATTTCCACCTTTACCAAGAACACTTGAACCAGGCCTATGTGATTTCAACTCTGTCAGATGCTGGTTAGACATATTTCCATTACCCTTAGAAACTCCATTCTTTTTGTCGTCAGTCACATTAGATTGGCCTGCAGTTGAATCACGTACTTCAGACTGACGTTTGTGGTCATCGTATGCTTCAAAATCTGTCTCAGTACTGTCTTGAACAATTGCTTTCTCTTCTGCTTGTTTTCTTTTTGTGGCCTCTTCAGATTCAATCTCCTCCGCCAGCATTAGAAGTTCATGTAGGCTAGTTGTAGTTGTCAATATTGTATTTGCATCGACTGCCCCTTTTTCATTCTCAAACTCCCCAGGGCAGAAAGAGAACTGAGGGCCCAGACTATTGGACAGGGGACAAATTTCAATGTTACCATCGACAACCTGTGAGCTCAAATTCTTCTCCATGGCTCTGACTAATCCACCTTCATCCACCATGATATGGGAAACATCTGCAGTCCTTACCATAACATGATCTGTTCTAGCTTCGTCCACCACTCATTTGGAGCTTGAATTTCGATGAAAATCCCATATTTTCTTTCTGCATGGTTGTTTTCTGCGTTTCCTGTAGAAGACTTCCTGTAGAAACGCCTGTAGAGTGTGACAGGCGGGAATTTTTTAAGAAATGGTAGAAATATCGAGAAAAAAAGGCAGGAAGCTTGCAGAGGACCACTGGTTAACTGATCTGGAAGTGGTGGACATGTGCTTCAGTTGTGACCGCAGTTAAACAAAGAGTGGTGAGAGTTTCAGCCGAGCGTCCCTTAAATTACTGCGTGATTTGTGGTGAGGTGGCAGAGACGTGCGCTGGCCCATGCAAACTGTAGTGCTATCATGAACTGCATGTTCTACTTATTAACTGTATGTTTTCTTCTTGATCAGTTGCACTGGAGTTCAACAGATCTACCACTAACTGTGTTTTTCAACTTCCACGTAAATGACTTATCCATGCATGCTGCGTGATTTTTGCCTTGATGAGTGCAATCGAATATGGCTAGCTTCCTGGCTGAATCCCCCCATCTCATTCGTTCATGCAATGCTTAGATTAGACTCATGCAATAGAGGAACAAGGTTTAGTCACGTACCTGAAGTCAAATGGCTGTTGTGAAGCGCCTTTTGCTGCTGCATGCTCATATTATGCTGCTGCATGCTTGGATCCTTTGGTTGCATGAGGGCTTGGCTGATGATTTTTGGTTGTTTTTTTCTTGTGTAGGTGTCCTCTGGCTGGATGCATGCTTCAGGAGTTCATTTCCATGCTCAGATCTGCACCTTCAGGCTGCTGCTGCTGCATTTTCACAGAACCAAAACTTGTTTTTGCTATTGCTCCCAAACGGTAGATCGGATCAATCTGAAAATTGCTAAGCATGTTTCTCTCATCATTATGCACCTCCCATAGCAAAATCGTGATCAATGGATGCACGAATTTCGAGAAAAATGGAAAATGGCTGAAGATTTCAGAGATCAATTTCTCGGAAACCGTGCATCGGAATCGGCTAAAACTGCTTGGGTAGGCTACTATAACCCATATGCATATCTCCATGAAATAGGTTTTGAAACGGATGCACGGATATGGAGAAAATGAAAAAATGGCTGATGGTGATGGAGGCTGATTTCTTGGAAACCGTGCACTGGAATTGGCTGAAACTGCTCAAGCATGTTTCCATCACCCCTGTACAATTCCCCATAAAACGATTTTTCAAATGGATGCATGGTTTTCAAGTTATGGTAAAAACAAATTTTGTTCTAGGTATTTTTGCTTCAAGGCATTTTGCATTTTTGTTGCATGGTATGAAAAATGAATTTGGGCTGTGATGCAGGTATGGAGATGATGAAGGAGGAGTTGGAAGATTGCATGAGGACTTATGAACCCTTGAGGAAGCTACCATGTTCACCAAACCACTTTTTTTCAATCCATTTTTAACTTCTTGTAGTTCCTACAGGAACTTCCTGTAGAAAACACAGTTTTGAGGAAAGAAGCATAATGACATGAAAAAAATGATGGAAAATGGGTGAGGGATGGAAACATGGATGCTTGCAGGCATAACCAATAGATTCCAAGCTTTAGATTCCCTTCCAAAATCGAATCTGGTTCGCTTGAAGGTTCTACAGGATGTTTCCTGTAGAAGTACAGAACTTCCTGTAGAAGGCACAAAACTCCCTTGGACTTGGTTGTGAGTGATCCTCCTGCCCTGCAATGTCCTTGCTGCAACCTGAAATTAGCCAATGGAAATTAGTTTTATTTCTCTTTTTCTTTTTCTCTTTTTTTTTTTTGAAAAACAAATAGGGCGCCTCATGGAGGTTTTCACCCTAATTGCCTGCCTTGGGTGCCTCCAAGGGAGGTTTTCACCCAAGGATCTTATTCCCTTTTATTTTCTCTTCTTTCCAACCCATTGACCGCCTCATGGAGGTTTTCAATCAATGAGCCAATCTAAGGCACCTTTGAGGAGGTTTTCACCTTAGATTTTTATTTTCTTCTTATTTTCATTTTTTTTCTCTTTTTTTTTTTTTTTTTTCTTCTACCCTACCCTACTTGAAAAACAAAATCATTTTCAAGTATAAGAATACTTCCAATGGAGCCATGTGCACATCGAGATTAGAGAAAAAATGATGTGAAGGCTCGAAATGCATGCTTGGACAACTATCCGGACTTTAGAGACCAAATGGTCTGACTTTGAAGGGATCAAACATAGCTGAGGAAGAGAGTACTGCTGCAACTTAGTCACCTTCTGAAACCACATCTCAATATAGCTTTGATATCCTTGGTCCTTTTGCTGATCTGGATCATTTTTCATGTCACCTTCTATCATGACCTTCTCATCATCCTATTTTTGCTGATCTTTCTCTTGAGTACATGGAGGATTTGATGGTAACCATGAAGGAACTCTCTCAATTACTGATTCTAATCTCTTCTCTTCATCAAGTGCAGCCCATGGTTCTTTGATCTCCTCTTTGGAATCTTCTTTTTCCTTTGGTCCTTCAATGTTGTCAATATAATCTCTATTTTTCAACACTCTTCCTAAGCTTTGGTGAACATCATTGAGCTCAAAAGGAGTCATTTGCACATGTTGTGCCTCAGATTTACAATTGGGTTGAGCTACTCCGTTGTATGGCTTTGGAAATGGTATAGGTAGTTGAGTGGAGGTGTGAAATTGAGATGGAGATGGATGGCATTATGGTTGGGTAGGCATTTGGGGTTGCCTTGGTGGAGGAGGAGGCGATGGTTGTGGATGAGCAAGTGGTGGAGAAAAAGAAGCGGGAGGAGTGTTGTATTGGGGCCTCCACCCCTGATGAGGTGCATTCCACTGAGGCTGTCGCTGAGCATAAGAGTAAAATGAATGAGCAACTAGTTGGGCATAATATGGATCTGCGAAGGAACAAGGAGGAGGCGTGAGCCAGGAAGGATGAGCAGGGGGACCCCAAGAAGGCATGAAAGTGGCTTGGTAGGGGTCATAATAGGTCTCAGGTGTCCATTGCAGTTCCTGCTGGTAAGATTTAGGTCCAGACGGCTTCCTTTGGTTCATATGATAGAGTGGTTCAGTGGCTCCTTTAACTCTTTGATATGCAACTTTAAGTCCAGACAAGGAAGGGCACTGATTCGTAGGATGGTATTCTTCACAGACAAAACACACTTCTAGGGAGTGTATTGGACATTCGTTTCTAGGATGCTTTCTAGTGCACCTAGGACAAAAGATGACCAAAGCCCTCTTGGCTTCCTCTTGCTTCTTTTGGATCCACAGGGTATCCAATTGCATGGCAAGAAACTGCCTCATATCACTCTTGAAATCTTCGATCTGATTTTCAAATTCGTCTTTGGACAAAGTGCTGCTCCCAACATTTCTTCTTGTAGCCATTTGCTCCAGAGGAATGGTTTCTTCTTCTTCTTCCCTTGAGGTTCTTCAAATATGTCTTGCTGTCCACCTAAGGGTTCTTTAATCACAACCATGGAAGAAGAGAGAATGTTGGATGTGTGAAGCAATGGGGGTGTTGTGCAATCATTTTTCTAACTTATCTCTACTCCTACAAGGCATCAAATGAAATCTTTTTGGTTGATTTTTGCTTTTCTCTACTTCTACCTACAAAACTGAAATAGATTGAACTGCAACTAACTATCTTGCTAAAATGAAAATGCGGAATTGAAATGAAAGCAGGAAAGGACTAATCTATTTTGCTCAAATGAAATTGCAGGAATGAAATGCTAGGCTATGCTTGCAGAATTGAAATGCTAATCTACGCTTGCAGAAATGAAATTGCAGAATTGAAATGCTAATCTATGAAAGTGAGAAATGCTAATCTATGAAAGCGGGAAATGCTAATCTACTTTTGCATAAACGAAATTGCATAATGGAAATGGAATAAACTACTTAGCAGAACATTGTAGTGGAAAATAGAAGAAAAGCGGAAATCACCAATACTCTGACGCTTCCCCGGCAACGACGCCAAAAAGATGGTGGGCTCCAGTATTGTAGCAATAATGCTACAACTCCTGGAACTCCCTTCTTTAATTTTATCAACCCGGTAGTTCGTAACAAACTTGGAAGCGACGGTGTTGTATGCACAAGTACGAGCTCTTGCCGCAGTTGTCACTTGGTCAGCTGGCACAAGTCCACTAGGAGCTTAAGCCAACTTCTATGAGATCTTAGAAGAAGCTTTTTAATTGATGGATGAAAGCTAACTCGAAGGAAGCTAATCTAATTGCAAAAAGAAACTGAAAGCCAAAAAGAAACACAAACCCTAACAAACCCTAATTCTACCAGCTAGTCCTACTGACGCAAAGGAAAGCATGCAAACTACTGAAAGAGATGCCATTACTTCTATGAAGGTAAAATACATGTGTCTAGACTACCTATATCTGAAGAAAACATCATTTTGTATTTTTGTTTAAGTTGTTGGAATTATCATGCATGTGCTTCTAACTATTTTTGACTGTGCAGAGGTGGATCAAGGAGGAGAAATGCTTGGGAAAGGTTGGGAAGGTTCAGAGAGGGTCTAAGGGGTCCCTAACACCCTTCCAGAGAGTCTCACAAAGTTTGGCTGCCAAGAAACTGTGTTTATGAGCTTCTACAGGAAGTCTGCAGGGGTTCTATAGGATGTTCAGGATTTCTACAGGATGTTCTGTAATTCTTCTACAGGATGTTTCGAAATGGGATTTTGGAGCATGGATGGAGGGAAAAAGATGGAGGAATGAGCATGGAGGTGAAATAGGGGTGTGAATAGGTCTAGGACTTGGTGGATGAGGCTAAGGAGCGATTGGATTTGTTCAAGGATGGAGGACGCGATGATGCACAAGAATGTAGGAATTAGGGCAAGGTGGGGAAAGTATGGCAAATGAAGGGTACGAATCATGGACTAAGGGGTGGAGCAGATTATTTGATGGATTATGGGTAGATAGAGAAGGATAACAGGTGCTCTGCAAGTTATGTTTCCAACTGAACCAACAAAGACATGCAAGAAAACAAAGATCTAGTTATGCTACCCTAATATGATCTAGCTAACAGTAACAAGAATGGAAAGCAGCTTTATTTGCAAGGAAACCATGTATATTAACTGTGCAATGAAGCATTCAAAGATCTTAACATGTAACCAACTTCTGCAAATGAAAACCAAACACTAATGATTGCATGGAAAAGCAAAGTCAGTGCTTTTGTGGGCAGCAAAGTCATGCTAGTCACAGCTCCTGATCCCACAAAGGGAGAGGTGAAACCACAGATGTTTGTTGGCCCTTTTCTTGAAGCTTTTTCTGTTAACAACCTATCAACTAAATCTGAGCATGAAAAGCTATTTTACACATAAAAAACAAACTAAATAACAAAACAAGAGTTAGATCTAAATAGCAGATTTTATTCTAAGAATGCAGCAAAAACACATAAAGATAATCAAAGGAGGTATTGGGCGCTTGAGATGGGCCCAACCCCAAGAGCTACAGCCTCCTAAGAGAGATTTAGAGCTGGTGCAAAGCTGGATTCATCTTTATTGATCAAGAAATGAAGAGTTACATCAAAATTGTCCACAAGGAGAACTTGAAAATGAGCTGACAGCAAAACTAATCTATTGCCTAGAAATCGAACTACAAAATGACTACAACAAGACTATGAAATGACTAACTACTAGCTACAAAATGACTAACCACTAGCTAACCAAAATGAGGCCCTAAGCCTTCTTATTTATACAAATTGAGGACCCCAACAGTCCTCCTAAACTTTAGGGACTCGGCTGCCCAAAGCTTGCAGTTAACAGCAGTCCTACTTGACTTGCTTGGCTGCCCTTGTGTTGATTGATTTGGTGGCCCTTGAACTCCGAGCTGATGGTGGAGAATTTGAGGTAAGGGCCCATAAATGAAGGGGACACCTTCCTACAAATCCTCTCCCTTGTTCTCCCACGAATTTGGCTGCCAAGTGCTCATTAAGACCTTCAATTTTGTCTCCAAGTTGACCAAAAAGGCTACACAAAGCACCCATAAGACTTGTTGGCATAATGACTAACCAAATTCACTCTATTAGCATAAATATAATAAAAAACATGCAATAAACTAATGAGAATGGTGGATTAAGTCGAATTAGGAGGCTGAATGAGCCCAAATAATTATCCATTTTTGGAGCTCATCACAAATATCTCAAAATTTTCTCAACTAAAGTAACTTCCTTTATCTCTTCACCCAGATTTCTCATATGATTTAAAATCCCATCTACTCACAAGAAATAATTATAAATGCTTTCATCACTATGCATATTGAGAGTTTCATACTGGATTATGAGAGTTTGTAGTTTAGCACGTTTTACCTGGGAGTCACCTTTGTAGCTCTGAATGATTCTGTCCCATATTTCCTTGGTTGTGTTGAGCTGCATGAATTTGCGGCATTCTGATTTCGATAGACTTCCTAATAAGGCATTGACAACTTTGGCATTGATTTCATATGTTTTCCTTTCTACTGGATCTGTCGGGACTACTGTTGGATATTGATATCCTTTCTCCACAGTGATTTCATATGTTTTCCTTTCTCCAAAGTTTGGGTACTCATTTCATGCTCAAATTTACTTAAATACTGAATGGGAATAGATCCCATGTATGATATATGAAATTTATTGTTTTGGCAGAATCCATTAGCATGGTTACATGGCTCCCAAAGGAGGGAGAAAGGTGGTATAAAATTTTCAAACTTCTTGAAGAGATTTGGTCCTAGTTCTCGAATATTCCCTCACCACTACCAAATTTAAGAAAGGGTATTCAAAGAAGCACATAGTAAGAGTTCTAGGGTGAAGTTGTGCTCTAAATACAAAAAAACATCCCCTACAAGGGTAGGTTCAACATGATCTAACATTATCATGTTCAAATTCTAATGTATTTAAAATTATTCAATTTGCTTCATATGCCTTACTACTTAAAATCTTAACAAAAATGGTCGAGGATATGAAGAGATGAAGGAACCATGAAACAACATTATTCTACAAGTGATTCATAAAAATGGTGTTCATGCTTCAATCACAATAGCTTGAAATTTCATGGAGCATGTTCTTGAAAAGAATCGTAACCAAAAATTTGAGCCAAGGTTCAACCACCGAAAACAGAGCCATCCTGGATACATCCAAAATTAATCATGGCTTCAGGGTCTTGTTATTTGATGGAAAGAAGAAGGGCAGATGAAATGGTGGGGAAAAAACTAGGAATCCCTAACATCGTGATTATTATTGAATAAGATACGAAGGGAGAAAGGGATCTTGAAACATACTCAAATAAATAATTTCAAAAAAACTTGTGTCGAATTTGGTTCCCATTCCATTTCTATTTTGTAGCCAAAGTTACCAAGCATATCTAAAAAAAAAAACATAAATTCTACAAAACAAAAAACTCAAAAGCAAGCCATGAAATAATAGATCTAATCTCAACAATATGGAAAACTTGTTGGAAGCTATCAAGCGTAAGGAAGTTTCACATCCTAGGGCTAACAATTGCACCAAGATACATGTAAAGGAGCCCCCTGAAATCATTAATGTCTTCCTTGATAATATCATCACCAACTCTTATGTCTTTATTCAATTAAAATCATATCTACCATAGTGGAAAAATAAATACGAGCTTATTGATTTGGGAATCATTAACAAAAAAATACATTTTCAAGTCCTTCAGAAACGAAAAGAGAAATAGTTCACTGTGTATCTCACACAAGAATAGAAATGGAGGCCAAGATTAAAATGTATAAGGACTAGATGTGAAAATTCTGAAAACCAGAATCCTATTACTGCAATTGGAAATAATTCTCCTAATTGTTAAATTAATTTTGACAATTTATTTACTATCTGCTACAACAAATACTAAATAAATCACACTACAACCTACACCAATAAATTTTGGAATAAATAAACACTCGAAGAAATACTAGCACACACATAAAATAACACAGTTATTTTTGGACCAATGTCCCTGGAAAAACCCAACTCGGGAAAATCGGTGCAGCGGATGAGAGTTTTATTATTAAGCAGCAGTGAAATATGAGTACAACAATATTGATGCTAAATATTGGTAATCATGTACAGAAAATACTGGCAAAAGTATATTGAGGGAAATTGCACCAACTCCAAGCAATCTCGACACTCAACATCTCTTTGAAAATCAAGTTTTCCTCCTAGCTCTATGCAGCTACTGCGTAACACCAACATAGTATGCTACACACTCTGCTTGGAACAACTGAAGATCAAGTCGTCCAACCTTCCGCTGACTGGTAAACTGGTCCTCTGACACTCAGACACTCTGGAAATGCTTTGCAGCCTCTGGAACTGAAATCCAGCTTCACCCCAACAAAATCAAACTTTCTCACTGAAGCTTTTGCGCTGCCTCTATGCTGCTTCCTGGAGAAATCTCTGCCTTTCTCTACAAATGCACTTGCTAGATCTGGAATGTCTCCTCTAGCCTCACTATCTCAGACTCTCTCTCTCTCACTGCTTTGATCTCTATATTTCTCTCTGGAAACTGTCTGCTGCTACTCTGGAAATCGATCTTCTCATGAAATCGAACTTCTCAAGTGTTTTCTTCAAGCCCCGTCGACTTCTTATTATAATCCTCTATTGAGACTTCAACGACCAAGATTAGTCTTATTCGATGGCTAGGATTAACTAGAATTCAATACGTGTGATTTTCTAGAAGATTCACACCATAACTTAATTAATCATATTCCCTAAGTTTAGACTCAGGACATATTTAAAAAAATGACTAATAATCTAATTAAGTCAGCTCTAGATGCAATTTCCATAAACGATTTCTGGGTTTTGGAGATCTCATGTATTCTATTCTCTCCACAAAATTTCGTGACTAGAACACATTTGATGCTACAAAAAATAAAACTCCCTCTTAGCAAAGAATGTGTTATAATGTCGCTTCCCCTTGTCACAACACCCTATATTTGCGTCATCTCTTGTCACACTGCTGATGTTTGGCTATTGTTGCCCACCAACTAGTATGACACTCTAATATGTGTTGAACTTGTGTTGCTGTTGACTGAACTGAACAAGCTGCCAAGATTGCATTTGCACTGCAAATCCCTCTCCATCTGTTGTTGTTGCAACTGCAATATATGCAACTGAAAAGCATCCTAAATACTAAATCAAACATGATCAGTATGATACATTTTTCATCTGATTCTCTGGTTTCTGCTTGTATCTGCGCTATCACTGAGGCATCTACGCTGCTACTGACTTGACACTGTGCAAACTTCACTACTACCAATTCTGCACTGCACTCCTCAACATCAGACATGCAATAGACTTTGTATATGCCACTCTGGCATCTGATTGCATTGATTGCCACTAATCCATCCTGGTAGTGAAATATTGTGGGCTCCTGTAGTAAGCTATTGATTCAAGAGGTGGAACTCCTCAAGTATCTTGCCCAATTGTAGCACTCTGAGGCTACAAAACCAAATCACCCATTTGACTCCCGAGGAATGTCAATAAACATAGCAAATTCTTCGTCTGACATGGAGGAAAGGCTATTGATCTCGGTTGATGTTGCCTGCTGGTCCTGCTTCTCCTCCTTATCCTTCTCCCTAAGATTACACTGGGTGTTGTAGTGACCAAGATCACCACATCTGAAGCACTTGACCTTCGACGGGTCCTTCTTCTTTCTCCTCTGCTCCCCCTCAGTCCCTGACTGGGACCCTTTGATGTGAGGGCCACATTCTCCTCCTCCTTCTCCTGCTACGACCTGTTGTTGTTACCATTGATGGAGCTCTTCACTAAATCTCGTATCAACTCCTCTTGCTGCAAATTGGCCCATAACCTATCCCACCTTGGCTAGGTTTCTCTGCCAAAAATTCTTTGGACAAATACTTGCCACTCCTTGGAGACACTATTGGGTGTTGATTGTACTAGCTTTGTGGATTGAGGTGTTGCTCCAACAACTAGCAGCTGATCCCAAATCTCCTAAATTGTGATGAGGTAAGGGTCTATGTGTTCCCCCTACTGCATCTTGGTGCATCTCAGCTTCTCCTCCAAGTACATCTTCTACTGCTTGGAAGTTCCTTAGTATATCGTGGAAAGTGTATCCCACATCTCCTTGTTTGTTCCCTGACTCGCTATGTGTGATACAATGTGATCTCGAACATTGTTAAGAATCAACCTCTTTTCCCTTGCCATCTCCTTTCGGTATTTCTTCAGCTGATTTGCATCTGTGGGGATAGATACCACTTCATCTATGAATGACTTTAGGCCATATTCATCCAAAAGGAAGGACATCCTTGCCTTTCAGGTGATATAGTTGGAAGCATCGTCCAACCCGTCCTGATCTCATAGTCCGATAGTGGCCATCTCAACCAAATAAGTTGAAATATTCCTCTTATCTTCTGCTCAATTGTTGCTAGGATCTACGCACTTCCTACTGGAGTGAGTAAATATGCTCACAATGACTGTTGATCTGTAAGAGAAAATTGAACTTTTGAAGTTATAAATCCCCTGAGGAAAATTTCCCTTAGTGTGTGCTCTTTCTTCCTCATGATGTTATTTTTCACTAGAAATTGCTACAAAAAATTGCATCCATATAGAGATCTACTCTGCATGGAAAATATTGGTTGCTTCCTCTGCCTCTCGTAATCCTCGAACTGGAGAAAACTGATTTCTCTTTCGCTCTCTCAGGGAAATTGATTTTTCCTCAAGAAATTGACTCTCCTAGCCATGAAACTGCACTGCCTTAGAGGGTTTCAAATTGTTTTTTTTCCGAAGAAATAGAGCGCGTAATTTCCATTAATTTCAGAAAATTACATGTTGTAGATGTTGAAATGCATATGCAGAAGTGTGGGTAAACCACTTACAATATCCAATACTTCAGGGAAGTATGCTGATAAAGCCCTCAGACAGGGCATCCATAAACAGGGTGTGTAAACCCCAACAGGAGTATACGCCAACCCTTACAAACTAATAAAAAAAGTAAATAACGAAAGCTCCTGTGTAATGTGCAGAAATAATTCAAATGGCAGCCCATAAGACAGTGGGGAGAGGCACAAAATGGGAGGACCACATCCCCCATCCCCTCGACTCTCCACCAAAATCCGCAGAAGCCAGTGAAAGAAAGCCACCCATATATCCAGAGAAGCCAGGAAATGAACTAACCAGCAACAGCCATAGACGAGCAGCACAAATCGATGCAGAGACAGACTCTACATCTCAGATCCCTCAACACTCTCCATAGCTGCATTGGTGACTAGTAGAGGACCAAAAATGTACCCAACCATCAGCAAAGGAGCCCAACAGGTCCTGAAACGAGCTGAGGCGGGTCGGTTCCGGGGGCAGAGGCGGCTAGGGCAGCCACCTCGCCCCCATGAAGAAGGTCAGAAGCCCAAAAAACCCTTGGCCCCTGCTGCGGCGCAGTACAAAACGCAAGGCCAAAAACCCCTGTTAAACCGCAAGACAGAAGGACTGTCGGTGATCAGTGAGCCGCCGAGGCACCAGAGGAACGCCGCCGCTGCTCAGCCCAAAGCCCGAGACTCGCAGAGGAAGAATGAAAACACCACGCGAGAGAATAGGGGAGCCGAGGACGAGCTCACGCCGCAGGCAAAACTGGTCACAGAACTTCCAGAACGAGTCCCGGAACCGTAGAAAACTCGAGCCCCGGCACAGATATCAGGCGATGGTAGCCGGAAGGGCGACCAGAACCCCCACCAGCAGGTAGCCCCGCCGCCGCAGGCTCAGGCAGCAGCCAGAGCCGAGTAAACCCTAGGATCGCCGCCCGCTAGATGTTCGCTTCCAAAAGTTGTCTAGAGGGTTTCAAATTGTTGCCTATGTAGAGCTACGAAATTCCTCTTCCCTTTTGCTATTCAGCACTCTGGCTTACAAATTGCGCTATGATACCATGTGAAAATTCTGAAAACTAGAATCCTATTTCAGGAATCGGAAATAATTCTCCTAATTGTTAAATAAGTTTTAACAATTTATTTATTATGTTCTACAACAAATATTGAATCAATCACACTGCAACCTATACAAATAAAATATGAAAGAAATAAACTATGGAAGAGATAAACAATGGAAGAAATACTAGCACACACACATAAAATAACACAATTATTTTTGGATGAATGTCCTTGAAAAAACCCAACTCGAGAAAAATGGTGCAACAACTGAGGGTTTTATTATTAAGCAGCAATGAAACCTGAGTACAATAATATGGATGTCGAATACTAGCAATCCTGCAGAGAAAATACTGGCAAAAATGTCTTGAGGGAAATTACCCTCACTATGAGCAATCCCAACACTCAATAGCTCTATGAAAATCAATCCGTCCTCCTAGCTCTGTGCAGCTATTGCACCACACCAGTGCAATTTTCTACACACTCTACTCGAAACAATTGAATATCAAGCCATCTGGCCTTTGGAACTGAAATCCAACTTCACCCCAACAAAATCAAACTTGCCCACTGAAGCTTTTGCACTGCCTGTGCGCTTCTTCCTGGAGAAATATCTGCCTTTCTCTGTAGTTGTACTCACTGGATCTAGAATGTCTCCTCCAGATTCACTGTCTCTTCCCCTCTCTCATTACTTTTATCTCTAGCTCTCTCTCCAACAACTGACTGTTGCTACTCTGGAAAATGATTTTCTTATGAAATTGAGCTTCTTAAGTGTTTTCTCTAAGCCCCATCGACTTCTTCTTATAATCCTCTATTGAGAATTGAACAACCAAGATTAGATCTTAATTGATGGACATGATTAACTAGAAATTGATCCGTGTGAGTTTCTAGAAGATTCACACCATAACTTAATTAATTCTGATTAATTAATCATATTCCCTAAGTTTAGACTTAGAAAATATTAAAAAACAACTAATAATCTAATTAAGTAATCTATAGGTGGAATTTTCATAAACGATTTCTGGGTTTTGGATATCTTATGTAATCTAGCCTCTCCACAAAATTTCGAGGCTAGAACACATCCCATGCTACAAAAAATAACACTAGCTGGAAATAGACTCAAGGGTTAAAATAATAGGTATGTGAATTTTCCTCTGAAGAAAGTTTTTGTATAACACCCCAAAGAGCTTATCCTATATGTATGCATGATTGATGGACTACATTTAGATTGAAACAACTAAAAACTAGTTAACCACATGGAATAAGAAACCATAAGATATCAGAGATATATTCTTCTCCATTTTTATGGAGGATTGATATTTGTTATGAAAACTCTACCTTATCAAATTCCTATTTCAATAAAACACATTTTAGAACCTCAATCCCTATGTTTGGGATGTTCAGTTGTGCACATTTATATATAACATCTTTGGCTTGATCAAATGGAAGAAGGAAGTTGATTTCTATGCAAGGATTGAGACAAAAGCAATATTAAAAGTTAGAGATGAATATCCTCTACCTCATGTGATAAAAGATGACATATGGAGGTTGATACAAGACATGAGGGATATATTTTCCATTCAACATCATCAAAGGTGCACTATAACAGAATATCATGGAACTACAAGAGCATAATTAGTATAAGTAGTCGCAATTTCTCGCAACATATGGGAAACTCTTCCCAATTATTTGAAAAGTAGAAACCATGTTGGATATTCATCTTTTAGTATGGCCCTCAATAGGGAAGGAATTTATACCAATTTATTGTTAAGGTATGGTCCAATATGGATCTAGTTTCATTTGAAGAGTGACTATAATAAAAGTGTTGATCACAGTGGTGGAAAATGTTGGTAAAAATAGTTTCAGTAAAGGGCACCTGCTAACTGTAATAAAAATTTAGCTAGATGGTTGCTTCAAACTCTATAACGAGGAAGGATTTCACAAATTTATTTTTCTACCACCAAGATTGAACATATAAAATCATCCTCTTTTCCTAAAAAAGAAAAATTTCTTAAAGATCATTTAGCACCTCAATTTTATTAAGTCATTATAGGAGAGTCCGCCCACTAGTCACCTAGTTTTCAAGAAGATCTCCTATTTAATTGCACCAGCAACCTGGTTTTCATAATTGAACCTTATTCTTATCTTTAATTTTTTTTCTTTTAATGTTTTTTTTTCTTTTTATTTTAAAGGAAAAGAAATAGATCAAGGTAAATTTTCAGTAGGTTGGGAATTTTCCTTGCCTACCATCTCCAATCCAAGTTGATATTGGATTTGTTGAATGAACTCTTCTGAGGTAGTGGGTCGTTGATAAAGTTTAAGTATATGTCCACTTACTAGGAAGGAGGTACCATGTGCATCAATGGTTTTTATCTTCACAATTCCATTTTTGAAGACATCTACAACCCCATATGGACTCATCCAGCATTTGTGGAATCTCCCCTTAAACTACTTAAATTTTGAATCATAAAGTAGAGACCAATCACCTAGATGAAATGGTTTCCTCTTGATAAAATTATTATGCCACATACTCGTCTATTTTTGGACAAGAATGATTAGTTGAACATCATCACTTCTAATCTCATCTAGGTCATTTAGTTGTAGAAGTTGTTGTTGATATGCCTCCAAGAGCTCCAAGCCTAGTTGGACTGCAATTCTAAAATTCTTTGTTTGAAATTTAATGAGAAAAAGGACTTATTTTCTGTACATCAATTCATACAGAGTGTGTTTAGTAGTATTCCTCCATGTTATTCTATATGCCCAAAAATCTTGTGGAAGTTGAGCAAACCAATCACTGCGATTTATATGCATAGTCTTCGCCAAAATAGATTTGAGAAACTTATTAGTGGACTCCACCTGACCATTGACTTGTAGATGGTACGGTGAGGATTTTTGGTGCTTGATTTTGTATTGTTCAGTGATGGCCTTCACAAGTCTTGAACTAAAATGCATCCCCTAGTCAACCATAATTTCTCAAGGCATGCCAAATCGTGTAAAAATATGCTCATATAAAATTTCTACAACAGATTTTCGAGTAGCAAAAGAAAGTGCTTTAGCTTCTACCCATTTATTCAAGTAATCAATGCAAACCAAAAACCAAAGTTGAGGGCCCATTTTTAAAAGGTCTCCACCATTACATAGGGATATAAATGTTGGAAATAATACTGAGAGGGGGGGTGAATCAGTATTAGTCAAATCAATAAATTTTTCTTTTCATACTCTGATTTATATATGCTACTTCAATGAAGGTAACTTGCGTGTACACGCAACTGTATTTAAGGCAACCAACGTATATCAAGAAAACTTATGATTCAGTTAATTCATCATATGTTGATCTTTAATTAGTGCATCAGTACTTCATTAACCATATAAACAATAACCATGTACAGTAATAATAGAACAAACCATCACACGTAAGAAACACACATGAACAGCAAGATTTAAGGTGGAAACCCAATGCGGGACAAAAACCACCTGTTGCTATCTTATTTTAATACAAGAAAAACCTGTTTACAATCTTGTATTGGTGCAGACTCATACCAGTACGTAGGTACCATCCTGCATAAGGCTACAAACTTCTCTCATTCTTTAGCTACTGGAAGGGAGCTACAACCCCCTAGCTCTTGTACTAGCCGATTCATTTACTAGTACATAAGCGTCGACTTACAGAAGGCTCCAACCTTCCCTAGTTTTCCAACTGCTACTGGAAGGGAGCTCCAACCAGCTGGCTCTTGTACTAGCCGATTTATTTACTAATACGTAGGTGCCAGCCTATAGAAGGCTCCAACCTTCACTCATTTTCCAGCTGCTACTAGAACGAAGCTCCAACCCCCTAGCTCTTGTACTAGCCAATATGTTTACCAATACGTAAGTGCCAGCCTACAGAGGGCTATGACCTTCTCTCTTCCTCCAGGGACCATGTTTCATGAATTTTCAGAATGGATACTCCTGGAACACAACACCACAATCTAAAGGCCTCATTTCATCAAATTTTCATACTGGATCGATCAACAACATTGAAGCTCAGAATCAATCACCACTATAATACAACCATCAAATACATCTGCATCAACCAATCACTGAAACTCAATCATCATTCTCTCAATCAACCACAACTGAATCATTCATTGAAAACCCATCATCACTGAAGAAAATTACAATTAATCAATCTTAACATTCAGATCATTGTCACTAGAACACAATCACCAGAACACAAAGTAGAACCCAGAACTATGCAACAACAACTATATCCAATTGCAACTTCAGATATCATACTTCACAATGTATACACTACTTGGATGTAACTAACCAGCGTGTATACGCGCTTTTACCAAAGCAAACCAGCGTGTATACGCGCTTTTACCAAAGAAAACAAGTGTATAGATATGCAAATACTATCTTTAAAACTTCTCAGATATTCCAGACTTCAATCATACCCAGATCATAACATTTATAGAATAAAACATGCGTCAGTATTCAGATCTAGACTATCCATGATCAAACCACATAATGATAATTCATTTCAGGCCTTATGATCCCAATCCATCATCCATCATCAACCACATAGGTGCATCCTTAGTTCAAATCAAGCAAAGCATCAGAAGCCCATAACCTGCATATTTGATCTAACACTTCATAAGATATTCAATACTTGCACACATTGGCCTAATGATCTTCTCCTCCTTATATAGTTTTAGGCCTTTCTCAATACCTTGGACCAAAACCACTTAGGACCAATACCTTGGACCAAATACCTAGGGTCAATACCTCAGACCAAATACCTTGGACTAAATACCTCAGACCAAAACCTTGGTTTTCCAACATGTACGCACTTTTCCTCCTGTGAAAGTGTGTGTATACGTATACGCTCCTTTTTTTCTGTTAACCCACGTGTATACGCTACTTGGACAAGGTGAACCAGCGTATACTTCTTAAACTACTCTCTTTCTTCAACCTCTGGAGTCTGATCTGTAATCCTTTGTTGTTAACCTGCTGCAATGTGAATTGTCATCTAAGTGAGTTTCCATCAAGGAAAACACCTGTATCATAATGCCAACAATCTCCCCCTTTGGAATTGATGGCAACAACAACACCAAGACACTCTCCCCCTTTGGCATCAAGGGCAAAGGGCGGACCAAGATATTCTCCCCCTTTGATATACATTATGATGTCCATGTTCCCCCTAAGTACATGTTGAAATCTCTGATTAAGCTCCCCCTTTGATATACATTATGTTTTCCATGCTCCCCCTAAATACATGTTGGAATCTATGATTAAGCTCCCCCTTTGTACATGCTGAGATGCACTAAACTGTCCATGCTTCTCCTGAGCACATGCAAAGTCTACAAAAATATTTTCCAAAAGAATAACATGACTCTATAACTCAACTATGTGAGTATGACCTTCCTATCATCAATGACTCATACATACATCAATCTCCCAACCAAGTGGGGATACACCAAATTTGACTCATCCACCCAACCAAGTGGGGATATACCAAATGTTTATACATGATTGAAAATAGAAATTATTACATCACCCTTCCCATGTATAGTGGGGTCACAAATTAGGTATTTTCATGACCTTTACATCAAATCATATACATGACATTTATAACAAGGACCAACAATCTAAACAGGACCATGCTAGTCATCAGTAACTATCATACACCATATATGATCTGCACCATCAACATCTATTAGCAGCATCAAGATCAACAACCTGTATATCTCCATCATCAAAAGAGTCACCTGAATCAAAACAACTATGTGGATCAAGCAAATGTAATCATCTTCATATTCCAAGATCTTCTAACATAATGCCAACAATGCATTATTAGAAGAATATGCTCCCCCTGAACCTGTTCCAACTGTTCATTGTCAGATCTGACCATTTCAAATATCAGTAAGAATCATCAAGGCATCATCATCAATCAGATATACATCAAAATTTTAACAACTTATGAGCACCAACACATTTCCACATATCATCAACAGATCGTAACCATCATCAAACAAAGCAGATAATTGAGTGAACCATATCAGACCCCTTTTCCTGAGTCTGTCCCACTATTTTTTTTCTCAAACCAACATATACGTGACTGTGCAGCTTCGAACTCGCTTATACACGCGACTTGTCTTCATGATAACTACGTATGAGATTTAGAGTCTTGAAGTTTCACACTTTTAGCTCCCCCTGAGTCTGTTATGTATGTATACTATGCTATGCCACATCTTTTTGGTTGTACTTCCTTCTTCTTCCATATCTTCGAGTATGATGATGGTTTCTCCTTTTCGTATGGTGGCCGAGATTTTCTCCTGCATTCCTTTGCTATATGTCCAAACTTGTTACATGCATAACATCTTACATCTTTCATATTCCTTCTATAACAGTCAATGGCTTTGTGACCAAACATATTGCAAGAAAAACAATATCCCTTAAAGTACCTGGAAGTTGATGATCTTTCTGTGTGACGGTCTTGAACCATTCTACTTCTGCATCTCGCTGCAACATGTCCAAATTATGACATATAAAACATTCAACATTATTCATTAGAGGAAATAATCGACTATCACTTCCACAGTTAGGAGTAAAATAATTTATTTCCTTGGTTGTTGATGGGGTTGACCTCTCATCTCCTTGTTGAGCATTTCTTTGTATTAGAGTTCCTTGCCTCACCTTGTGAGCTAGATTCACCTTCAACAGATTCATGAAAACCAAGACCAATTTTGATGGTAGGAGACCTTTGACTACTAAGAATATTATCCAAAATCTTAGTACTATGTTGAAATTGTAAGAGATTATCCTTTTTTTCTAATTTACCTTTTAATATATTTACCTCAACCTGATATTGCTCTTCCTTTTCCAGATATTGCTTCTTCAAGATTTGTTCAACCTTTCTTCCTTCTTCCTCTTGTTTCATTAATTTGAGAATCCCATTTTCTTGTTCTTCATCTGCTTGAGGTAGTTCTTCATTCTGTTTATTTTCAAGATCTTCTTTTAGAGAGAGGATCTTAGCTTCAAGAATTTCATAGTAATTGGATCTATCTTTAAGTCTCTTGATTTTTGTACTCTTTTCATTTATTTCATTTCTTAATGATGCCACTTCATCCTGCAGCTTTTGACATTGATATTCCCTTTCCTTGTACTGCTTCCTTACTTTCTTTCCTTCTTCCATCTCAGCCTTTAATATGGTAATTTCTTCTTTGAAGGTACACTCCCTTTTGTTAAATAGATCTTGTTGATCTCTGATTTTATCTGCGAGTCTTTTAACTTCTGCCTTTATGTTTCTTTCACGATCACTTCCAATATCTTCAATATTGCATGAACAAAGAAAAGTATCACTAGAAGACCAAAAAATTGTACCTGATACTTCATTTTCTTGTTCATCTTCAATCTGAGGTGATTCTGAATCTGAATACTTGCTTCCACCTAACGACCAATTGTCTCTCCTGTTGTCACTGTTCCTTTGAGATGTCTTCCTTTTCTGAGGCGCTTTCTTCTTTAGCTTCTTTCCCATTGTTTCTACAGATCTCCTTCAAGAAATCAAGATTCAGCCAAAGGACCTACTCCGATACCAATTGTTGGAAATAATACTGAGAGGGGGGGTGAATTAGTATTAGTCAAATCAATAACTTTTTCTTTTCATACTCTGATTTATATACGCTACTTCAATGAAGGTAACTTGCGTGTACACACAACTGTATTTAAGGCAACCAATGTATATCCAACAAACTTATGATTCAATTAATTCATCATATGTTGATCTTTAATCAATGCATTAGTACTTCATTAACCATATAAATAGTAACCATTCAGAGTAATAACAGAACAAACCATCACACATAAGAAACACACATGAACACCAAGATTTAAGGTGGAAACCCAATGCGGGACAAAAATCACCTTATTTTGTCTTCTTTTAATATGAGAAAAACCTATTTACAATCTTGTACTGGTGCAGACTCATACTAGTACGCAGGCACCCACCTGCAGAAGGCTACAACCTTTTCTCGTTCTCTAGCTACTACTGGAGGGGAGCTACAACCCCCTAGCTCTTGTACTAGACGATCCATTTACTAGTATGTAGGCATCGACCTACAGAAGGCTCCAACCTTCACTCATTTTCCAGCTGCTACTAGAAAGGAGCTTCAACCCACTGGCTCTTGTACTAACTGATCCATTTAATAGTACGTAGGCGCCAACCTACAGAAGGCTCCAACCTTCACTCATTTTCCAGCTGCTACTGGAAGGGAGCTCCAACCACATGGCTCTTGTACTGGCCGATATGTTTACCAGTATGTAGGTGCTGGCCTACAGAAGGCTACGACCTTATCTCTTCCTCCAGGGACCACGTTTCATGAATTTTTAGATTGGATACTCCTGGAACACATCATTGCAATCTGAAGGCCTCGTTTCATCAAATTTTCATACTGGACCCATCAACAACGTTGAAGCTCAGAATCAATCACCATTGCAATACAACCATCAAATACATCTGTATCAACCAATCACTGAAACTCAATCATCAATATTTCACTCAACCACAACTGAATCAATCATTGAAAACCCATCATCACTGAAGCAAATCACAATCAATCAATATGAACATTCAAACCACTGTCACCAGAACACAAAGTAGAACCTGAAACTTTGCAACAACAACCAGATCCAACTGCAACTTCAAATATCATACTTCATAATGTATACGCTACTTGGATGTGAATAACCAGCGTGTATATGTGCTTTTACCAAAGCGAACTAGCGTATAAATATGCAAATACTACCTTAAAAACTTCTTATATATTCCAAACTTCAGCCATACCCAGATCATAACATTTACAGAATAAAACATGCGTCAGTATTCAGATCTAGACTATCCATGATCAAACCATATAATGATAATTCATTTTAGGCCTTATGATCTCGATCCATCATCCATCATCAACCACATAGGTGCATCCTTAGTTCAGATCAAGCAAATAATCAAAAGCCCATAACCTGCATATTTGACCTAACACTTCATAAGATATTCAATACTTGCACACATTGGCCTAATGATCTTCTCCTCCTTATATAGTTTTATGCCTTTCTCAATACCTTGAACCAAAACCACTTAGGACCAATACCTTGGACCAAATACCTAGAGTCAACACCTCAGACCAAATACCTTGGATCAATACCTTGTACAAAAATACCTTGGACTAAATACCTCAGACCAAAACCTTGGTTTTCCAACATGTGCACACTTTCCTCCCGTGAAAGTGTGTGTATACGTATACACTCCTTTTGTTGTGTTAACCCGCGTGTATATGCTTCTTAGACAAGGTGAACCAACGTATACTTCTTAAACTACTCTCTTTCTTCAATCTCTGGAGTCTGATCTGTAATCCTTTGTTGTTAACCTGTTCCATTGTGAACTATCATCTGAGTGAGTTGCCATCAAGGACAACACTTGTATCATAATGCCAACAATAAATTCATTTCATCAGCTTGCACCAGACGACCCATTCACTGGCAGTTGTTACACCTACGAACATATTCCTTGGCATCCCGAAAGAGGGAAGGCCAATAATAGTCCAAATTAAGAGCCTTATAAGTAGTCATTTTATCAATAAGTGGACCCCACATGGCTCATTATCATTAGTTTTTAATATTTCAAACACTTCCTCCTCTTGAAAACATCTTTGAATAAACAAATTAGGACCAATGCAGAAGAGTTCTCCTTGAACCCAAGAATATAAGGTATTAGACTTGATGATGTTATGCTTTTCTCTAATGGAAAGATGTGAAGGTGTTTTTCCTTAACCAAGTATTTATCTATGTTTGCAAACCACAATGAGTTAGTATAAACAATAAACATATGTTCAATGCAAAAGGTATCGACCATAGGAATTAGTTGGCTTGGATTATCTATTCTAGAAAGAAAATCAACTACCAAATTAATTTTACTAGACCTATCTAAAATAGTAATATTAAACTCTTGTAATACTAATAACCACCTAGTGACTCGACTATTAGTTAATGGTTAATTTATCAATTATTTTATATCAGAATGATCAATATGTACACACACCTCATATCTTTTTATGTAGTGTCTAAACGTATTAATGGCATAAATCACAACTAAAAATCCTCTCTATTACTATATAATTTAATTCAATAGGTGTAACATTTTTTCTAGCAAAGTAAGATGTCATAAGAAGATGTCCCTTCATGTTGTCCAAAGTTTGTGCGAATAGTTGTCTGAGGCATTTGTCGATATGTGAAATGGAAGGGACCAATTAGGTCCCCTAAAAACATGTGTTTGCGTAAGTTTTTTTTTCAATTCCTTAAAATCATTAGTCTAGGAAAATTTAGTATCATTACAAATCAAATGAAATAATAGAGAAGTTATCCTAGAAAAATGTGTGATAAATCTCCTATAGTAGCCGACATGGCCTAAAAAATGCTCACCTATTTTTAGGATTTTGGTACTAGAAAATGTATAATAACTTCAACCTTGGTAGGGTCAACTTGTATACTTGCAATAGAAATAAGATGATCGAGCATTATTCCTACATTAAAAATCATTCAACATTAAACATTACTTAGAGAAAGATTAACTTATTAACATCTTACCAGAACTTTTTCCAAATTCTCTAAGGCTTCCTGAAAAGAATTACCATACACATAAAAATCATCCATATATATCTCGACACACTCAAGATCATAGAAGATAGTTAAGACTACCCACTGAAAAGTGGGAGGGGCATTACGAAATCCAAAGGGAAGCTCCCTATAAGCATATGTTCCTCAAGAACAGGTAAACGTGGTTTTATCGTAATCTCTAGGTACGATTTGTATTTGGTTATATCCACTAAAGCCATCAAGAAATGAAAAGTACATTTTACCAACCAAGTTACCCAGTACTTGGTCACTAAATAGGAGAGGGAAGTAGTCAATAAGGGTGGATTTTTAAAGTTCCCTATAGTCTACACAAATTTTCCTCCGACCATATTTTTTTAAGACTACTACAAGAGGTGAGACCCATCAGATATCAGAGATGTGATAGATGAATTTGGAGTCAAGGAGTTTTTGAAGTTCATCTTTGACAATGTCCTTGAGTGCAGGGTTCATTCAACTTAGGGGTTGTTAGACAGGTCTATCTCCCTCCTGAACATAAATATGATGAGTACAAGTTTAAGAGGGAATTCCTTTCATGTCTTGATAACTCTAGGCAAAGGCACCAATATGATTTTGCAGCATTTTCACTAGCTACTCTTGCTAATATTGTTCGAGTTGAGAATTTATATATAATGGTTTTCCCAAATTAACCTCAATAATGGTGGCAGTAGATTCATGAATAGCTATGTTATTTCTATATTTTGCAGTAGTGACGAGGAATTAATACAACAAATTTCTTGAAAGTATGAGCTCAACATGAAATAAAATAAATCAAAATTTTGTAAAGCATCACGGTTGACAAGAAATTCATGGGTTTGTTTATACTTAGTATACTCTGTAAAATAAAAATTGTTATCGATGACAAAAATCGACTGAGCATATTCATTACTACTACCTTCTTCCATCCATGGGGTATTTTGATGTTCCGAAATGGATCTAGTAGTGGAATATAAAGTAACTTTCTTTCTTGATTCTCCATGTACAAAAAGCATGTCACCAGAGTGGAAACTGATATAAGCATTAGTCGTGGCAAGCCATGGCCATCCTAGAATTAAGGGATGCTTCCCTATAGGATTATTGGGTTGTAAAACTATAAATCTATAGGGTATTCCCAAGATTCTAGGGAGACTATCACATCATCTAGAACACCTGCTAGTTTATCTTTTGATCTATGTGCAAGATCCAAAACAGTGGGTGTGGGACAGAGGGGAAACAACTGTAGTTTCTTCATGGTCTGCCTAGTCATAATGTTGATGTGGCCCCAATATTAATTATGAAATTAGGGATAAGAACACCATTAATGTGGATAGCGACAATTGGATTTCCAAAATTTGTGTACTCTATTAGGGCTCAACATGTCATCAAATCAGTTGTCTTTCCAACAAAATGAATGGTTTGTGGTTTTGTTCTTTTCCTCCTTGGTTTATTTATATAGAGTTACCATAGAGTTTTGACATAGATAGGAATCTCTTTTATGGCCTGCAATAAAGGAATTTTAATGCAAATATTCCCTAAGTTCATAAAACATGTCATATTTAGGGCTTAGGTCATATTTCTCCATGGCCAACCTCTTAGGACAGGGAGGTGAGCTTGAACATGGCAAGAGCTTTGAATTTTGGGAAGTAGGATTTATTACAACATCATTGCTTGAGAGATCATGAGTTTCCTCCTCAGTTTTCTTTTCAATGATGGAAGAAGGATTTTTTTGTTTTTCTAAGCCATCCCCAGTCTCAGTTGAAGATCTTGCACCTCAACCAATGTGATATGATATGTAGGAAAGGGAGGAAACTCAACATTAAATTATTTTGGGTTTCTTTATTGTTTGGGTTGGGCATGAATTGAGAAGGAAACTGTGTAGGTCTGGGGGTTTAAGCATGTGATAGTTGAGGTGGTGAAGGTTGCATTTGTTGAGGCAAGGCAACAGGTTAGGGTAACTAAGTTTTAGGATACAATGGATATGTTATAAGGCATGACTATTTTGGTGGCATTAAGTAAGGAAAATTTGGCATGTTTCCATAAAGAGGCCCTCTCCACCCTTATTTCCAAGGGTGATTTTGGCCATGTTATTGAGGATACCCCTTCCATGTTATAAAGTAATTCCAACACAGAAAAGAATGTCGTTGACTTGGAAATTTAGGAATTAATTGTGCAGGATCAAATGATGTACTTGAGCTTCTAGATTTCCAAGGTTTCTTTGCACCTATCGCATGCAGTTGTTCGGATACCTAATTTCCCCCTTGGTAAATTTCCTTTAATCCAAGTAATGATGGGAATTTCTTCGTCGAATTATCCTCTGCACAAATGACACGTACATCAATTATGTTCGTGGGAAACTCCAGTGCAGAGGGTGTTTTTTTCTACACCTAGGAAAAAAGATAGAAATTGTTGCATGTTCATCCTCTTGCTTCTTTTTAAATTTTAATACATCTAATTGTAAATTCAAATTTTCAAACAAATCACTTTTAAAGATTTCAAACAAATTCCCTAGTTCAACCTTGGTAAAACCACTAGTTTCAGATTTGGCATTTTTAGGGAGGATATCCCTAACTTCTCTTCCCAACCTTGCCTAACTGCAAGAGTACTTCCTGCATAATTCAAAAATTTGGTTAGAAGGAAACTAAGAAACATCTTGAAAAGGCCTCTTGAAAAGATAGTTCTAATAGTTTTTGGATCTAATTTATGTTGTTTGGATTGGTGGAGATTGTATAAAAACATCTCAAGGTAATCCTCGAGGCTCTCATCCTCTCATTGTGTCATTTTGAAAATTTATTCCCTTACATCTTGGGATTTATATTATTCTTGATATTTTCTAAGGAGAATTCTCCTCATTCCATCCCAGTTCGGATGGTATGTCCTCCAAACCCCATGAACCAACATAGAGATATGTCCTTAATGGTGGCATGGAATAACTTAAGCCTCTAGGCATTAGATGTATAATCATAGATCCTACATATAAATATCAAACTCAGAAAGAAATGCATCATGGTCCTAATGAGTCTTACCATAAAAGTGTGGAAGGACCATTAATGGAGAAATGTTCTTCATCTACACTATGGAATTAGGGTCCACGACGGGGAACCCAAAAGTAATTTCCTCTTCTACATTGTTGTATTCCCGTCCTTCATTATTAAACACCTCTTCTTCGTCTACCATCCTTTTGTTTCAATGCAAACTATATTCAATTTCCAGTGGTGGAAATCAAGGTTGCTTTGTCTTTAGATTTTTTCCCCCTACAAGCTCAGACACACAAGGTGAGTCAACACTGGGAATTGTTCTCCTATATCCTATAGGTTGAGATATTCCAAAATTTCCTTCTTCAAAATCCAAGTGCAAATGTATGGCCTCATTGGTTTGAGTTTGCTTGGACGGTTTTCCATCAATCAGACCAATGTTAGAGAAAGGGCTTTCAAAAATATCAAATTTAAATTCACCACTATTTTTAGGTTTATGACCCTTGCCTCTAGTCATACATATTAAAAAAATAAAAATGTAGAAATAAAAAAGTAAAAGCAAACCATCCCACTATCTCTTAACAATATTGACTTAGTAGTGTCAACAATACTAAATTTGTTGTTATATTAAATCACACCAAACTTGAAAAGAAAAAAATTTCCAGGAAAAGTAAAGGAAGCAAACCACACTGTGTGATCAACGTGAAAAGGGCTTGGGGGGATCACCTAAAGTGGTAGTACATGTTCTTACCTCTTTTCTTACCTCCCATCCTCCTTTGAGTCTTAAATGCTAGGTAATCTAATAAAAAAATTCAAGTTATCAAGGCCTTATCCCTTTAGTGTCTCCCTGACAAAGGTGCCACAATGTTGGGTGTAGTATTTGACAAGGAAATTAATCAACACTAACTTTACCAATACAGGAATTGTAGAGTTAGAGGAACTAGACAATTTTTGTTGACATGAATCATAGAGACTTGCTAAATGAGATTTTCCTATCTTCCTAAGAGAATTTTCACACAATCAATATCAAAATATGACATCACTTTGGTTTATATCAAAGCACAGTCTCCTGGGATTCAAATAACCAGAATACATCTAGTGGCAGTGTCCTAATCAAAGCATAAAATAATCCTAGCTAAAACTGCCACTGAGTTCTTAGTACTAGCTCCTCCTGGGATGGTTGACCTAATGTATCACTTAGTTCTCCAGTGGACAAAGGCACTTACGATCTCTCAGTAGTTTCTCAACTGAGTTGTTATTGTTCAATCCTCCTAGACTGGATGACCTAATGTCTCACTTAGTTTTATAGTTGACAGAGGGACTTAAGAGCTTGTTTAGATTCATAAAGCACAAGGCAGAAAAGAAAAATTTTAGGCTCAATCTAACATTCTTTAATCACTAAACAATGATGTGATCACTCTCTATTAGGAGATAAAAATGACCAATCCTGAATTTTCCCCAGGGTGATCTTACTGTCAAAAACTCTTTAATAATATGAGTATAAACTAGATAAAGCAGCTTGTTATCACATATTACAAGTCTCTACTTCAATGAACAACATGCATTAGCTCCATAAAGTATTGTAAGCATTTCATTTATAATAAATCAAAACTGAGCATAAGAGATAATTATAGAAACATAGTATTATAGGTGATCAAGTGTAAAGCATTTCTTATTGTAAAAGATTAAATAAATGTTTTCCCATACTATGAATCCACACCTGTAGCAATAACGAACTTACATGCAAACAATGTGCAAGATTTGAGCAAGTTTTACAGTTCCAAAACTCACACTGATAATGAAGAGTACAAGTCGTAAAGAATCCTTTACTATCTTTTTGATGGATATCATTACAACTAAATTGATTAAAACAACATTTTTGTTGCCACATAGTGTCTACAAACGAAATTTATTCTAGACCATAAACATTGGATCAAAAGTTATAAACTCAAAAGAACTGATATATCTTTAGTATATTAGATTAGAGTACACAATAGGTAAGAAATATCCACAAGCTTACATTTAAAAAAACAAGATTGACACTCAACCCTTGAATCAGATCAAAATCTCAGATTACATATACATCAAAATTTGCATGAATTTGATATTATATCCATAGAACTATATTAAACATGGAAAGATAACAAATCACCACATTATCATAACCTCTCAAGCTTCAAATATGGAAAAAAAATGGAAACCTAACTTAAATACATGCCACACTTTCATACTGAAATCATTCACACTCAGATCTATTCATTTAAATAAGAAATACACAAGAGAACAGTGGTCTGGATTGGTGGGCCCAAGCCAACCAGCTCATTGCCTCTGTTAAACTAGATCATAGAGAGAAAGATATTAAGAATAGAAAGTAATGAAACTTGGCATAAACTCGCTCTCTTATGAGATCCAAAGTCTTTTACATGGAGCACAATAATGTAGTCTGACCTAGTGGTCCTGGGAGCGGATTACAAGCTTAAAATAATAGTATAATAGTATTGCCACTACTAACCTAGACCAAGGCCAATGTTAACATTATATATTGATGATAGTATAGAATAATATTAAAATGAGCCATTCTTGGTTACAATATAGAATAGAAAGACGTGATATTGAAATAGTCTTCTATTTAGGTCAAGCATATAATTTTGCTTGTCTAAAGACGGAATGAACTAAAATAATCTGGAAGAGGACTCAAAGAGGGAATCCTCAAATATCGACCATGAATCCAACAAATTACCAAATGGAGGAGTCCATTCAGTGTGCAAATATCTTGACCTCGAATGCATCCACAAAGTGATAGAGTGTCCCAACAATGTGCTCCATAGACCCACATATTGTGTCTCTGTTGGAGATTGTATGTAAATCTCACCTAGCCCTGGGTACAAGACCTCATAACTTCATTAGTAACACTTTCAAATAGTAATAAGGTTTCATTAATGCATTAAACAAAATATTTTTGTTATAATTTGAAAATCTACCTCAAAACCATCTAAAAATGTCTAGACTTAGCATAATAACCCATTGTCGTATGCAAAAGGAGTCATAGGTGTGCAAAATGAGGGATTAAGGGAAGAAAAAAGGGGTGTTATGGCAGAAAAAACATCCTCAATTACCAACCCCAACAAGAACCTTGATAACTCCAATTACTATGATAATTATCCTATTTCTAGGTCAACATGAATGAGTCCTACTTATACCTTCTACACCTACGTAAATGGGTCGCCTTTAAACCCTACCATCAAATTTGAAATAAATGGTTCTCTTGAATCAAGGGTATTTTAAGAATAAGCAATGGTGGAATATTTTGAATACTATCATAAAATAGCTCCATTATGTTGAAGGTTCAATAACATACATGGACATGATAATATTATTGAACATGTTAGTGGTTTTGCATAAACACGCTCGATGTTTAATCCCACATGATCAAAGAGGTCATCATGCCTCGTCATCATATATATACATAAATGTGATAATGCCTAGAGGCACGCGTGATGACAAGTGGTAAGTAAACCTTTCAAAAAAACGCAAAGGTATTGAAATAATGCAAACCTTATGAGATGTGGATCACATAAATAGATAGGTAATGAAATTGGTTGTTTCACAGAGCCAATCAAAGGATTCTTATAGTGTTTTTTTTAGTTTTGTGTTTGTTTGAACTTGTTGGGTCCCTATAATACTAGTGATTACCCCATTACTATTGTAGTTATACCCCCTATTTATATTGTTGTGCCCCTATTACCCCCATATTGTTATTTCTATGCCCCATAGAATCCCTCTATTGTTATTTTTGTGGCTTTATATTATTATTGTTAGGTCGGCTGGATTATATTGTGACTCCTTAGACTCCTATATATAGAAAGGAGGTTTTGTCATTTTTAGCATCCAAGAATTGTTCATTTATGTAATGTAAAGGAGGTTTCCCCCTCGAAGAGGCTGAATTCTAAGGCGTGGATCTCTCTTTTCTATCTTTTTGTGAGCTGGTTTCATAACATTTGGTATCAGAGCTTTGGATTCTAGGGTTTCGCTGCTCCAAACAGGTCATCGTGGCATTTTCGCTATAACTTTTTTTCTGTGACGTTTCAGAAGTTGCAAAAAAAACCCATTTGAGAAGAAATTGCGCTGAACCTTGGCTCCGAATACTTTTCGCGCGATATTGCGGAGATATGATCTGAGGAAGTTGGTCTTTTTGCAGACTCCTGAATTACATTCAAAACAGGTGACCTGGGGAAAATCGTCATAACTTTCTCTCTGGGGATCTGATTGAAATTTCGTAAGAAGGTACAGAAAGAGGACGGACTGTAGTTTCTTGTGGGTGTTTTTCAGATCCAAAGGTCGAAACAGTAACTCGTGGCACGCCGTACAAGTTCGCTCTACTGAACTAGTCTATAATCAAGTCACTGTGGCAGATTTCGCATAACTCTTCCTGGAGAATCCAATTTGGGTCAGACTTGTGGCATTGGAAAGAGGACACAGAGGGCTACTACAGGTCACAAATTCAGGACCAGATGATCAGAAAGTACAGAGATACATCAGAGGCAATATCGAGCTCCTACAAAGTGAAAAAAGGTGTGTAGATTTTCTTAAAGTTTTGCTTAATCTTGGTTTGAAAATTTATTTTGAAGGAATTCAAAGGGCATAGTAGAGCATTATTATCGGTAACTGATGCCCGAGGAAAGAAAATGCAAACACCTAGTAAGGAACCTGAAAGCTCTAGCATGACTCATGAAGAAGAGGAAGAAATGCACATGATATATCAAAATTACAAGAACAAGTGCAACAAATGTCCCTTACACAAAAAGGAACAAAATCTAAGATGGATGGTTTAAAAAAAGGTGTAGAAGCTAAGATGGATGTTTAAAGAAAGGCGTAGAAGCTAAGATGCTTGACGTGGAAGCTAAGATGAATGATTTGAAGATAGATTTGAAGACAGACATGGAAGAATTGAAGAAGTTGCTACAAGAAAGGGTCACTAATGGTGAAAAGGTAGTAAAGGAAACTCATGATGAGAACAAAAGAAATGTTAATCATGATTCCATAGACCTAATGTTGGATCAAAGACTCACCATGTTCCAAAAATCGATATGAGGAAGTTTGATGGCAAGGATCCCGCCACATGGATATTACAGATGGAGCAATTCTTCGATCTCAATAATGTGCAAAACACACAAAAGGTACGTATGGCAACTTTATATTTGGAACCAAATCAGTTTGTATGGTATCAATGGCTTTGTTCTCGTAAACAATTTATCACTTGGGCAATTTTTACGGAAGAATTGATAGCACATTATGAGGATACAAAAAGCAACACTTTTTTTAGCCAATTGATAAGTCTCAAACAAAAGGGTTCAATAATGGAGCACATTGAGGAGTTCCAAAAATTGAACATAAGGGTAAAAGATATTCCAGAGGAGCATAGGATTGATGTGTTCATAGGGTCTTTAAAGGATAATATCCAACATGATGTGCGCCTTTGGGAACCTGATTCATTAGAGAAGGCATTCAGGTTAGCAAGAAAAATGGAAAGCAAAATTATGGCAACTAGGAAGCATACCATTCACAACTATAAAGACGGAAGTGTTGTTGCCCATAGTCTTCCACAACCTACAAGGTTGACACCACAACAATTGGAAGAAAAAAGAGCAAAAGGGCTTTGTTACAATTGTGATAGCAAATACACAAAAGGTCATAAGTGTGCTGAGAAGAAATTATTCTACATAGATTGTGAAGAGGAAGAAGAAAAGGAGCAAGAAAGGTCAAAAGAAGAGGATATATTCCAGGAACAAAGCCTAGATGAAGAACAAATAAATCCGACCATATCTTGTAATGCATTGGCGGGAATTACCACTCCTCAAACCATCAAGATAGAAGGACAAATCAAGAAGAAAAAGGTAATAGTGTTGATTGATTCAGGAAGCACCCACAATTTTATTCATTGTAGGGTAGCAAAAGAATTGAATTGCTTCCTATATCCAGCACCAGAGTGTCAAGTGATGATTGCAAATGGAGGAACAATAAATTGTTCTGGAAAGTGCCATAATATCAAGCTATCCATGGGAGAATATGTATTGACTAGCCCAATGCTTTCCATTCCAATGGGAGGTGCTGATGTTGTACTAGGAGTCCAATGGCTACAATCCTTGGGTACAATAGCTTTTAATTTTCAAGAACTTTTCATGAAATTTTCTGTGGAAGGAAAGGAAGTTGAATTAAGGGGTATTGCAGGGAAACCAGGAAAGATAATCAGCTCTAATGGCATGACAAAGCTTCTAAAAAAGGAGCAAAGAGGTGTAATTGCACAATTATGTTCGCTAGATGTTTCCACATTGGAATCATCTATTTCTCCAGATCTCCAAAAAGTCCTGGACAATCATTCCAAGGTATTTGAGACTCCCAAAGGTCTCCCACCTATGCGTGATCATGATCATGCTATTCATCTGATTCCAGGAAGTGTTCCTCCAAACATCAGGCCGTACAGATATCCCTATGTCCAAAAAAGTGAAATTGAACGTATGGTTGCAGAAATGCTAGAGGCTGGTATAATTCAACCGAGTCAAAGTTCTTTCTCAGCTCCAGTAGTATTGGTGCACAAGAAGGATGGATCATGGCGCATGTGTCCAGATTATAGGGAGCTCAACAAGCTCACTATTAAAGATAAGTTCCCCATTCCTGTCATTGATGAATTACTGGATGAATTGCATGGATCAATTTACTTCACCAAGTTGGATCTTCGTTCGGGATATCATCAAATCAGAATGAAGATTGAAGACATTCCAAAAACGGCATTTAGAACTCATGAGGGTCATTATGAATTTTTGGTCATGCCTTTTGGCCTTACCAATGCACCTTCAACATTTCAAGGTTTGATGAATTCAATTTTCAAACCATTCCTTAGAAAATTTGTGTTAGTATTTTTTGATGATATACTAATCTACAGCAAGTCTTGGAAGGATCATGTTGAACATGTTGACAGGGTGCTACAACTATTGGAGGAGAAACAATTATATGCAAAAAGATCCAAATGTTTCTTTGGAGTCCAGGAGGTGGAATATTTGGGTCATATTGTATCTCATGAAGGAGTTAAGGTAGACCCTAGCAAAATTAAAGCCATTAAGGAATGGAAAATCCCCACATCCATAAAGCATCTGCGAGGATTTCTTGGGTTGACAGGGTATTATCGCAAGTTTGTTAAGAATTATGGGAGAATAGCAGCACCTCTAACAACATTATTGAAGAAAGATTCATTTTCATGGACTTCGGAAGCAACAAAGGCCTTTGAACATCTTAAAGAGGCAATGTGCCAAGCACCGGTCTTAGCTACACCGGACTTCACAAAAACCTTTATTGTGGAATGTGATGCTTCAGGAAATGGAATTGGTGCTGTTCTAATGCAAGATGAAAGACCCATTGCTTTTGAAAGTCGTCCAATCAAGGGAAAGTTTTTAAGCAAAGCTATTTATGAGAAGGAAATGTTGGCAATACTCCATGCACTTAAGAAATGGCGACCCTACCTAATGGGAAGACACTTCAAGGTAAAAACGGATCATGATAGCCTTAAATACTTTTTAGAACAAAGATTATCCTCTGAAGAGCAACAAAAGTGGGTCACAAAGATGTTGGGTTATGACTTTGAAATCATCTACAAAAAAGGGAAGCAAAATGTGGTGGCAGATGCACTCTCAAGAAAGGATGAGGATGTGGAAGCATTGTTGTGTGCCATTTCTATTATCCAACCAGATTGGATAAACGAAGCAAGGGAGGAATGGAAGAATGACGAAGAAGTGTGGGCACTTATTCGAAAGCTACAACAAGATTCCAGTACTTCTGATACATTTAGCTGGAAAAATGATTCGTTATGGTACAAAGATCGCTTATACCTCTGTAAGAATTCCCAGCTAAAACAAAAGATTCTTATGGAATTGCACACTTCTCCCTTAGGAGGGCACTCAGGATTTTTAAAAACTTACCACAGGGTTAAGAAGGAATTTTTTTGGGATGGCCTTAAATCAGATATTCAAAAGTTTGTGGCGGAATGTTTGGTTTGCCAACAAAATAAAGTTGAAACAATTAAGACACCGGGTCTATTACAACCTTTATCCATTCCAAGCCAACGTTGGGAGGAGGTTTCAATGGATTTTATCACAGGTTTACCCAAGTCTGAGGGAAAGAGTGTCATCATGGTGGTAGTTGACAGACTTACCAAGTATGCACACTTTTGTGCATTATCACATCCATTTAAAGCCAGTACAGTTTCTACTGCATTTATGGAAACAGTTCAAAAGCTACATGGAAACCCAAAGATTATTGTAAGTGACAGAGATCCCATTTTCACTGGAAATTTTTGGACAGAATTATTTTCTTGTCTTGGTACTCAGTTAGCTCATAGCTCATCTTATCATCCTCAATCTGATGGGCAAACTGAGATAGTAAACAAATGTTTGGAAGGATATCTTCGTTGCTTTGTATCTGATAAACAGACACAATGGGTCAAATGGTTGCCTCTGGCTGAATGGTGGTATAACACTTCCTTCCATACAGCAACAAAAATGACCCCATTTATGGCACTTTATGGGTATCAACCACCATCCATCACATCATATTTAAGAGAAAATTCTAAGGTTCAGGCAGTGGAACATCACATCGAACATCAACAACAAGTCCTCCAACTCTTAAAGGATAACCTCGTGTTGGCACAAAATAGAATGAAACAACAGGCAGATCAACATCGCAGTGAAAGAAGTTTTGATGTAGGTGATTGGGTATTCCTACGGCTACAACCATATAAGCAAATGTCCCTAAAGCAAGCTAAGAAGGATAATAAATTATCACCAAAGTATTATGGTCCGTACAAGGTGTTGCAAAAGATTGGTACTATGGCATACAAATTGGAGCTTCCTGCAGCTTCTCGATTGCACCCAGTTTTCCATGTTTCATGTTTAAAGAAGGTTATAGGTGACAAGCTCCCAATTCAAACAATATTGCCAGAACTTGACGAGGAAGGAAAAATTATATTGGAACCGGAAGCAGTCACAGAAACAAGAACTCGACAGCTACGAAATCGATCAATTTCAGAGTATCTTATCAAGTGGAAGAACTTATCCGCTGAAGATTCCACATGGGAGGATGAGAATTTTATGCAGAAGTATCCAGAACTACTCAAGCGTTGAGGACAACACTTTTTTGAAGGAGAGGGGCATGTTGGGTCCCTATAATACTAGTGATTACCCCATTACTATTGTAGTTATACCCCTTATTTATATTGTTGTGCCCCTATTACCCCCATATTGTTATTTCTGTGCCCCATAGAATCCCTCTATTGTTATTTTTGTGGCTTTATATTATTATTGTTAGGTCGGCTGGATTATATTGTGACTCCTTAGACTCCTATATATAGAAAGGAGGTTTTGTCATTTGTATCATCCAAGAATTGTTCATTTATGTAATGTAAAGGAGGTTGCCCCCTCGAAGAGGCTGAATTCTAAGGCGTGGATCTCTCTTTTCTATCTTTTCTTGAGCTGGTTTCATAACAGAACTAGTATTAAATTTTAGGGGGTCTTCTACTCCATTTATGGAGTAGGTAAGTCCTATTTTCATGTATAAGTGTGTCATTTCCTCAGAGGGGGATGATCATAATTTTTCTTAATATTTTGTTGCAAAAATTTACTCTGAAATTCTAGTTTTATAAGCTTAATGTATCAATTGGATTTCATGTGTGGGATTTCAACATAATATTGTTTTGGTGATCTTGTAAGATCAAGCACATTCTAAGCCTTGGGTAGGGCCCACTTGAGGTAAGGAATTATGCTATATTTGTGCATTAGTAGCTAGTTTAAGTAAGTTCGTATTTAGTTCCAATTATCTAGTCATCCTATATGTTTGTTTCAAGTTCCTTGTATGATAGCATTTCAAATGTTATTTAACCGATATGCTACCAGATCAGTTTCTACATAATTAGTTCATTACAATATTGGTGTGCTATATAGTTAGTTTGTTACAATATTAACTCATTCTCAACTAGTACGTAATATATAGAGAAATATGTTGATTTATGAATATGATTTTTAGTGACTATGACATATGAGGTGCCATTAACTAGGTCAAAGATCGAGAATGTTATTGATTCTTTTTGCTACATATTTATATTTTAGTTTAAAATAGAATTTAAAACTATCTTTTGATTACATTCTGTGAAGTATATTAGAACATCCAATAATTGTTATTCGTTAAGATAAAGTCCTTTTTCTATGTATACTATATAGAGTGCCTAACAAATTCCTATCGACTTTGGGTTGATAAACTAAGTGATTTTGTCTTTGTGATCACATCCTTTATTTAGGACAAACAAATAAAAAAAAACGTCAATTATATCCCCCTTACTAACTACCAAAGCCATGATGAGTTATCCCATGAAGTGCAGACACTAAAAATCTAAGCTAATGAGCAGTCCTACCTTTAGGAAATTAAGGGTACGCTAAAGTATTTGGTAATGAAGATGGAGTATCAACGTAAGAGACCATTAAATGATGAAGAACCCAATGAGAATGATTCCTTAAGTATCGTAAGTTGGGTTATGAACTAAGAAATGAAAATGCTACCACTTTCAAGGGGATCATCAAAAGAGGAAATGATGTCAAATCCTAGTTGGTGAACATTGAATAACACATACCATTGTAGATTTGAACCCTTTCAAAAAGACCAATTTCATTAGTGACTAGTTGAATGTTGATACAAACCTATGGTGGGACCATCTCAAGAAAAAAAAATGGATAAAGAAAACCTAAATTGGCATTGGCTCTATAGGTTTTAACCCCATACAATTAATTTGCAACACCAAGATCCTGTGTCAAATTTACAAGACAATTGAGTTTTAAATTCCTAGACGATTTCCTTATCATTTCCAATAAAACAAAATATCATGCACATGCAACACCAAAGAAATAAGATGATGACCAACTAATTTGAAATAAAAAATGATCCACTTTGCTCCTTTTCAATCCAATTCCTGATATATAAGTATCAAACTTTTGATACCATGTCCTTTATGATTTCTTTAACACATACAAGGATTTTTTCATCCTACATAGTAGTTCTTTATTTGTTTTAATCGCAAACCCTTTTGGCTACTTCATGCATATTTATTCTTATAAATCACCATTTAGAAAAAAAATTCTTCACATCCATATCTTTTACTTCAAAATAAAAAACAACAATAAATAAAAGAAATCTAATAGAAGTTAACTTAGCAATATGAGAAAAAATTATCACCAAATTCAATTATCTTTACCTAGAAATAACCTTGCTACAAAGTGAGCTTTTTATTTCTCCACATTTCCTTCTATATTCAACTTCTTAAATATCCATTTGCTACCAACGGTATTTCTTCCAGTTGGAAACTCCACCAAATCACAAGCCTCGTTTTTATTTAAGGACGACATTTCTTATATCATGGCATTTTTCCAAAGTTTTTTATCTCTAAATCCATTACTTCATTAAAAAAAATGAACAAAACTTTATTTGGAGTGTACCTTTCTAGTTCCTTCTTTCCTGAATTGATCTCTTCAATACCAAGGTATGTGGTTTTTGTTTTTCTTCAAATCCTTTTTCTTTTTTAGAGTTTGATTCATTATCCTTCAATTCAAAATTTATCTTCTTTGGTTCTTTCTCGCTTGGTAGGACTTTTTATTTGACAACA
Organism: Pinus tabuliformis; assembly: GCA_031772625.1. Classification (NCBI taxonomy): domain Eukaryota; kingdom Viridiplantae; phylum Streptophyta; class Pinopsida; order Pinales; family Pinaceae; genus Pinus; species Pinus tabuliformis. The sequence goes on along the minus strand of CM062805.1, from coordinate 333,574,744 downwards.
TTTATTACTTCTTAAATATTACATCTCAACTATACAACACCTTTTTAGTTTCTAGGTTCCAAATCATATAGCCTTTCAGACCATATTTATATCCAATAAAGATAGACTTTTCAAATTTCTATCTAGATTACTCCAATTCTCAAACGTGTGCATAAAAATCCTAGCCAAATACCTTGGTATGTTTAAGAGAAGGCTTATTACCAATCCATAATTCATGTAGAACCTTATCATCCAGTGTTAATGAGGGCGATCTATTTACTAGGTAACATATAATGTCCAGTACCTATAACTAGAGTTCATGTCTTAACATAACACCACTAAGCATTATCTTTGCTTGAATCTCCATTATCGTCCTATATATCCTTTTTGTAACTCCATTATGTTGAGGTGTGTATGGAGCAGTCTTATTCCTTGCTATACCACACTTCTTACATAATACTTTGAATGCATTCTCATAGAATTATCAACTATTATCTATCCTCAACACCTTAATTTTCTTCTCTATATGATTTTCCGCAAGAGCCTTAAATTTTTTGAATTTTTCAAAGAACTTAGATTTATATCTAAGTGATGTCATTGATGTTGACAACCATAGATTAGTGGACCAATTTTAAATTGTTATCTAGGTTTTACTACAAGATTAATGTTGCAGAATCTTCTTTCACCTAATTCAAAATTTCATCAAGATCTTATATTTTTGGTGTGAAATATTTCCTATTAAATCTCATTGAATCATTTAGGATTATGGTCAATCTCCATGGTTCATGTTCTCACACATCAACACTTTGGATCCTCTAATGATCTACTGTCAAATCCTTCACTTGACAAATACACACACATAGTCCTTAGCCTCATATGTTTTACTCCTTGTAGCTCATATGACTCTGATTTCGAACCATGGGGAGTTTAGGTTAGTCAGAAGGTCAACCTTTTTTTTGTTTATATGCCATTACTTGAGAACCAAAAGGCCCAACTATGTGGGTCCCTCCCAAGTGGGGTGGTCGAGATGATTGGTGATATTGTGACCCAACTATGTGAGTCCATCCCAAGTTGGAAGGTAGGGATGATTCCCACTTCAATTTTATCTACGATCCAACTATACATAAAATCCATATCCCTTCCAAGAAATGTCAAAATTTCCTATGGGCAATTTGGCACCAAACCTCTATATCATAGAATCAGTCTGACCTGAACACTTACACTCTCTCTCACTTTCGTTGTGCTCGAATCCTTAAATACTTAGTGCCCAATTTAATTTAGAATCAATGTAAAATAATATTGAGACCATTTGACATCAACCACACAAGAATTTAATCACTATTGATAATGTTGATCTATGTTCAATCCAATTCCACTATGTTATTCTTCTATTTTTGCCACTTTCTTAATAACTTCAAAGGAACTTTGTACTCCTTTGTTCTTCTCAATTACAGAGAATAGGAATACATACACAGAACTCACAATCAACATTAACTTCAAATTGTCTTGATTCCTCGTATAGAATCAACTTCCTCAAATGGAGGATTCATAAACTCGATCAATAACTCCAAATTTACACATAGACTTTAAACTCTTCTTATTCTTAGGGTTTTACTAAGAGACTAAAATTCTTTAAAACATTTATACGTTCACAACTATATCCATAAAGCTCATACAAAAACAATATTATACTATAAATTTTATTCATTGAAACAAATTTGTACATACTTATTCAAACTCACTTACTCTCTTGGATTTATTTATCATTAGTTGGTCATTCCTTTCTTGACCATATCTTACATTAATCTTCCATTCTTGCCATCGTTTCCAACCTCTAGATCTAAAATTTCAAAGCACGTATACACAAAACCAAATCACCGAGTGTGTTCTAGATCCTAATCTAACTCCTAGAATCTCTTATGCCCTTCAATCACTCCATGATTTCTTCATACTATCACTCAATACAATCCTATTTAACAACTATCACCATATCTCTCAAATAGAATTCTTTTGTTAGGAATAATCCTCTTACGTCGATTCATTAATCAACTTAATAATTAAAATATTTACATCAATGACAAGACCCATTTTTGACTAAACAACCATAATTTTTTTGAGAGCTAATGCTCCTGCATTAGACTCCCAAAGTATAAAATTGTCATGGCCTCTTGGCAATGAGACCTTCACTTGAACTACTACTTTTCTGTATAATTGAAGTACTCCATTGTTATCATTTGTTGAGTCCTCCAGGATCCAAAATTTGTATTGAAATTTGTTACTCATATCATCATGTTGATGCTCCATTTCCTTTGGTGTTGTTGCTTTAATCTTTCCAGGCTTCCATATCTTGTGTTGGTGTTGCCCATTTGCTTTTTTGATGTAAAATTCCTCAGTTAGTTGTAATTTCGTGCTGATTGTTTTTATTTTTCTATTGCATCTTCTCTTAAATGTTCTCCTCATCAGCATAGAATATTCCTCAATTTTCTCTTCCAACTTCATCGTTAGTAAACTTCATTGTCTATAGGTTTCTACATATATTTATTTGTCATAAGAACTATAAAATTATTATTCCATTATGTAGTTAATAATTCCTTTACAACTTCTTCATTGTCTCTTAAGACAATCTTCTCCTTTTCCAATTTTGATTTTGCATGTTGAATATGCAGTCTTTGACTTATTATCCTTTCCTCCATGAAATTAATCTCCTCATATAATTCAATAAAATCTTCTTTAATTGCATTTATAACCTCCATGCAATATCCATCACCTGGATCTTCTGCCAACCATTCCTCCAAAATATCCATCTCTACACATGTGCTTCCTTCCTCTAGAATAAAACTGTCACTTAACATACCAATGATCAGAATCTTCTCGACCATGCCTTCATGAGATATATCCTCATCTTCTATAATTTCATAATTGTTGGGAGATGATGTTGTTTCACTTTCCTTTAGAATAGAAAATGAAATTTGTTTTCCTATGTATTCTTCACAATTTCCATATATATAACAATTATTTTGGAATTTTGGAATTTCTATTGTTTTCAACATCATCATGTACATCTCTATGTCTTTAATAAAACCTTTGTCTTGGTCCTTTGATGAAGTTTCTTCTACAAATATTTTATCTTGATTCCTACTACAAGCCTTTAATTGGTTATCTTCAACTTCTCTATCAAATCCACCATCTTCAAAATCATTAAAAACATGCTCAAAATATTCCTCCATCTCAGCCATCTCTTCAAAAAGTTGTATTTCTTCATTAATATGCGTAAGCACATCATCCAATTGTTGGTCATCACCTTCCATTCCTGCAAACATGCGTAAATAATCATATTAAAAAACATAAGGCTCCTCATTTGATGCCTCAGCTACCACATCTCCATGTTGATCTGAACTAGTCTAATAGCTCATCAAACTGCCAATAAATTTTTCCTTGACATATCTAGCTTCCTCTTCATCAGAGAATAAGCCTTTTTCAAAAGCATCCATTTTTTACTCAACTACTTTGAGTTCTTCCATCAATCTAGCATACAACCTTTGCCTCAACTTCATTTGCAATGAATGCCATCTCACCTTCTTCTTCTTCATTGTCTAGCCATATCTTTGGTCTTCTTCATACCTTTGTAGCACCTCTACTAGTATACTAAGGTTTAGTTTCAATTCAACCACTTCCCTTTATAATTCCACACCACTCATCTTTTTTATGATAACTTCTTTGGAACTCCTCCTTGTTTAATTGTGACTTTTCTCTGAACCCTTGACATGACTATCAATTGTCATCCTTTCCTTATTATGTGGATTTTCCTTGTCCACTTGTGAGATGCAACAAGCCTTTCATATTTCTACAAAAGTCTACCACTTGTCACCAATACCAAGTCATCCTCTTGGTATCTTCTCTTCTTTTGGTTCTCTACAGTAGAACCTTTTCTCAAGCACCTCTACTCCTCAACTTTCAAACTTGTTGAGTTTTGCATCTTCAACTGCTCACTTCTCTCTTCCTTTAGAAATTTCATTTTACTGCTAGCTTTTGTCACATTTTCTCCACCTGAAATCCCTGTTTGCTCCCTCTTCCTTTATCATACCTTTAATTTCTATAATGCCTGCTACCAATATGTTACCTGCAAACACAATTATTAATGACCAAGTTAATCATAAAAACACCATGCTCATGCTTATAAGATCTGACCAAGATCTTATCTTCAACAATCTTCCTTTGAGCAATTCTTTTCCAAGAATACACCTTCTTTGTACTCTTTTATGAATTTCTTAAGAGTGTTTCATCTCTTTCAACCTTTTGCAATCATTTCACCTATTCTTTGATAACTTTACTTGTCCTATTTCTATTGCAAGATTATTTCTCCTCTTTAAAATCTCAACCTGTAAAACAAATTCTTTGTTCAAATCAATGATTATAAAATATTTATCAGTCAAATTTCATCAAACCTTATTTTCTGCCATTTTTTGTTGACTCCAACTTATCACTGCTCTGTTTCATAAGTTTTCACACTTCATGTGTCTTCTCTTTTTTAATTTTTCTAAGGCTACTTCAATTCTTAACATAACATAACTCAAAATTGCTCTTCTTTTTGTCAAAATGCCCTACTATGTTATGCTCTTTTTATGTGCAAAATTCAGTCATTTTTAACCTATCCAAATTTTATGTACTAACCTACTTCACTTTGTCTCAAGAATGCATCAAGGTACCTTTTCAAACCCTACTAAACTTTGTTCCAAAAATTTCTCCAAAACTAATCCACTTCTTGTCAAATTTAATCTTTATCCAAATGATTTTTTTTTCTTGTAATTGCATTTAAATAACTTCACAATGTTTCATTCAAAATACCTTTCATATAGATAGCAACTGGACTCTTATTTAAATCTTATTACTAGAAACTTCTTGCACTACAACCAAGCTTCAATCCAGCTTGAAATCAATTAAGGTATGGTCTCTTTCACTCTTCAAAAATGTTTCACAACAATTTGAACTTAATAGTGTTTGCACTGCAATTTTGTGACATACACCCATAAATTTACTTTTAAAACCAATCAACCACAATCTTATCTTGAACCTTTAAATTAACAATTCTCTATTTCGAAGACACAAAATAATTTTACCTTCTAATGTTCCTCCAATTGTTTTCCGATTACAACAATCTTCTTTTGATTTTAATATAGAATTCATCCAACCATGAAAAGCCACTTCTTTGTTTGAATTCATATTCAAAACCTTCAATTTTCTATCCTTAATTTCCAGTTAATTGAACAAAAAATTAGCTAACTCAATCGACATCCACACAACTTACCTCTTAAGAATTACCAAGTGGTTGATTCTCAGATCTATAATTTAAATTTTTATTTGACCAATCCTTCTTGACATGTAATAATCTCCGCTATCACATCATACAATTTCTCCACATTTGTCTTTACCACAACTCTAAATTTCAAATATTTGTTGTTCTATTTGGGATCTTTAAAGACTAACTTGCTATACTCATTAATTATAGCAATCTGTGAATCTGTTCAATTTGCAAAAACAAAACCAAACACCCGCCTAAAATCTGCAATTGCCACTAACTATTGCAACATGAATTCTCAATCTGAAATTTCATGTGTAATCTTTAACTAATTTCCTTTTGAAAACATTTTTAATTCAGTCACTCTGATACCACTATGTTGTCGATGACATCGACATCCAAAAATTGGTGGCCCAATTTTAAATTGTTATCCAAGTTGCACTACAAGATTGATGTTGCAAAATATCCTTTCATATTATTCAAAATTTTACCATGATCTTATATTTTTGGTGTGAAATATTTTCCTATTAAATCTCATTGAATAATTTTGGATTGTGGTTGCTCTTCATGGTTCATGTTCTCACACATAAACACTTTGAATGATTTATTGATCTATTGGAAAATCCTTCACTTGAAAAATACACACACGTAGTCCTTAGCCTCATAGGTTTTACTCCTTGTAGCTCGTATGACTCTGATTCTAAACCATGGGGAGTTCAGTTAGTCAGAAGGTCGAACTTTTTTTGTGTTTATATGCAATTGGTTGAGAACCAAAAGGCTTGACTATGTGGGTCCCTCCCAAGTTGGGAGGTTGGGATGATTGGTGATTTCGTGGCCCAACTATGTGAGTCCCTCCCAAGTCGAGAGGTCAGAATGATTCCCACATCAATTTTATCTGCAACCCAACTATACATAAAATCTTGATCCCTTCCAAGAAATGTTAATTTTCCCTATGCACAGGTCGAAAACAAACCTCTATATCACATAATCAGTCTGACCTAAACACTTACACTCTCTCTCACTTCCGTTGTGCTCAAATTGTTAAAGACTCAGTGTCTAATTTAATTTAGAATCAATGTAAAATAATACTGAGACCATTGACATCAATCACACAAGTATTTCATCACTATTGATGATGTTGACTCCTGTTCAATTCAATCCCACTATGTTATTCTTCTATTCTTTCCACTTTCTTACAAATTTCATTTTTACTTCTTACTCCTTATTTGTTCTTCTTGATTACAAAGAATACTCATACATACACAGAACTCACAATCAACATTAACTTTGGATTGTCTCGATCCCTCATACATAATCAACTTCCTCAAATGGAGGATTCATACACTCGATTAATAACTCCATATTTACACACAAACATTAAATTGTGCTAATTCTTATGGTTTTACCAAACTCTCACTCAATCCCTTGGCCTAATTTATCATTATTTGGCCATTCCTTTCTTGACCATATCTTACATTAATCTGCCATAATTTCCAACCTTTGGTTCTTAACTTTCAAAGCACATATACACAAAACCAAATAACTGAGTTTGTTCCATATCCTAATCTAACTTGTAGAATCTCTTTGATCCTTCAATCACTCCATGATCTCTTCCTATGATCACTCAATACAATCCTATTTGAAAACTATCACTATATCTCTCAAATAGACTTCCTTTTTTAGGAATAATCCTCTTACAATGATTCATTAATCAACTTAATAATTAAAATATTTACATCAATGAAAAGACCCCTTTTTTACTAAACAACCATATTGTTTTTGAGAGCTAATGCTCTTGCATCACTATGGAAATAAATCCATGTATTCATCAAGAATTCATCTATAAATGAGACATAGTACATATATTTACCCAAAGATGGAGTCAACATAGGTTCAAACACATCATTGTGAACCAACTATAATATTCCCTTTGCCCTCGTAGTACCAAAGGACGATATTACCTAATTTTTCTTCTCATATAAACAATGTTTATAAAATTTATAATCCACAGAGAAATTATACATGCCTTCTACCGTACCATTACCATTTAGTACTCGAAGTCCCTTCTCTCCTATATGTCCTAGTCTTTGATGCCATAACATAGTATATTACCCAGAGATTGTAGGATGTTTTACCTTCTTCTGGTCCACTCTCAAGAATAATGGAACTATTACGCCCATCACTTATAACGCTTCCTAGTAGCTTATACATAGTTTGTTGGGTGTGGAGCCTAATTATCTTTTGTATTCAAAGGTATTTCCACATTGGACCCTAGTTCATAATGGGGCAGAAACACCACCTGTAAAATATTTGTTGCAGGGAGGTCCGGGGGGGGGGGGGGGGTGGTTGTGACCTTTGGGAGCCCCCCCCCTAGCGGGGGGATTGGGGGCAACGCCCCCGAAGCTAAGAATAGATGTAAAATTGCCTTGTAAAATGTTGTAATTTCGTAGTCAACCTGGGCCGTTCATTAGGCGAAGATCTGATGATAGAAGTTATGTTTAATTTAGGGTTTTTTTCCCTAGAAGGAAACCCCTCGCTATATATGAGGGAATTGTATTGCGTCTATGCATATTGGTATTCAGAGTGAAGAAGAGAGAGGAGATTGAGAACGAAGAGGGAATTACAACGTATCTGCTATAGGTTGTATCTCTTTAGTTTGCTAGATAATATGAAAAGAAGGACTGGTTTTTTCTCCGTGGACTTAGCCCAAATTGGGTGAACCACATATATCTGTGTCTCTCTTGTTTTATGTGTTTCCTGTGTTTATATTTCTGCAATATTTTACGTGTTCCATTTCTTTGTAATATATAATTCTTTAACATAGTTCCAATCCAAACTTCCCTTAAGAATACCATTTCTCCTCGAACCATCCTACTATTAGAAAATCAGAAAGGCAGAAAGATTTTCTTATATAGATAATTAATTTTGATTCTTTTATCTTTATGTTCTTCTTTTATCTTTTAGTTCATCAAGCAATTACCAAAACAATAGCACAAGGATAACATATGTAGGCAGACAGCCAGGGAAAAACCCCTATCTGGGGGAAAACCCAGTAAAAAATTATTTTTTCAATAGTTTCTTGAGATAATCCAATACTCTTGACCTAGACAAAGACTTCCTCCACACCAAGTCATCTCTCAATCCTTCTTGAAGATGATACCCTTCAATCGTTACTTTGACCTAGAAACATCAACTTGTAGTAGCAACTTCGACCCAACAACTAGCAACAAAAGTAGCTTCGACTAGACAAAGAAAAACTTCGATCTCCCTAGATACTCCACTTAAGTGAGAGATAGATGGCCCAAAATTATGATCTTGATGTCTTCTTCCTTCCTTCAAAATTCCACACTCGTTTCTAGCCTCTTTCCAGCTCTTCTTCAACTTTGTATTTCCAAACTTCTTCCTTTTGGATATCGAACCTATGAGAGAGTGAATTGCTCCAAATGAATTCGAACTACCTTGTATATATAGCCTTCCAATGAGGTCGAATTGTCCTTCTTAAAGCTGAATTGATCTCTTTGAGGCCGACTTGGTGTGAAGGGGACAAATAGTATATTTGACTCAATATTAATTATTTTTACATGATTCAAAAGCCCAAGAAGTGTCTCTTTTAATGACAATGACTCTAATGACTCAAAATGTATCCTAGAAGTCCTCAATGGGGACTTTGACCTAAAACATGATGACCTAAGCATGAAACCCATGATTTAATAATTCATGATAATAATAATAATATTTTCTTCTTTCTTTTCATAAATATATTTCATTGTGACTCAAATAAATTTATGAAGACCGAACCTAGTTGCATATTTCAACACTCCCTCTTCACTAGGGAGGTATTCATAGGTACAAGGATCTCAAAAAATATGAACCATAAATAATTTAGGTACCGCAATGCCATGGACTAGATTCCTTGCTAGGGTAATCTATCCAAGGTACTCCAACATTTTAGGCACTCATGATGCCATGGACTAGATTCTTGGCCAGGGAAATCTATCCATGTGGGACTAAGATGGGTTAAAGATTTCAACATCTCTAGGTACCATCAGGCTTACTTGTTAACCATCAACCCAAGGATCTAGGTGTGTATCTGAGGTCATAGCACTATGACCAACACTACCCTCTCTACTTTGGGACCTAGACATCAACACAAAGTGTCAGCCAAATGTCCTCCTAGGCAATGTGTCTTACACACAAAGCCTCAACACTCCTGATTATTCCAATCGGTAGCAAATATCTCTCATGTAACCAGCATCTATCAAACCTTTGAGAGATTTACTTATACAAACACAACCCCAATTAGTAGTAAACTTTCAAAAGTGCATAAGTAAACAAAAACCTTTGGGGTATTCCAACTAAATTTTGTTGCTTCTCAATTTATCATAGTAGGATTTTCAAATGAATCTTGACAGAAGATTCATCAATCATACATATTACTTTCCTACTTCACATGCAACAACATATTCTAAAATCAGATATGGCTTTCCTTATTTCAGCAACCCTTCAAAATACATTCTCCAATTTTTTTCAAGGTATTCATCATGGCTATGATATGCCCTCCCTCTCAACTAGGGAGATTCCTTTAATCCAAGCTCCCTGATAATTTAAGGGGCTCAACTTATTTTCTATGACATCAAAGAATATTTCATGGCTTCCATCCTTATCATCATAGTTATCATGACCATTATAAATTTCTTCAACATGCTTATTATATTAACTTTATTTACGAACATCTTCACCATATTAAAAATTATCTACTTGCACAACTTAGATAGCAAGTACAACCAAATCTATGGAAGCATGAAGTTAACTTATTTCAAAATTATACAATAATGGAAGCATTATAATTTATACATCAAATACCTAACCTTAGTTAGGTTCACAAACAACAAGAAACACATACTTTTATACTTTGACTATATGCTAGGGTTTTTGTCATAAACCCTAGATTTCATCATCAAGACTTCGAGCACTTCAATCAAGAGAACATATTTCATTATATCTAAGGCTTCAATATTTCTTCCAGAGGTATGACACACTCTACTACAAAACATTGCAACCCCTAGAAGCAATTCAAACAAATATAATGCATCTAACAACTTTATAACTCAAATGTTAGAGTTCCACTAGAAATTAGTGCAAGATCCTAGATTTCATACATGAGTCAATATGCTCGAAAATCAAAACCAATCACAGCTCAGATTCAAATTTTAATAATCTTTCATAAGTCTTATATTATCACATTAGTCATCACATATTATATAATTGGAATTATACTAACATTTGGTTACAAAACCCTAGAATTCACAAAATCATCCTAGATAATTAAACTTCGATTAGGGCTTAGGTCCAAACTAGTCCTTTCGGTCATCTTTGTCAGATTCCACATTAGTTGGTGTTGTCGTCGGGTCGCCTGGTGCTGGAGACAGCTTCATCAACCATTGTTGGATCTCATCCAGCTTACTGTCTTGCATAATCATGATAATTTGTAGGTTTTTCATGTCCTTTTTGATATTGGGCATGCCTTGGGCTATTTCTGCCATTTCTCCTGCCACCTGCTCCAGAGCCTTGGCTAGTAAGCGCTTCAAAACCCAGTACACATGCAGGGCTTGCCTGTATAGCATCATCCTACCTCTGGTGTGCCCTGGGTTAGGGATAATATCCCCCCATTCCTCCATCTCTGGCTCAGAATCTTCTTCCATGACGTTGTCTTCCATCTCCTGTATTAGCTGACAAATGTCAGCGTCCGTCCCTTCTCTATATGTGCGAGCAGCTTCTTGGACAACCATCCTAATAGATTTCCTGCCTCGCCTCTGACTTGCTGGTGTCGAGGTTGTCAGAATGCTTCTACCCAGCTGGCTTTGACGCCCTCTGCCTCCATGACCCCTGCCTCTACCCAGGCGAGCCATCTTTTCCTTTACTGCCTCCTACTTACAATTATCAACAACAAACATTAGCTTTCTAGGAGCTACAATCTTCCCATAAGTCAGCATGTCCTTGTCGCTTAGCCTTCCTTCTCCACTCCAGCCTTCCCTATTATTCTAGAGGTTCGATGGTCTCTCCCCCCCTGGACTAAGGTATATGGGCAAGCCCTATGTCATCCTGTCCTCCACATGGATTGCATTCTTAGTTTTTTCGAGCTGACCCTATGCCCTGCTAATACATTCCCCCTGCATGCCTATGCTCTAATCCTCTCGCTTCCTCACCATGCAGACCTCTGCTCCATTAATACATAGCCCCTCTGTTATAGACATTTTTGTGCCTTACAGCATGAAGCATGAAATGTCAATAATCTAAGGGATCCAAAGTCCCTAAACATGTTGTTCCCCCCTAGAGGAACAAGGTCAGCAAACCACAGCACTAAATATCAGTTCTCCACCTGAAAACACTCAAAAACAAGCTAATTCTGGATCATGTCAACTGCTCCACTGAGCATCTGCGCTGAATGTCAACTGCTCCACTTTGTACCTGCGCTGAATGTCAACTGTAATGAAGGCTACCTGCACTGGGCGAGTTTGGCCAAGTGGTACAGTCATTCCTCAAGGTGTCAATGCCCAGGAAGCTTCCAAAATGACACTTGGATCAGAGAATTCGACTGGTGATGAGTAAGAGGGTCTAGATCTCCAAGTGGAAGCAAGAACCTCCAAGTGGACTCAAGAACTGAAGAATAACTGAAGTGGGAGAGGACACTAGTCAGCTTCATGCCAGCCTCAAGCTGACTCATCCTTTCTCCAAAACTCCTATATATAGAGCTCTCTCATGAGGTCTAAGGGAGCTGGAATCTTGTGAAAGTAAGGAAGTGCTGTTGGTTTGAGTATAGAACTATTGGGTGATTTGCTTGAAGGAGGTGAAGAGGAGATTTCTTTCTGCTGGGAGGTGTTGCTGGATTGGGCCTCTTATGGTTGTAACACTCTCAGAACTTTACTGCTTCCATTAATAAAGCATTTGAGGTTCTTCTATATGCATGTGTCTCAATGGTGTATTGTTATACTTGTGTATTTGATTTATTCTAATCCTTGAATCAATTATGAATGTATGCTTCTTGTAGTTTCTCTCTCTTGCCCTTTTGCAGGATCTTTGTGTAGCTGGGCCAGTGAAAGAGCAAGGAGCTGGGAGCAAGCAGCAAAGAGGGAAGATTGGATCAATCATTAGCGGAAGATAACGGTTAGTGGATCTCTTTCTCCTCTCTCTTACATCTCATAAAGAAGTAATCTCGAATAGCTTTGCTTTGATTGTTGCTGAGGTACTATCACCCTTAGAGTGGGATAGGGTCATTCCGTATTGGATACTTTTCCCAACAAAAAATTGGCGACTCCGCTGGGGATCGTATCTTGTTGGTTGTTTTTGTTTTTGCTATTTATTTCATAAACACGGGGAGTACCGAATCGAACTGCATTTGAATCTTTCAAATGCAAAGTAGAGGGCAGCTACTCTAGCTCAGTTTCTGGGCATGTTTATGATTTGAAGAGCTGATCCACAAGGACTCTAAATAGCTCTTAGTGATAGCTTTTCATCCTCCTTTTCATCCCTTAGTGTGTACTTGACTGATAGCTTATGATTTGGCCAAAAACTGTGAATTTTTGAGCAATCTGTGACCCGGAAACTGAGAAAAATGAAAGTTTGTCTCTTCAGTGCAGGTGCTGTGAAGGCAGTCTGCATTTCAGCGCAGTTCCTGAAGGGGCTACCTGCGCTGAAGGTCAAACTGCCAGTGTACTACCTGCGCTGAACCAGTTTTGCCTAGTGCTACTGGGGTTCCCTCCTGTTTATTGCCCTGTTTTCACTCTTGTTTTTGCAGCCTGCTACATGTCAATGTACTTATCTGAAACCAACTTTCCTTGCCACTATTCCGCCTCGGTTGTATAAAGAAACTGTGTTTGTTCTTTGTGTATTTCTTGTATCATTTGCAGTTTCCCATAACGAAAGTGAACTAGTCTTGTTGTGGCCTCTTAGATCTAGACCTGTGATTAAGTGTCATTTTGATCTTAAGAGTTAGTTTATTTGTTGTTCATATCTGATTGAGCTTTTGCTTTCGTCATATGGTTTGAATTTATATATTTCTAGTGTCGAAACAAGTAAATCTTAAGGTGTCTTTTGATTTTGGACAAGCTTGTTTGCTTTCACTTGAAATTGAATTCAAAGTTATACAACAGCTTTCTTTTTGTATCGCACCAACATTAAGAAAGAGAAAAGAAATACTTGCATTGTGCATGTGCATTATGACAGTTTGCATGTTGATTTAAGAAAAAGTGCATTAGTGTGTGCTCTATGATCTGTGTGAAAAGATGTTGTCTTTCTTTTCCCTCAGTAGTTAAGATTTTCAAAGTTGAAAGATTGAAAAGCTTGATTATCATCTTAGACTGCATTTAGGAGTGTTACTATACATCTCTTGGTGATCCATAAAGGAAAACTGCTAAACAAGATCAACCTTAAAATAAATTGAATTTACATAACAACGCTTTGAAACATAACACAAACACATAGAGGTCTAAGCTAGAGACGTGTTCTGGCGTCGTTAAACGTGATATCTTAGCGTTGAGTGGTTGGGTGATTCCTCCACGGTGAAGCGATAAGTATCAATACGGACTTGTGCTCCCACGTACCGTCGCGTATATATTGGGAGACCCCTATAGGAACAAAACCTTTATCCATAGGAAACCGTGTCGGCCGCCCTACTGATCGCAATGCAGTGAACACAACATTCACGAAGATCGACCACTCGTACCGTAAAATGTATTCTGTGGTTTTGCGAAAAGTTTGGCACACCCTCTGCCTAGAACTCTAGAGCAGTTTCTTTTGGCCTTTTTCAAACTCTATAACTGAAAAAGTCCATCCGAGCATTTGTCACTTCGGGCTCGTTAATACATCGAAGGAGACTAGAGTCATCTTTAGCTTTTTCTCGACTCTTAAAAAGTGAAAAAGCAAGTTGTGTCTAAAGCGTCGTTATAAAATTTATTTTAAATGGAACATAATCACCTCCTATTCCTGCGTTGATCTGTAGGTTGAGAACATGGAACGCCCCAACCAAGGAATTCCACATGATGGAAATCCTAGTCCTTTCTCCTCTTGGGGAGAAGTTGGTGCGCCCCACATGGCCACATTGTCACTTCCAGGACTGACAATTGGCCTGCCTATTTGGCTATTCTCAACCAATGTATTTCAGAACACCATGGTTCCTGAACAGTCGAGTCAACTGTTAGATCAGTCTAGAGCTGCCCACCAGCCTTCAACTTCCTATAAATCTTCCTCCAATCCTTCATCTTCGCAAGGTAGAGCCGGCAAAAGCCAAGCTCCCATGAAGAAGAAGGAGAAGAAGGAGAGAGAGAAGAAGAAGAAGGAGCCTAAGGCGACTGGGGGCAAGCAAAAGACATCTGACAAAAATCCACACACAGCACAGACCGGGCCTAAATCGCCATGTGTCATATGTAAAGGAGACCACTTCCATAGAGATTGTCCCTGTATTCCCCGGATACTAAGGGACTGGTCCCCTCGGTTGCACAATCCGGGAGCATCAACCTCTGATAGCCATGTTGAATGCTTACCGTCGACCAGTGAAAGTGAAGGTTCAAGACAAAGAGGGGGAGCAAGATTCCCCTGCAGACTGTGTGAAGGCGATCACGCCATCCACCGTTGTCCCTTCTTAGACGAAGCGAAGAGAGTTTTGGAAGATCGCCCGGTTTCACCGTTGAGACTTCCTCCTGGATACAAAAAACTCGTGCCAAGTCCTTCGTTGGTTGAAAATACAATTGGCCCGCTCAAGTGGTCAGCTGAAGCGTCAGTCATTGAAAATGAACCTACTGAATCCAGACCAGACAAAAGTCTAAAGGTCGATACGGCAGTTGACCCAGTTCTTCCTTCAGAGGTTTCATCCTCAAATGACACCGTCACTGAAGATTCATCTTCAAATGACACCCTCACTAAAGAGAATAAGGATGACACCATCCAGATTCTTTTCATCAACACGGATTCTGATGAGCATCAGGGCAATGCACCCATTCCTTTATCGCAGGAAGGAACATCGTCAGGGTCATATCCGGCCGTGTATTCGGTCCCACCGCCAAGCAACCTGGTTGTATCCTTTGATTAGAACCGACTAGGTAGACCCCGGTTGCCAGCCAGTATACCATTCAGAATCATGGTCCAAATTTATAGAATGGTAATGGCTGGAACTATCATTGATGAAGGGGCATCTGTGAGTATCCTTTCCTCTATTGCTTGGAAAGCACTGGGTTCCCCGGAGCTTTTGCCTGAGATAAGAAATCTCTCGGGTTTTGATAAAGGAACCAGTTGACCATTAGGGATCCTCCCCAATGTACCTGTTACATTGAAAGGGAAGACCGTTCAAATGAACGTGATGGTCGTTCAAGGACCCTTGGATTATAACCTACTCCTTGGACGAGACTATATATATTGCATGGGAGCTATAGTCTCCTCACTCTTTAGAGTAATGTGTTTTCCACACGAAAGAAGAATGGTCAAGCTCGTAGACCAACTTTCATTTCCGGGATCACACATCGCAAATAGTCACATACCAACCCTCAATGGTCTATTCACCCAAGAAATGTCTCCACCCCCAGTCCTCCTTCCCGATGAGTGCGAGTGATTCGGAAAGATGGGACTGGAACCCAGGGGGCATGCATCCTGGTCTGCTTCGGGCAGAAGAAACCTTGGGCATAAGGTAGAATTTTCGCGAAAAAATATGATTAGTCCGTACCCCGTCCGTGGATGGAAGAGGGGTTGTTCTAGAACAGGATTCTTTTGTTAAGGTTACTTGTTTGACAAAGGTCATTCACCATTGTCTACTTCGGTAGACAGTGCCGAAGAAATGTTTTCGTTTGATGGTGTTAACAAAACAATCTTTGGGTAATCAGAAAGAGGCAAGCCTCACCCTTTAAAACAAATGTTTTATCGGATAAGTAGGGGCAGCCTTGAAATTGTACTTTATACCTGGGGGCATGCAAACCTTTTGGAGTGCAAGCTAAGAGTGGTTATTTATCTGTTTTTGGGATTAGCCGTTTCCGAACTTGCATAAAGAAAGGATGAGAGGGAGCATAGCTTATGTGAGGTGCGAGCTCTATAAAAAATGGAATCTTGCAGGAGACTTTCTTATCTTATGACTGGTATATCGAGCAGTTTTACCGCGGAATTTATGCTCGTTAAAAAATAGAAAAGCGAGATCCGAGCAGTTTTAGCACATAGTTCATGCTCGTTAAAAAATAAACATAAGATTGAGCAAGAGTTTCCTCCAGAGTTTAAGCTCATTAAAAAATGAACCTATTCCGGTAAATAACCATTGTGATCGTAAATTTATTAGCCATAAAAAGCCTTGGTCGTGTTTGCACCCGCCGCCTCCATTCCATTTGGCCAATCGTTCACCTCCATATGATTGTTTACCTATTTTGAGGAACGGCTGCGAAGAGTGATCTCACCTAGCCATCCTTGTGACACTGCCGTGATTGGAAAATTCCAACCTGTACCTGGAATCTGCTGCTATCCCTGTTTATCACTCATTCCTCAAAAGACGAGTCTTCTTTGAGCTCTTTTCTCCTGACTCGTAAAATATGAAAAGTTTGCCAAGTTTTGGCCTTCCAGCTCGTTAAAAGAACCGGAAGAGCTATCCCTCCTCTAGATTTTAATCTTTTTGGACCTGAGGGATTATTGCACAAAAAGGTCGAGCGCTTGTTTTATTCGACTCGTTAAAGTTATCGAAAACTCATCCCTTCTGTATTGTTTTATACTTTTTCGGACTTAAGGGATTAGATGACGAAAAAGGAATTTTGGAGTTAACTTTCTGTACCTTTTCAGACTCTCTAAAAATGAAAAGGACCGAGTTTTCCTTGTCGTTAGACTCGTTAAAATGATTAAATAGCGACAAACTTGTCTTTAGACGAGAACGAGTTTCCCTATCGCTAGGCTCATTAAAACATAGCGATGGGCTTGCCCGAAGGGCAGGTTATAGAACAAGCATATGTTATCCTCCTGAAGCTTGACAAAAATAAAGAGGTACTGGTCAGAAATGACTGGGGAAAAATTGGGAGAACCTCAAAGCTTTAATGGTAGCAAGTCGCTCTTGAACATGACACTTTTCCTCCGTATCACATCGGGTTGGGTTGTTTCATTCACCGGTCTCATCACCATGGTCCTCGCCAAACCATCCACATTTGGGGTAATGCTACCGATCCATCGCATCAGTGTCGTTATATGTTCAAGAGATGTTGTTCAGAAAGAGTCAACCGTGTCCCATCCACTGCCATACATTATCCTTCATCCACCCATGATCGCCACCCTGAATCATATTTCACAGATTGTTTTCACCTCCACTAAAATCATTAGCTCCGTTCCGTGTCACTGATGTGGGATTCATTAAGGCCCTCCTTTGACAGATCTCTTCTTGTCGACTTCAGCTCAGTATCCAAGAAGTTGATCTAGGAACACCCCCCTCAGTACTTTGAAGCTTGCATGCCTCAATGGCAAGTTTCTCACTTCCGGCGACAGGTATACATTAACGACCTTCGACCAGAAGATTTTGCGTGGTGTTCGACGCCAAGTCCTTTATTCACACCACGTGAATTGTACTGCAGTACCTTGAGGGTCATTATCATTATCGGTGATTCCTCTCGCGCTTGTTAACGGTTTACATCATTGACCGGTAATCAAGCGATGTCTTTCCATGTTCGACTTCAGTGCAATTCTCACATGGATCGACTTGTACTTAGAGTGAAGATCGAACGAGTTTGAAGACCCCGGATCTAGTTTCATCCATCCGGGCTGCGATATATATTCAGGAAACATAAAGACATTTGACATGTACATCATTGCAGCAGATGATCATCCTACTCAAAGGATGATAATTTCAGCAGAGAATTATCAGTCTATCATCAGACGATCGTCTGTTCTATGTACTAAAATGAATTTATAAAGCTGAGCATGGGAATGCCCGCCTCAGCTAGATCATGAAAGCAGAATGAAAAATAATGTATTGTATTGTATTTTATTACAGGTCACCTCTCAGTGATTGAATGAACTTCGGATCCTCCTGATAAAGCATTTCACCCGATAAACGACCTCATACTTTAGGGGGCAACTGTTATAGACATTTTTGTGCCTTACAGCATGAAGCATGAAATGTCAATAATCTAAGGGATAAAAAGTCCCTAAACATGTTGTTCCTACCCCTAGAGGAACAAGGTCAGCAAACCACAACACTAAATATCAGTTCTCCACCTGAAAACACTCAAAAACAAGCTAATTCTGGATCATGTCAACTGCTCCAATGAGCATCTGCGTTGAATGTCAACTGCTCCACTCTGTACCTGCGCTGAATGTCAACTGTAATGAAGGCTACCTGCGCTGGGCGAGTTTTGCCAAGTGGCATAGTCATTCCTCAAGGTGTCAATGCCCAGGAAGCTTCCAAAATGACACTTGGATCAGAGAATTCGACTGGTGATGAGTAAGAGGGTCTAGATCTCCAAGTGGAAGCAAGAACCTCCAAGTGGACTCAAGAACTGAAGAATAACTGAAGTGGGAGAGGACACTAGTCAACTTCATGCCAGCCTCAAGCTGACTCATCCTTTCTCCAAAATTCCTATATATAGAGCTCTCTCATGAGGTCTAAGGGGGCTGGAATCTTGTGAAAGTAAGGAAGTGCTGTTGGTTTGAGTATAGAACTATTGGGTGATTTGCTTGAAGGAGGTGAATAGGAGATTTCTTTCTGCTGGGAGGTGTTGCTGGATTGGGACTCTTATGGTTGTAACACTCTCAAAACTTTACTTCTTCCATTAATAAATCATTTGAGGTTCTTCTATATGCATGTGTCTCAATGGTGTATTGTTATAATTGTGTATTTGATTTATTCTAATCCTTGAATCAATTATGAATGTATGCTTCTTGTAGTTTCTCTCTCTTGCCCTTTTGCAGGATCTTTGTGTAGCTGGGCCAGTGAAAGAGCAAGGAGTTGGGAGCAAGCAGCAAAGAGGGAAGATTGGATCAATCATTAGCAGAAGATAACGGTTAGTGGATCTCTTTCTCCTCTCTCTTACATCTCATAAAGAAGTAATCTCGAATAGCTTTGCTTTGATTGTTGCTGAGGTACTATCACCCTTAGAGTGGGATAGGGTCATTCTGTATTGGATACTTTTCCCAACAACACCCTCCCCTGCAATTCCCCCTCCTCCAACTTACTATGCATGGCAGAGTGAGTTGCAGACCTGCTCAGACGTGGCCCCTCCCTTGCAATTCCTAGCTTTCCCCCCTCCTCGAACATACTAAGCATGACAGAGTGAAATGCAGTAGGTAAGCCAAAGGAAACATACCCAAAATTAAGCTCGTCCACAGAAGATTCCGACACCCGCGTTGCTCTGTTCTCCTCCTTCCTTCACTGCACCCTGAGCTCTCTTCCTACCCTTGCCACCCTCATGTACCCCTTCCCATATTCCCTATGTCCCATCCCACTACCGCCGTTGTTTCTTCCCTCCTCTCCCCCCACTCTCCTGCCACTTCGCTACCTCGAAACTCCCGCAGGCATGCAGGACGCCACCACATCCATTTGCTCTATGATGAGGGTAGTAGGTGGCCATCCTAGCCGTCCTCTCCCCTACGTTGTCCTCCTGTTCATACTCTCCCCTTTCATCACCCCGATCAAGGGCCATCTGTAACTGTTATCTTGAGGTCGTGTCTTCATGGTAATCTTGGGCAAGGATTTCTTTGAGGGGCTCTAATCTGGGCTCCTCAAGTTGGGGTGGCCAGATACTATCCAGCTTGCCACCTTGTTCATTACTTCCCCAATTAGCTAGGAAATCAGCTGCTCTGTTGCCTTCCCTTCTTACATGATTTATGATCATATATTCAAATCGCTTTATAATGGCTTCCAAATCTTGGACCAGGCTAGCCGTCCTCCATCTTTTCACAACTTTGTCCCAAGTCTTACTGTTATTAAGTTTCCTTATCATGTCAATAACCAGTTGGGAGTCACCTTCTACTTCCAAGTTGTTGTATCCATTTCTTATTGTTGTTCTTAGTCCTTGATAAACTACCATAAGCTCAGCTTCATTATTGCTCATGATACCACCATGGTCTGAGTATACCCATCTTGTTCTGCCTTGGTCATCCCGGAAGATGCCTCCGAGCCCTGCCAGCCCCGGGTTGCCTTTGGAGGCTCCATCAAAATTCAGTTTGATGAAACCTTCAGAAGGGCGAGAGAAATGGGTAGGGCTAATGCTGCTTGTGTCAGGGGGTTTCCACATCTGAGGAGCTACCATTCCTTGATCTAGATTTAGCTTGTTCAGAATCTGTTCTTCCTCAGGTGTCATTTTCCAATCCTCTTGACTCCAAGCTTCTGCTAGAATAGTTTCTCTTATATGACTCAGGGTTCTTTTCCAGACCTGCTCTAGAGGCATCTCTTTGTTTTGAAAGATTCTCCGGTTTCTTTCTTTCCATATCATCCACATATTCATGCCTACCGCTAGACTCCAGGCCCTTCTAACCACTGGGCTCATGAATTGACCGCGCCCCCATTGTTTGATTGTTTCTTTGATGTTATGAGGATCTCTATTTGTCCTTCCAAAGAGTCTCCTGATTTCTTCCCATTGCTGCTGGGCAAAAAGACAAGAATTCAAAAGGTGTTCCTGCGTTTCTTGATCCTGTTTACAAAGACAACATCTGGGGGGACCCTGAATTCCATGCTTTTGAAGTTGATCCCATGTCAGAATGCGACCTTTACCAACAAGCCATAGGAAGTGAGTCACTTTTGGCCACCAATTTCCTTGCCATATTTGTTTCCATAGGGGTGTCAGGGCATCTTGTTCCTACTGCGTGATGAGATTGTAGGCTTCTTTGATCATGAAGGTTCCCTTCGTTGAATGACCCCATCTCAGTATGTCTGGACCTATTCTGATAGCTATTTTCCTTGTCTTCATTTATTTTATATATAGCTCTCTTTGTTCTGTATCAATATTCCTATCCCATTCATCTAGATTTTTCCAAGTTCTCCAAGACTCCTCTTGGCGATCTTCATTCCAGAACTCTCTAACATAGTTCAAACCTTCCTCTTTTGCCTTCTGGCATGTGTTTCTTAGTCCCTGAACATCATTCATTTTCTCCCTTTGTTGCCAAGCTTCTTCCCAGAATTTGGCTGAATTTCCATTCTGAATTTCCCAGAAGGCATGCTTGGATATTATGTCTCTGTTTTGACTGGCCAGGTTCCATATTGTAGAGCCTTTTGGGATTTCCTCAAGTCTTAAGATTTCTTCTGTTGTTGCTAGCATGTTATATTTTTTTCCTCTAGATTCTTTTCCATAGGTCTCCTCCTCCCATCATCCATCTCCACTAGAGCTTAGCCCCCATTACTTGGTTCAAAGTATATGGATCTCTCAAGCCCAATCCCCCTTCATCTTTACTCTTAACCAGGCCCTTCCAGGATATCAATGCCCATTTTTTTTGTTGCTTCGGTCCTCCCCAGAGGAATTTTTTGAAGATCTCCACCATTTTGGTGCATGCACCTTTGGGGGCAGCCATTGCCAAGAGTTGGTAGATTGGAATCACTTGTAAGACTACTTTGACCAGTACTACTCTTCCTGCTATATTCAGGGTTCTGAAGGACCAATTAGCCAATATGCTAGTGAGTTTCTCAATGGTTTGTTGCCAATTCGCCATCTTTAGAGGATTCAAGGCTAACGGGGTGCCAAGATATTTTGTGGGAAAATCACCCAAACGGAAACCCAATAATCTTGTCAAATATGTTTTGACATTTCCGGTAGTGTTGAAGAAGTATGTGCATGATTTCTCCTTGTTGATTTGAGTACCAGATGCTTCCATGAAGAGGTCTAGGATCCCTTTTATTCTTTTTACTTCTCTGAGAGACACTGCGCAAAACAACATGATATCATCCACAAATTGTTGGTGTGTGATCGGAAGGTTATTACCCCATATCCGGAGCCCTTTGATTTTCCTTTCCCGCAATTCTTTTTTGATATATCTTCCTAGCCCTTCCGCCACAATGATGAATAGGAAGGGGGACAGAGGGTCCCCCTGCCTCAGTCCTCTAGAGGCATTGAAGGTTGTAGATGGCGTCCCGTTCAGAAGAATGGAGAAATTCGGGGTGGAGATCATATCGAAGACCCAATCTATCCATCTATTGCAAAAATCGAAGGCCGCTAGTACCGATTTAAGGTATGCCCAATTCAGACGATCGTAAGCCTTAGAGAGGTCCAATTTGATCATCATTCTAGCTTCTTTTTTGGATTTCAAAGAATGCACTACTTCTTGAGATGCTACCAAGCCATCCAGAATTTGGCGACCTTCCACGAAACCTGTTTGTTCCAGAGAGATAATGCTAGAAAGGATTGGCTTAAGTCTTTTGGCCATAAGAGTTGCAATAATTTTATATATTACATTACAAAGAGAAATGGGTCTAAAACCTTGGGGATCTTCAGACTTAGCAGTTTTAGGAATAAGAGACAGGAGAGTCGAGTTTAGGCCTGGACATACCTTCTGGTTTCTTCAAGATTCTTCCACCACGCCCAGAATGTCTTGCCCTAAGAATTTCCATCCCGCTTGGTAGAATTCCACTGTGAAGCCATCTGGTCCAGGAGCTTTATTCTTCTTCATCCCTTTCACGATCTCTTCCACTTCCTCCAGTGTTGCTGCTCTCATAAGAGCTAGATTTTGATCTCTGGTAATCATACTTGGTATCTCATTGCAGATTCTCCCAATAGCTTCTCTTCTATCTTCTTGGGGTTCCGTAAGGAGGTATTTGAAATGACTTACCAGAGTCTGTTCCATTTCCTCATGCTGAGTTAAGCGAAGTCCTTCTTCGTTTTTTATAGAGAAGATTCTATTTCTCTATCTCTGCTGAATCATTGCCTGATGGAAGAACTTTGTGTTCCTCTTCCCCTCTCTTAACCAATTCACTCTTGATTTTTGTTTCCAAAGAATCTCCTCCTGTTTCCTTCTTTCTTCAATTTGGCTTATCAGAATCTCTTCCTCTCTAGAAAGTTCCTCACTTCTGCCTACTGTTATGATTTCTGGTCTAGAAGCCACTGGTCCTTGAAGATGTTCCCAAATTCCTCTTTGTTCCATTTTTTTATTTTCTCTTTTAGTTCCTTTAATTTTAATTGGAAGGTCTGCATTCTGCTTCTTCCCCTTTGTTGGCTTTGTTTCCACCATTCTTCCACTTTAATCATGAACTTCTGGTCTCTGACCCAAAAGGCCTCAAACCTAAAAGGGCGCTTCTTGGGGCTAGCTTTGATGTCAATTTCCAGTTTGATAGGCCAGTGGTCAGATCCCATTCCCGAAAGGATCATTGCTTTAATGAAGATATCCCAGTTTATTATCTGTTCTGATATTAGGAATTTGTCTAGCCTCGAGGCAATTTGGTGTATGCCTCCTCTTCTGTTGTTCCATGTGTGAATCCAATTTATCGTTGGTATGTCAACCAGTCTTTGTTCCATAATCATATCACTGAAGGCTTCCATATCCGAATCTGATCTTCTGAGGCCTCCTCTTTTTTCCTCTATAGATGTGATCATGTTGAAGTCTCCTCCTACAATCCATGGATTTTCTAGGTGGAGGCTTCAGATTTTTCCCAAGCTTTGAAGGAAGATCTTGCGCTCTCCTGGTATATGTGGACCATATACTCCGGTGAGAGGGACCCATTCTTGAGATCCAATATTCCTGAATTTGCCTGAAAGAATTCGAGGAACACTTACCCAATTTTCAAATTGAATCTCCTCTGGGTTCCAGAGAATTGCCAGGCCCCCTGCACTGCCTATGGCATCCTGACCTATTATCTCATAATGCGGCTTAAATTTGCTCATAATATCTTTCAATTTTTGTTCGCTAATATTTGTTTCTTGGACTATCATTATATTGGGCTTATCTCTCTTAAGTCTCTCTTTCAGATATCTCTATTTCCCCTTACTATTTAGCCCTCTAATATTCCATGTTGTAATTATCATTTTAATAGTTTGAGGGGTTGTTGGAATACCTCTGACAGAGGTACGACTCTTCCTGAGTTTACTAGCATTTCTCCAACCATTTGGATGGTCTCACTCATAGGTCTTCTTCCTCGTTTTCTTCATCCCTTCCCTGCAATACCCGTATTTGTGCTTTGTCATCCTTGTGATCCTAACTGTTCTGTTTGATTTATTATGACTACCCCTCTTTTCTCCTTGTATCTTTGGAACATGTCTTTGTATAATTTCTTTTGATCTTCTTGGATGAATCTTTCATCCAGATGCCTCCATTCGTGTAGAAGTCTCTTCATGACTTGTTCCTCTTCACTTCCTTTATCCTTCTGGGAGTCTACCTCCATTTGGGTCTGGTCTTGAGGGTTTTATGTTCTCTCCCCTTCCTTCTCGAGTTCCATACTTGTTTGCATTTTATTTTTCCCTTTGTCTACCTTTATAGGTTCTACTGTTTCTTCGTCACTATCTTCACCTTCCACTTCCATTTCCTCTTCTTGTAATACCCCAAACTTGTTCTGATTTTCCTGAGTTATTTCCTTGGAAGGTGGTTTCTGATTAGTCGGTCCTTTTTGAGGTTTTCTCCGACGAGGAACTTCTGTAAAACCTTCATCATCCTCCCTACTCGCCGCTTCCTCCTTCCTCGCTTCTTCCTTCTTCCCAAGATCTGCTAATGCTCCAGTTGCATTCAAAGGGCATGATTTGAAGAGATGACCGTATTCATGGCATCTTCTGCATCGGAATGGAATATGCTCATAGTCCACTGGTTGTTGCCACACCTCATCGTGGTATTCCACTTCAATATAGTTCGGAAGCAGTTCCGTGATATTCATGTATACACAGATCTTGGCGTAGGACGTATATCTTCCCCTCTTGGTGGTTTCAGCCACTTTGACAAATGTCCTGATTGAGTTCCCAATACCCTCCAGAATCTCTGGATCCCAAAACTCGATTGGGAGTCCAAACAACCTGACCCATATTGGTGTCGCTAACATTTTCTCCTTGTCTGGGTTGTAGCATTCTTCCCAGTGCCTCATAAAGAGACCTGCGTTGTTAAAGAAGTAGGGTCCCTCCTCAAAAACTCTCTCCTTATCTTCCAGGTTGGCAAAAATGACCGTGAAGAAGCCCTTAGCACCTAATTTTAGGTCAATATGCCCTTGGGCTTCCATCTTTGTTGTATCCATTTGGCCAATTCTTTTTCAGACGGCCATGACCCCACAAACTTACAGATCAAAGCATGATCTTTCATATATCCTCTGTATTCTTCGAGTTTTTTGTTTGGGACTACAAACCTGGGTTTTTTCGTCGCTCTAGGTAGGCATCTATTTCCCAACCCCGCTTTCCACCTAGCCCCCATGACCGACGCTTCCTTACCTCGTTTCCCTGTGCTTCCATTCAATCCATTCCTGCTTGTCTCTCCTGCTGCTACATTTTTATAGGAGGGGATCTCCCCCCCCCCCCCCCACCTAAATCTATCATTTCTTTGTCAGCCCCGCCTATATTCTGTCTTCCTTCCTCCAAGTGACCTGTAACTCTCCCTTGTCCTGATTTGGTGCAGGTGGCTACAGGCTATCCCTGCACCCTGTCCCAGGCTCAGGTCCGCCTGAGGCAAACCTTGCTTAAACCCTAACCCTAAACGCTTACCTTCATTGCTCTCCCCTGTCTGCTCTCGACAATCTTCATGTTCTTCTTTTATCTTTTAGTTCATCAAACAATTACCAAAAAAATAGCACAAGGACAACAAATGTAGGTGGACGGCCAATGAAAAACCCCTATCTAAGGGAAAATCCAGTCAACAATTCTTCCTTCAATAGTTTTTTGAGATAATCCAAGACTCTTGACCTAGACAAAGACTTATTCCACACCAGGTCAGTCCTAAGTCCTTCTTGCAGAGGATAACCCTTCAATAGTAACTTCTACCTAGCAACATCAACTTGTAGTATCAGCTTCGACCCAGAAACTGGCAGCAACATCAGCTTCGACTAGACAAAGAAAAAATTTGATCTCCCTAGATACTCCACTCAATTTAGAGATATATGGCCCAAAATTTCGATCTTGATGTCTTCTTCCTTCCTTCAAAATTTCACACTCTTTTCCAACCTCTTTCCAACTCTCATTCAACTTCGCATTTCCCAGCTTCTTCCCTCTAGATATCAAACTTATGAGAGAGAGTGAATTGATCCAAATGAATTAGAACGACCTTGTATATATATGAAATCCATGCTTTAATAAGTCATGATAATAATAATAAAAATATTTTCTTCATTCTTTTGATAAATGAATTTCATTGTGACTCAAATACATTTATGAAGACCAAACCTAGTTACATATTTCAACACCGACAAGTATCCTTTTAGAACACTATATGTACACTCACATTTGTCATATTTCTTACAAAAATCAAAATTTTGGCCAATCCTGGGATGTGTAGAACACAAGGGAGTTAATCCTTCCACCCATGAGCTTCAACTTGACTTTTCCTCATCCTATGATTCTAATTGTCAATTCATTTACTAGAAAATTTCACCACCATCATATCTTTCAGACTCGCAAAATCACTCCCAATGAGAAGTCATATGAAAGGATGCCCTTAAGTCAACCAATCATGCCTCACGATATTCATATGTACTTGAAGAAGCCAAGTACATATCCCCTTCTTCCTTTGAGGAGCTTTTTTATTTTGTAGAAGGTGTATCACTTCCCTTTCTCAAAAATTTCAGATTTACACTATTTCTTGTAATGGCTTTCTTTTCCGCATATCCAACATACTTTACAAATTTTCTTAGAGATTTAGATCTCCCACTAGAGGTTTTTTTTTTTTTTTAATTTCTATTCTAGGGGCATCCTGTTATAGACAAGGAATTTGTGTTATGAATTTTCATGCTTTTCTATCTCATCACCTCCGATAACAAGGATGAGACTATATCATTGAAACTTAAAGTAGTTTCTTTACTACCTATGGCAACAACCAAACTATCCCATGAGTTTGGTAAAGAACACAACAAACTGATACACTTATCTATAGGTTTTAACCCTGTACAGAAATTACCTACATACAAATTCTAAAACACAGAAAATAACAATGCGAGAGCGTAAAATAAAACACATATACACAGAGATTTTCCCCTGGATCCCAAAACCAAGACTACCAACTTGATTTTTCATTACGTTCCTTTCAATGTTACGATATATATTTATACATGCTGAAGCATCCAATACCATGGACCGAAAACCATCGCGTCTAAAACCATGTGCGAAAATCGTGCACAAAACCATAGGTAGGTCTGCCCAACCTAATATAGGGTCCAAAAAAAAAGTTTCCCTGGGCGCTACCCCGGACCCCGTAGAGGGGGGCTGCCCGCCCCCCCTATGACCCCCCTGTTTTTCAATCGGCACAATGAAGGGGTGGCTTCGCCCCCCCTCTAACCCCCGGTTCACTACATAGGCTAGTCATGGAAAGAATAACACAACCCAACATTCTCCCACTTGTTTTTTTCTTTCCACAAGGGGCCACAAGAGAGCTTAGTCATTTATCCAGCCCTGCAACGTCCATTGTTTCTATACACCAAGATTACTTCTCAAAGCTCACAGATTTTGTCAATGCATTTGTAGTATCTTCAAAGTGTCCACCTTTACCAGCAACATCCTTTTGTCTTCTATCATATCCCTCACAAAGTGATACTGAACATCAATGTGCTTTGTCTTTGAATGGTAAGCAGGGTTCTTTGCCAAGAAAATTGCACTTTGGCTGTCACAATCTATCCTTATAGCTTCCTATACTAACCCCATAATTGAACACAATCTCTGCAACCAAACTACTTCCTTGCTTGCATGAGTGGCTGCCATGTATTCTGCCTCCGTAGTTGATAGTGCCACTACAGATTGTTTCTTACTCAGCCAACCGATTGCACCTCCAAATAGGTTAAACACGTACCCACTTGTATATATTCTCTGATCTAGATCTCCAACCCAGTCCGCATCAAAAAAGCCACGAATATCCAAAACTTTGTCCAATCATGGTCTTCCTTGGTAGCACAAACCATAATCACTAGTGCCACGCAAATACTTGAAAACCCGCTTCACTGCTGTCCAATGCTCCTTCCCTGGTTTTGACATAAACTTGCTCAACACTCCCACTGCATGTGCAATGTATGGTCTAGTACAGACCATCGCATACATCAGGCTACCGACTGCACTTGCATATGGAACACAAGACATATCCTCTTCCTCTTCTTGTGTCTTGGGACATTATTTAATAGATAACTTTACACCTACAAGAATAGGAACCTTCACTGATTTACTATCTTGCATATTAAACCTCTGCAATATTGTCTCGACATACTTCCTCTGGTTTAACCAGAGCTTCCTCTTTGCCCGATCTCTTTTAATTTCTATTCCCAAAATATTGTTTGCAGCACCAAGATCTTTCATGTCGAATTTGGAGGACAATTGGGTATTCAAATCATGGATAATTTCTTTGTCATTTCCAACCAGCAACATATCATCCACATACAAGACCAAATAAATAACACGGTCACCAATTAATTTAAAATATACACAGTGATATGCTTTGCTTCTGGTGAAGCCAAGTCCCCGTATAAATGTATCAAATTTTCGATACCACATCCTTGGTGACTGTTTTAACCCATACAGAGACTTCTTTAACTTTCATACCAGTTCTTTCTTACCCTTCACCGCAAATCCTTCAGGTTGCTTCATGTAGATCTCTTCTTCTAGATCCCCGTGAAGAAATGTTGTCTTCACATCCATCTCTTCTACCTCAAAATCAAAAGTAGCAGCAACATATAAAAGTAATCTAATAGAAGCTACCTTGGCAACAGGAGAAAAAAATCACCAAAATCAATTCCCGCCACCTAGGAATAACATTTTGCTACCAACCGAGTTTTGTATTTCTCCACCTTTCCTTTTGCATTTGTCTTCTTCTTGAACACCCATTTGCTGCCAATGGGTTTCCTTCCAACCGGCAACTCAGCCAGATCCCAAGCCTCATTTTTGTGCAAAGATGCCATTTCATCAACCATGGCCTCTTTCTAGAGTTTTCCATCCTCTGAATCTATTGCTTCCTTCACAGTTCTGGGATCATCATCAGTAATAGATAAAGCAAAATTTGAACAAAAAGAAGATGGACTATACCTTTCTAGCTGCCTTCTTTCTCGAACTAATCTTCTCACACCCGTAGTTTGTGGCTCTTCATCTTCTGATTCCTCCTCTGTTGTAGAGTCTGATTCTTCCTCCTTAAGCTCAAACACAATCTTTTGAGGTTCCTTTGTTTGGAGTTCATGTTTAATAACATCTTTTACCTCTTTGAACACCACATCTTGGTTGTACACAACCTTCATTGTTACTGGGTTCCAAAGCTTATAACCCTTTAAACCATCCTTATACCCAATAAAGATGCACTTTTCAGATTTACTATCTAACTTGGTTCATTTCTCCTTTGGAACATGTACATATGCATCAGATCAAAATACCCTCAGATGTGAAAGAGAGGGTTTCTTACCAGTCCATACCTATTGTGAGTCTTATCCTCCAACGCCGATAAAGGTGATCTGTTGACCAGGTAACACGTTGTCTCCATCGCCTCTGCCCATAATTCTTGTCCTAACCTGGCACCACTGAGCATGCTTCTTTCCCTTTCCATCAACGTCTTGTTCATTCTTTCTGCAACTCTATTTTGCATATGTCTATATGGAGTAGTCTTCTATCATGCTATACCACACTTCTTACAAAATTCTTCAAATTCCTTACTGCAAAACTCTCCACCGTTATCTGTCCTTAGCACCTTTATCTTCTTCTCTGTTTGGTTTTCCACCGGAGCCTTAAATTCTTTAAACCTGTCAAAGACTTCAGATTTATTCTTAAGGAAATATATCCATTTATTCCTTGAGAAGTCATCTATAAATGATACATAGTACACAGACTTACCTAGTGATGGAACCTTCACAGTTCCAAACACATCACTATGCACAAGCTCTAATATCTGTTTCTCCCTCTTACCACCAGAGGGGAAACTCACCTGATTTTGTTTCCCATATACACAATTTTCACAGAAATCAAAATCTAGAGAGTTATTACTCATACCTTCTCCCATACCTTTACCATGAAGTACTCAGGCCCTTCTCTCCAATATGTCCAAGCCTTTGATGCCACAACATGGTCTTCTCTCCAGAGACCACTAGATTTTCTACTCCACTTTTAGGAACCATAGAATTGTTGCGCCCATCAACAACAGTGCTACCTTGCAGCTTGTATAGAGTTCCAATCTGAACTCCCCGCATCAATACCAATGCTCCCTGAACCATCTTCCAGGTATCCTTCTCAAACACTTTTTTACACCTGCATCATCCAGCTTGCTTACAGAAATCAGATTTTTGACCAACGCAGGAATATGTAGAACACCCAGAAGTGCTCTAACCCTTCCACCTCGCAACTTCAACTTTGCTTTTCCGCGACCAACGATTATAGTCTTCCTATCATCCCCTAAGAAGACATCACCACCATTGAAAGGATGCACCTGAGTCAATCAATCATGCCTCATGATCTACATGTGTACTTGAAGAAGCCAAGTACACCTCCCCACCTTCATTTGAGGTGGTTTTCGCCTCTATAGAAGGAGCATCATTAGATCCATTTCCTTTTTTAGGAGCTTTAGATTTATAGTCCCTTTTGTAGTGCCCTTCCTTTCTGCATTTCCAGCACACCACCTTTACAAGTTTTCCTAGAGATTTAGATCTCCCTCTAGATTTAGATCTCCCACTCGATGACTCATTTTTATTTTTTCTGTTCTGGGACCGTCCTCGTACAGACAAGGAATCATCATTCTGACTCTCCATATTTTTCCGCCTCATCTCCTCTGTCAGCAAGGATGAGATTATTTCATCAAATTGCAAGGTAGTTGCATTGCTACCTATTGCAATAACCAGACTATCCCACGAATCTGGTAGAGAAAATAGCAAACTAATGCACTTATCTTCATCTAAAATTTTGATATCAATGGACGATAACTAACTTACCACAGTATTAAACACATTCAGATGCTCTGTCACCAAGTCTCCATCTTTCATCCTCAAGTTATACAGCTTTTTCTGTAGGAACAGTTTATTCACCAAAGACTTAGATTGGTACAAAGTCCCTAACTTGTCCCACAAAGCCTTTGTCGTAGCTTCCCCTGATACATTCAGTAATACTGATTCTGAGACACACAATTGTATTGTGCTCTTTGACTTCCTATCCAACTTCTTCCATTTTTCATCAGACACTCCCATTGGTTTAGTACCCAGATCTACCACGATCCACTGATCTTTATCCACCAACAGATCCCCCATCTTGAGTTTCCACAACTCAAAACTCTGACCACTAAATTTCTCGATCTCTATCTTTCCACTGCTCGCCATCTTCTTTCACCACCAGAATCAATCCCGCAGATCTCCCACTGAACAGGATCTACCATAGGCCCGAGCGAAACCCCTCAGCAAAAAAGGTGTCCCCTTGAAGCCAAAACAACTCTGATACCAAATGTAGGTTTTAACCCCGTACATAAATTACTTGCATACGAATTCGAAAACACAGAAAATAAACAATGTGAGAGCATAAAAAATAAATCACATATACACAGAGATTTTCCCCTGGATCCCAAAACCAGGACTACCAGCTTAATTTTTCACTATGTTCCTTTCAATGTTACAATACATATTTATACATGCTGAAGCATCCAATACCATAGACCGAAAACCATCGCGTCCAAAACCATGTGCAAAAATCATGCACAAAACCATAGGTAGGTCCGTCCAACCTAATAGAGGGTCCAAAAAAAAAAATTCCCCGGGCGCTACCCCGGACCCCATAGAGGGGGGCTGCCTGCCCCCCTATGAGCCCTCCGCTATACAATTGGTGCAACGAAGGGGGGACCCCGCCCCCCCTCTAATCCCCCGGTTCACTACGTAGGCTAGTCATGGAAAGAATAACACGACCCAACATTATCTTCATCTAAAATCTTAATATCAATAGATAATCATTGACTTACCATAGTATTGAAGGCATTTAGATGCTTTATCATCAAGTCTCCATCCATCATCCTCGGATTATATAGATTTTTCCATAAGAAATTTTTTATCACCAAGGATAGAGACTGATAGAAATTCCCTAGCTTATTCCACAATGATTTTAATATAACTTCTCTTGAAACATTCAATAACACCAAATCTAAGAGATGCAATCCTATTGTGCTCATTACCTTTCAATTGGTTTAGTCTTTTGTCGTCATCCTTGTTGGTGTCGTACCTAGATCTTGAGCCAGCGACTCATCTTTTTCTACCAAAAAAAAATTCCATTTTGAGCTTCCACAACTCAAAACTCTACCCATTGATTTTCTTTATCTCTATATTTGAATTGTTTGTTATTTCCATTCACTACAACAATCAATTTCATAGATCTCGTATTGTAACATGATCTACCACAGGGTCAAGAAAAACCCCTTAGCTACAAAAACATCCCCTTGAATCCAAAATATTTTTGATACAAATTGTAGGTTTTAACCCTGTGCAATTAGTTGTTGCAAAAAAATTCTTAATAAAACATAAAAGATGTAATGGAAAATAAACACATAAACATAGAGATTTTATCCTAGAAAAATAAACCAAGAAAAATAGAAATATTTTTTAGTATTTGCATCTTTATAGTATTACAATACAATAAATATATCATGTGACATCCATAAATCACCAATCCATATACCCTAGACTATAATATAACCGTAGTTCCCAAAAAATACAAAATCATGGGCTAAACCACCATGAACCATAAAACCACTTAAAATGAAAACTTGACGTTGAAAATGAATGCAAAAAACCACCCAATTGTTTTTGGCAGGGATGCTACCCCAAACCCCCCGTGGAAGGGGACTTCTACTGATTTTATTAAGAATATTAGTTTGTTCTGCTAAGATCCTCCTTAGATTAGAAACAAAATGCTATTCATGTGCTTAAAGATTCATGGGTTTTGCAAGTGAAAATGAGTATTTTTATATTGATTTAATGAGTAATTTAACATAAAATAGAAACTGAACAACAACATATAAATGTACACAATATCACCAAAAGCACATCACCCATCCTAGGCTACGTTTCCTTGGTCTAACTTCAATGGTTTGGGCCTCTCTATTATGCTCAAAATGTGTAAAACGATGTGTTTACAATGCTCAAATGCTTTTGAAACATGCTCCAATGAGTCCATAATGTCCAAACATGGCTACCTAACCTCTTTCTGCACCCAATTTGGTTGAAAACTGGAGAAGTTATGACCTTTCCTAGTTTCTCCACTATTCGCTCTACAATTTTCCCAAAATCTAGCACCAACCCTCATTTTCGCCCCATTTTATGCTAACGGGCCACCAAATCTAGTGGAATCCGGGCAGATTTTTCTAGCCGTTAATTTTGGCTTCGATACCCTTAAATCTCGGAAAAGGGTGGTAAATCCACTGTGTTAAGTGTTGGGAGTTTGCAGGTTCGACCCCTGCTACCTCTAGCTGGACCCTTACACCAGTTTGGTGGCCCTCGGGCTGCCACGTGGCAGCTTATGATTGGCCACCATGAAAACACGTTGACCACACAATAACTTGCCGCTTCGACCACTAACAGGGTGTTACTTGGCACCACCCAATTCACCGGAGATGTACAGTAATCTTTCCAACTCAACCTAGTCACCTACACAGTCAGTTGTACGGATGCACAGTCAGCAGCCGAGTCATCACTCTACAATTTTTTTTATCTATTTGAGAAAACAGATAGAACATGTATCTTGGAGCATACATTGTCTATTTTGCGCAAAACGAGTTACACCATATTCAGGATGACGAGCACTACACAGTTGTTCAGGTTCTGCACCATTCTGACGACTTTGATTTTTGAGCATAATTCTGAGCACCTGATCATTCCTCCCCAATGAAAGCTTTTGGACCCCAAAATATCATGTTCAGTTGCTTAGTGGGTGAGGGTACAATTCCCTCACCTTTTCAATCTCTATGCATTTGACCTTTGAAGGATTTGTTCCCTTGAGCCCTGTTAGTGCCTAGATTTACCTCAGGCTGAAAAGGTAGGATCCAGGGCCAACATCAAACCACGCTCAGCTTGGTAGCTAGCCCTACCAGGTCAGGAGAGGGCTGGTCAATCTCATCAAATGATGATCTTTGGGGCTTGAGATGACTAAAATATCTTCTGATTTTAGGCTACATATATGTGCAAGAGAGTTTGATTTGATAAAAAGATGATTTGTTGGCTCAAAGGGAAGGACACATTTTGGGGTATGGGGATTGAGGCTCAGTTCTACAGAGATCTCGATGGGGCAAGGTAGGCAATCGTTTTGGCACTTAAATTTTAGTGATATGGAAGGAAAAGACAGGTGAGGTGTTGAAGAGGGAAACAGCAATCATGAATCCTCCCCAAACAGCTGAAAACATCAAACAACTAAAGCAAACTTCAAGTAGAGCATTGCACTTTCAATGAATTCTACTTACACTCTTGTTTGTTTAGTTTAGAATAATTAAGATAGATAATGCAAACACATAAAAAAATTCACAATCACAAGTAGAAGTGTTGTACCAAGACAAATTGCCACATGAATCCCAAAGAGTGCTACAAATCCTGGTCTCAATTCCTTATCCAAAATACTGAAAATGAATGTACAATGAAGCTCAAGGCTTTCTCAAGAGTCCAACCATGCTAATGACTGAAAAACAACATAATATAGACAAACCATAACTCATCCTAGCCTCTAGGGGTTGAGCTCACATGTTTAGGAGCTGTTCCAACTAATTCTAAACTAAGAACTACAAATTAGGCAATGAAACAACTTGCCTTTATAAACTAGGGAATTGATTCATTCAGTTGAAAACTACCTTTTCATGGATGAATCTACCTCCATAAGTGAAAATTTCACATATTCACATCATGATCCATCAATGTACATTACATTACATCATAAATTTTCCATTAAGAAGGTGAAAAAGTCAAACTGGAAAAAGCTAGGCGAAAAACAGAGTATACTTGGTCAAACTAGAAAAATTTCCTCTATGCACTGTGCCTGATTCCCTATGCATAGCGCCTGTTTGGAGCCACTTTTGGAGGCCTTCCTGATGTCCAAATGAGCTCTAGGTGTGCTTGCTAGAAATTTCTGCCTATCTACTTTCCAACCCAAGTAGAATTTCTCAATTTGGCCTCCATTCCCCCCCCCCCAAAAAGTCCATTCTCCCAACACTGCTTCCTGTGTGTCAAAATAGGGGCAGTGAGGTCATTTTTTGATTGTTTTTGACCTTTTTGAGGGCTCAAAACCTGCCCAAATTTCTTGGCCATAGGTAGACAAGTGTAATTTTGCATGAAAAATCCAAAAATGCTGAGTTTTTGAGATTTGGAGGCCTCTAGCAAAAGCGAGCGCCATGTGACGCGGCACATAGGGCAGAAAACCCTGTTTTTTGTGCCAAAAATTTGCAAAAATGCAAAAATTGCTACAAATTTCTTGATATTTGGGCTAATTCTTCTCTATCAAGTGCTGTGATGGGTCAAGGAAGCCTCAGCCAAGATCTGAAGACCTTCATCCTCTTTTTGCCTCCTTGATGTTCTCTTCACCTATGCTTTCAAATTCTTGATTCTCGCTTGGCACACTAAGTTCCGGGACAAGTAATGATATGACGAGTTTCTAAGCATATTCTTTTCATTGATTGCCTTCTCTAGCTTCCTCTCCAAGTGGATATTGGCTCTTTCAAGCCATGACTCCCTATCGGCATTGATCTCTTACTCCAAGGAAGTGAACTCCACCCTCCTCCTTCGGGCAGCTTGGCGGTTTTGCCGAATGTTTTGTAACTCCATAACCACCTGTTGATCCTCAAGCTTCTTGTTTCTCTGCTTCAAATACTGTATAGTCCATTGGGATTTATCCAAGTTGGTGGACAAGGCATCAATGTCCATCTGCTGCTCCTTAATGATCTCTCTAAGGTTTGCACTTTGTGGGCCCATGTCAGTATCATCACCCTCAATGACAATGAAATCAGTCTCTCGCTCACCTGATGGTCCTTCCTCCTGTAGAGGCCTCTTGCCTTGGTCCTGAACCTACTGTGTTGATGATGGAAGCGAGGCCCCTTCCACCCCGGGTGGAGATAACACTCGCTTTGCTGCTGCAAACAACTGTCTAGTACCCCTCTGATAGGAGATGAACACCGGCACACTAGCGGTCTCATGGCCCTCATGCTGATAAGAAGGTCCACCTGTCTCATGCCCAGCCTCTGAAGGTCCTTGTGAAGCTCTGAAAAACTCACGAGAGATGAAGTCATCCCAAGTGATGCCCTGTAAACCAAGCTGATGAACGACCACAATTTTGATGAGAGCAAAATGATAAATATTGTTGAATTGCTGTTGAGGGGTCTTGTGCTGCACAAGAGTGGTCATCTTCTCTATGTTTCGGCATATGAAATAAGGAATGTTCATCATCCGTACCCGAGTAAAATGCATCAGCAGCCTGATGTGATAAGCATACAAGCGGGAGAACCGGCCCTCACAAGTGAAATACTTCATGATGAGTTTCATTAAAGGAGCATACTCATCCTTGAGGAACCGAAAAGGAAACATTCTCTTGAGCTGTCTCAAAAAACCGGGTTTGATGTATGGTTCATAGTGCTACCAGTCAATTTTCTGCCTCTTGTTCCATGGTTCTCCAATGTTTGCAATGTCGGTTGCCAATGCAATGGTTTCTGGTGTTAATGTGAAAGTGACACCAGCAAGAGTGGCTTGATCACCATGTAAATGCAACACAAATAAGCGGCCAACTCATGATGAAACTGATTATTAGCAACCTTCTCGGAAAATTCATAACATGACTGATGCTGGAAACAAAAAATGGCAAGAGGGCAGGCCTATAACTCGGCAAGAGTGGTTGGTTCTTCTCTGATATGTCTGCCACCTGTATGAGGCCTCTTGGGTGCATGTCCCTTCGTGGGTGAGTCACTTTGGGTCTCCTCTTCATAATCATATGAAGGATCAGATGCCATAGCTGCTGGTAGACAAATTTCCTTGGAGAAATAGGTGCTGATGTGTCAAACTGTGTTGGACTGCTTTTTGGTGATGTGCTTGACCTCTGCCACCAAGGGAAAACAATGAAATGAGGGAGTATAAGGGGAGGGAAAAATAGTGGGAATTTTGGGACTGTTGGGATAGATTTAGTTAGGGAAATATGGGATGTTATGGGAGTTTTTGTATAGGGTTAGGGTTTGGGGTTTTACATTAGGAAATTTGGGAAAGGGAATTTGGGATAGGGGATTAGTGAATTTAGGGGGTAGGGGAACTTAGGGAACAATGAAATCAAGGGATAAATGGGATAAGGGAGTGATGGAGGAATGATAGATTTGGTAGCAAAATGGTTATTCAAACCCTAGGCAGCAAGTTTCTTAGAATGTCAAATGGTAGGGTTTGATTTTGTGTTTAAAACAATTACCATGCTTCAACCACCATGATATAAGCACAAACTTGGATAAAAACCAATGATGGAGGCTCTACCTGGAAAATCCGTGCGTTTTTGGGCGATTGGAGGTCGTTCTGGAAATTTTCGGGCTCTTTGGCTGTGTGCGCCACGCATCCAGCCCAATGCGCCGCGCCCTCTGTATGTACCGCGCCCGTGTTATTTTACACTGGATCCTGAGGCCCAATGCATCGCGCCCAGTGAGTGCGCCGCGCCTCCTGCCTAGTGTGCCGCGCCAGCAACTTACAGCAGTTCTTTACCCAAACTTCACACTCACTCACCCAAACCGTCTTGCTTTGGTTCTCTTTGCTCTTGGAATAGAAATGAACTTCAAACACTTGGAGAAATGATTTATGCATGAGCTTTTCAAATTTAATTTTTCCAAAACCCACTTTCATAATGTTTTGCAAATGACTTTATTTCAAACTCTGTTTTTTGGACTTTTTTCACCTTTTTGGCTTTGTGATGAACTAAATGACCTGAGCTTTGCTTGTTTTTGCAGGTGTTGGAGCTTTTGGGCTAAGGAAAGAAACCAGGGTGCAGATGAAGAAATTTACAATGAGGGAAACAAAATTTTCATGATTTTTTACAATAAAAGCTAAATACTCTGTTTTTTCCTCAAAACAGAGTTTTGAGGAAAAACACATTTTCGAACACTTGGTGATGAAATTTATTGATGTTGCAACCTCCTCATGGCCTGCTGGTAATTATTGGACATTTTGACACATTTTTTGACGAAACCCTAATGAAACCCTAGACCTAATTGACCATGAAACCCTAAAGACAACTTTTGCAATTTTCGAGATAAAAGGAAGATTGTATATGTTTTTTAATGAACAAACATGAGCCAGCAAGTAGATAACATGAGGGAAACTGTAGGAATGCCACTACCGTCAGATGATCTATGCACCTAATGGAATGCAAATGACTAGGCGGGACACCTAATATGAAATGCAACAAGAGGATTTGATCTCTGACAGAGGGATGAAAATACCGACTCTAACAAGCCCCACTCGAAGATAGTCCACACTTCCGCTTTTTGATGTCCTTGTTCTTCTTTCAAGTATAGTGTCTTATTGAATCTCATCAAAGAATTCTGGAGAAAATTCTTCAATAGATGGAATTTGAATATTATCTCCTTGATCTTGAATCAAAGGAGGCTCATACAACCTTAATTTCTTAACATTAACAACAGAGTAAATTTGCATGTATGAAGGAAAATCTAACTTGAAGGCATTGTTACCAATATTTTCCGAATTTTGAATGGACCATATCTAATTGGTTTTATCTTTTCACCTTCTCCTTGGAGCCTCTTTTGCTAATGTGAAGCCAAACTTCATCACCGACTTGGAACTTGTGATCTACATGATGCTTGTCGTGCCTTGCCTTGTACTTGCCTTAGCTCTTTTCAAGATGTTCTTGAACTCTTTGGTGTATCAATGGGATTTATTCAATGAACTTTCTTTCTTTTTCTATGTCACTATGACCATTAATAGCAACATCTTTTCCAAAAATGAAACCCAAAGGTTATTTAGGAAAGTATCCCAAACATGTCTCAAATGGAGATGTTTGCGTTGAAGAGTGCTTGGCCTGGTTGTAAGCATGTTGAATATAGTGCAAAAGTTCATCCCACAACTTAGGATGCTTGCTACAATACCCACGAAGAAGATGTCTCATTGTCCTATTCAACACTTGTAGAAATTTTGAATAATATGACACTTATTCACAGAGATTATCCCAATTATACACTATTGCGGAATGCATGCATAATACATAACCTCCTCTACGTTGATCATCAATTTAGCAGCATTAAAAACAATGAAACATCAATCGCATGTGCACATTAACACAGTGTATAACCCGGGGAAAGCATACAGCTGAAAACCCCACACTATCTATATATTATAATGATTTAGAACATGTAACAATACATAGCACAATACTCCTCACAAGTACTCAGTACTATCTCCACCTGTTACACACAAACTAGCTCAGATCTGATGCCTCAAATCTCCTCCACTGTTTTCGTGCCTCCACTGCGCAATCCTGCATGAGAATAATGATGAATGGCTGAACCAAACTCATCTTTTTCTTGGCTGAACCACGCAATCCTCATTGGCAATACTCAATCCATGCATGTGAAAAATCTCATGCACAACTATAGTCACAACTGATAGCAATCTCAGTTGTGACTATGGATGAAACCATGCATGCGAAGAGTGTGAAATACAACTCAAATTGTGAAGCAAGTGTCTCACCTTTACATCCTTCCTCGGATCCCTTCTTGGATTTCTTCTTTGGGCAATTAGTAGCATAATGGCCCAACTCATGACAACGAAAGCATCTCACTTTCGATTTGTCAACCTTCTTCCCATCATTGGAAGAACTGGATTTGAAAAGAGAACCCTTCTCCTTCCCCTTCTTCACCTTACTCGCTAAGGCACAGTTCTCCTCATCATGCATGGATGAAGAACTGTCTCTGGTGCTCCGTCTGATCTCCTCTTGCACAAGATCCGACCAAAGTCTCTCCCATCCTGGCAATTTCTCCCGACCATTGATAGAGTCCTGATAGGAATGCCAACTCTTCGGAAGACCAAGGAGAGCCAAGCTCACCAAGTCCTCATCATCGACAGTCACCCCCACACTTCCCAGCTCATCCCCGCATTGGGTGAAATTCGTGAGATACTTGGGCATACTATCTCCATTCTCACACTTAATGTTTCTGAGTTTATCCTTGAGCGCAAACTTCCTTTGGTCGCTCTTGCTTTGGAATAGATCTATCAATGCTTTCCACATCAAGTATGGAGAAGCCTTTCCATGCAGGCTGGACACAATGTGATCCTTCACGCCCTCCAACAGAATCCTTCGACACTTTGTTGTCTTCTTTTGCCAAGCCACAGCTTCAGCAACATCAATAGGTTTTGGGACTTCGGCGTCTATGAAATCCTTCAACCCATTGTCATCTAACACTGCCTCCATCGTGTCATTCCATGCAATATAATTCGAGCTACCTTCAAGAGCATACTCCAATCGCAATCCGTTGAAAGACATTTCAACTTTGACACCAAGAAAACACTACTGCAAATTCAAATTCCACCAGCTCAAAACTCAACTGCTTCCAATCTAAAATTCGTGAGAACAAAGTATTTATCGTACAGATATTGACTGTATGGGCTTTTACTGGATATCTCACCTTCCAAAGGAAGGGTGAATCCAGAGGCTACCTGGCCCAATTACAGACTCTGCCTGAAGAAATAAAATGTAAACACTTTCTGAATAATAGATCTGATGATCAAAAGCTCCGATACCGTGTAGAAATTTTGAATAATATGACACTTATTCATAGAGATAATCTCGATTATACACTATTGTGGAATGCATGCATAATACATAACCTCCTCTACGTTGATCATCAATTTAGCAGCATTAAAAACAATGAAACATCAATCGCATGCGCACATTAACACAATATGTAACCCGGGGAAAGCATACAGCTAAAAACCCCACACTATCTATATATTATAATGATTGAGAACATGTAACAATACATAGTACAATACTCCTCACAAGTACTCAGTACTATCTCCACCGGTTACACACAAACTAGCTCAGATCTGATGCCTCAAATCTCCTCCACTGTTTGCCTGCCTCCACTGCGCAATCCTACATGAGAATAATGATGAATGGCTGAACCAAACTCATCTTTTTCTTGGCTGAACCACGCAATCATAATTGGAAATACTCAATCCATGCATGTGCAAAATCTCATGCACAACTATAGTCACAACTGATAGCAATCTCAACCTCTAACACCTGTCTCCATTGAACTGTCCATGCACTGAGTTAACTGATGTATTCTTTAGTTGCTTTATGAGTTAATAATTAGTGAATTAATTAACAATTAATTCACATCACTCATCACTAGTGTATTCTGCAGTTAGACTAAATACAACTAGTTCAACTAAGTCAAACTGAACACAACTCCATCAACTCCTCAATCAACTCCACCAAACTCAATCACTTGAGTTCTAACTGAAGCCCATCATGCAATAGCTCAACTGACCCATAAGAAAAGCGTATTTCCTTATGACAGCTGCATGTGCCGCATCCGTAGCTCAAACTGAAGTGCTCCAAGAGGATAAGATAATGTTTATAGTCCAATATTATTAAGAGCTAATAATATTCGACTGTTCTATTTTTAGCATGGCAGTCTAAAAATAGAAACCGCCCATATGTCTAAAAATAGAAGTCCATCTATTTTTACCAACATGACCAATCATCCACAAATAGCATCCTGCAACTCATAGACCATGATCCATATGTCTAAAAATAGACTTTGCACCAAAAATAGCCTATGGGCCTACTTAGTGAAGGTGACTCCTTTCCACTAAGCTCCATCATCTTGTTGCATTTTCAACACTCCCTCTCAACAAGATATGGATTATCTGCAACCCCTATCCTGCAACTCTGGAATGTTCTGCATGCAATAGATTTGCCCAGTCCACTTGCTCCAACAACACTTGGAACAAAAACACTCCCAACTGACCACTCCGTTGGGCTAGGAACATACTCTGATGCTAAAGCTCTACCTGCTGCTGATAAGTGCTCCCTCTCTAACATCTGTGCTACTGCAACATCTCCATGCATCTCGCACCATTGCACACCTGTGTGTGCCACCTAGCACTGTGCAAAACACTTGTGCCTCTCGCATTGCTGCAGCCTGCTAGCTATGCGCTGTCCTGGGATTCCCTACACTGTCGCTCTCTCTGCCGCTCTATCCGCATCTGTCTCTACCCAATCAGTCAGTTCCTGTTACTCCACATCGGGGCTCGCGTAGCAAGGTCTCATCCAAGAGGTTGGGTACCTCAAGGATCCTGCCCCTCCTCCTTGGGACAATCACTCTATATCGCCCCACCTCCTACCTGGAGGTATGGCTGCATGTGATCCCTCAGCCCACCTGGCTTGAATTTTCCCCCTACTAGAGGTCTCTGCATGAGTAGATGTCTCTACTCGATCTCCTCTCAGCTTCCCTTGTTGTGGCTACTCCACAACCTCCTAAAGTTGCTGCACCAATCGTGGCTCCTCCACAATCGTCTGAGGCTTCTTCTGGCTCTGCATGTTGAGAGGTAATATACGCTCCCTCTCAACCACCAAGTCTCCATCAGTTGCCTCGCTGCTCAAGGCTTTGCATGCATCTTGAACCTCAAGAGCATACAGGTTCTTGACCTGTGAACCAATATGCTTCACCTGTCTAGTGATGATGTGTCTAAGGAAAACCTTTTCCTTACTGAAGACTACATCATAGCCTCTATCTTCTAGCATCGCGATCGACACCAAGTTTCTCTTTAGTCCTGGTACATACTTGACATCATTCAAGGTAAGGCAAGCTCCATGCTCCCTCTGAAAAATAACTGTGCCTACACCTGAGACATTATACTTCTCATCGTTACCCATTGCTATGAGTATCTGGAGATCTTTCTCCTCCAAAAAACTAAACAAACTCTTGTCACCGGTCATGTGGAAAGAAGCTCCACTGTCAAGAAACCAACCACTTCCCACCATGGATGAAACCATGCATGCGAAGAGTGTGAAATCCAACTGAAATTGTGAAGCAAGTGCCTCACCTTTAGATCCTTCCGCGGATCCCTTCTTGGACTTATTTGGGCAGTTAGTAGCATAATGGCCCAACTCATGACAACAAAAGCATCTCACTTTCGATTTGTCAACCTTCTTCCCATCATTGGAAGAACTGGATTCAGAAAGAGAACCCTTCTCCTTCCCCTTCTTCACCTTACTCGCTAAGGCACAGTTCTCCTCATCATGCATGGATGAAGAACTGTCTCTGGTGCTCCGTCTGATCTCCTCTTGCACAAGATCTGACCAAAGTCTCTCCCATCCTGGCAATTTCTCTCGACCATTGACAGAGTCCTGATAGGAATGCCAACTCTTCCAAAGACCAAGGAGAGCTAATCTCACCAAGTCCTCATCATCGACAGTCACCCCCACACTTCCCAGCTCATCCCAGCATTGGGTGAAATTCGTGAGATACTTGGGCATACTGTCTCCATTCTCACACTTAATGTTTCTGAGTTTATCCTTGAGCGCCAACTTCCTCTGCATGATCTTGCTTTGGAATAGATCTGTCAATGCTTTCCACATCAAGTATGGAGAAGCCTTTCCATGCAGGCTGGACACAATGTGATCCTTCACGCCCTCCAACAGAATCCTTCGACACTTTGTTGTCTTCTTTTGCCAAGCCACAGCTTCAGCAGCATCAGTAGGTTTTGGGACTTCAGCCTCTACGAAATCCTTCAACCCATTGTCATCTAACAC
This sequence comes from Pinus tabuliformis, assembly GCA_031772625.1. Lineage (NCBI taxonomy): Eukaryota > Viridiplantae > Streptophyta > Pinopsida > Pinales > Pinaceae > Pinus > Pinus tabuliformis. The sequence continues at coordinate 333,530,659 of CM062805.1, read as the reverse complement.
CGCCTCCATCCTGTCTTTCCATGAAATATAATTCGAGCTGCCTTCAAGAGCATACTCCAATCGCAATCCGTTGAAAGACATTTCAACTTTGACACCAAGAAAACACTACTGCAAATTCAAATTCCACCAGCTCAAAACTCAACTGCTTCCAATCTAAAATTCGTGAGAACAAAGTATTTCTCGTACAGAGATTGACTGTATGGGCTTTTACTGGATATCTCACCTTCCAAAGGAAGAGTGAATCCAGAGGCTACCTGGCCCGATTACAGACTCTGCCTGAAGAAATAAAATGTAAACACTTTCTGAATAATAGATCTGATGATCAAAAGCTCCGATACCATGTAGAAATTTTGAATAATATGACACTTATTCATAGAGATTATCTCGATTGTACACTATTGCGGAATGCATGCATAATACATAACCTCCTCTACGTTGATCATCAATTTAGCAGCATTAAAAACAATGAAACATCAATCGCATGCCCACATTAACACAATATGTAACCCGGGGAAAGCATACAGCTGAAAACCCCACACTATCTATATATTATAATGATTGAGAACATGTAACAATACATAGTACAATACTCCTCACAAGTACTCAGTACTATCTCCACCGGTTACACACAAACTAGCTCAGATCTGATGCCTCAAATCTCCTCCACTGTTTGCCTGCCTCCACTGCTCAATCATGCATGAGAATAATGATGAATGGCTGAACCAAACTCATATTTTTCTTGGCTGAACCACACAATCCTCATTGGCAATACTCAATCCATGCATGTGAAAAATCTCATGCACAACTATAGTCACAACTGATAGCAATCTCAACCTCTAACACCTGTCTCCATTGAACTGTCCATGCACTGAGTTAACTGATGTATTCTTTAGTTGCTTTATGAGTTAATAATTAGTGAATTAATTAACAATTAATTCACATCACTCATCACTAGTGTATTCTGCAGTTAGACTAAATACAACTAGTTCAACTAAGTCAAACTGAACACAACTCCATCAACTCCTCAATCAACTCCACCAAACTCAATCACTTGAGTTCTAACTGAAGTCCATCATGCAATAGCTCAACTGACCCATAAGAAAAGCGTATTTCCTTCTGACAGCTGCATGTGCCACATCCATAGCTCAAATTGAAGTGCTCCAAGAGGATAAGATAATGTTTATAGTCCAATATTATTAAGAGCTAATAATATTCGACTATTTTATTTTTAGCCTGGCAGTCTAAAAATAGAAACTGCCCATATGTCTAAAAATAGAAGTCCATCTATTTTTACCAACATGAATAATCATCCACAAATAGCATCCTGAAACTCATAGACCATGATCCATATGTCTAAAAATAGACTTTGCACCAAAAATAGCCTATGGGCCTACTTAGTGAAGGTGACTCCTTTCCACTAAGCTCCATCATCTTGTTGCATTTTCAACACTCCCTCTCAACAAGATATGGATTATCTGCAACCCCTATCCTGCAACTCTGGAATCTTCTGCATGCAACACATTTGCCCAGTCCACTTGCTCCAACAACACTTGGAACAAAAACACTCCCAACTGACCACTCTGTTGGGCTAGGAACATACTCTAATGCTAAAGCTCTACCTGCTACTGACAAGTGCTCCCTCTCTGACATCTATGCTACTGCAACATCTCCATGCATCTCGAACCATTGCACACCTCTTTGTGCCACCTAGCACTGTGCAAAACACTTGTGCCTCTCGCATTGTTGCACCCTACTAGCTATGCGCTATCCTGGGATTCCCTACACTGTCACTCTCTCTGCCGCTCCATCCGCATCTGTCTCTACCCAATCAGTCAGTTCCTGTTACTCCACATTGGGGCTCCCGTAGCAAGGTCTCATCCAAGAGGTTGGTTACCTCAAGGATCCTGCCCCTCCTCCTTGGGATGATCACTCTATATCGCCCCACCTCCTACCTGGAGGTATGGCTGCATGTGATCCCTCAGCCCACCTAGCTCGAAGTTTCCCCCTACTGGAAGTCTCTGCATGAGTAGATGTCTCTAATCGATCTCCTCTCAGCTTCCCTTGTTGTGGCTGCTCCACAACCTCCTGAAGCTGCTGCGCCAATCATAGCTCCTCCACAATCGTCTGAGACTTCTTCTGGCTCTGCATGTTGAGAGGTAATATACGCTCCCTCTCAACCACCAAGTCTCCATTAGTTTCCTCGCTGCTCAAGGCTTTGCATGCATCTTGAAACTCAAGAGCATATAGGTTCTTGACCCGTGAACCAATATGCTTCACCTGTCTAGTGATGATGTGTCTAAGGAAAACCTTTTCCTTACTGAAGACTACATCATAGCCTCTATCTTCCAGCATCGCGATCGACACCAAGTTTCTCTTCAGTCCTGGTACATACTTGACATCGGTCAAGGTAAGGCAAGCTCCATGCTCCCTTTGAAAAATAACCGTGCCTACACCTAAGACATTATATTTCTCATCATTACCCATTGCTATGAGTATCTGGAGATCTTTCTCCTCCAAAGTACTGAACAAACTCTTGTCACCGGTCATGTGGAAAGAAGCTCCACTGTCAAGAAACCAACCACTTCCCACCATGGATGAAACCATGCATGCGAAGAGTGTGAAATCCAACTCAAATTCTGAAGCAAGTGCCTCACCTTTAGATCCTTCCTCGGATCCCTTCTTGGATTTCTTCTTTGGGCAATTAGTAGCATAATGGCCCAACTCATGAAAACGAAAGCATCTCACTTTTGCTCTGTCAACCTTCTTCCCATCATTGGAAGAACTGGATTCAGAAAGAGAACCCTTCTCCTTCCCCTTCTTCACCTTACTCACTAAGGCACAGTTCTCCTCATCATGCATGGATGAAGAACTGTCTCTGGTGCTCCGCCTGATCTCCTCTTGCACAAGATCCGACCAAAGTCTCTCCCATCCTGGCAATTTCTCCCGACCATTGATAGAGTCCTGATAGGAATGCCAACTCTTCGGAAGACCAAGGAGAGCCAAGCTCACCAAGTCCTCATCATCGACAGTCACCCCCACACTTCCCAGCTCATCCCGGCATTGGGTGAAATTCGTGAGATACTAGGGCATACTATCTCCATTCTCACACTTAATGTTTCTGAGTTTATCCTTGAGTGCCAACTTCCTCTGGTCTCTCTTGCTTTGGAATAGATCTGTCAATGCTTTCCACATCAAGTATGGAGAAGCCTTTCCATGCAGGCTGGACACAATGTGATCCTTCACGCCCTCCAACAGAATCCTTCGACACTTTGCTGTCTTCTTTTGCCAAGCCACAACTTCACCAGCATCAGTAGGTTTTGGGACTTCGGCCTCTATGAAATCCTTCAACCCATTGTCATCTAACACCACCTCCATCCTGTCTTTCCATGCAATATAATTCGAGTTGCCTTCAAGAGTATACTCCAATCACAATCCGTTAAAAGACATTTCAACTTTGACACCAGGAAAACACTGTTGCAAATTCGAAATCCAAAAGCTCAAAACTCAAGTGCCTCCAATCTAAAATTCGTGAGAACAAATTATTTCTCGTACAGAGATTGACTGTATGGGCTTTTACTGGATATCTCACCTTCCAAAGGAAAGATGAATCCAGAGGCTACCTGGCCCTATTACAAACTCTGCCTGAAGAAATAAAATGTAAACTCTTTCTGAATAATAGATCTGATGATCAAAAGCTCCAATACCATGTAGAAATTTTGAATAATATGACACTTATTCACAGAGATTATCCCGATTATACACTATTGCAGAATGCATGCATAATACATAACCTCCTCTACGTTGATCATCAATTTAGCAGCATTAAAAACAATGAAACATCAATCGCATGCGCACATTAACAGAGTATGTAACCCGGGGAAAGCATACAGCTAAAAACCCCACACTATCTATATATTATAATGATTGAGAACATGTAACAATACATAGTACAATACTCATCACAAGTACTCAGTACTATCTCCACCTGTCACACACAAACTAGCTCAGATCTGATGCCTCAAATCTCCTCCACTGTTTGCCTGCCTCCACTGCTCAATCCTGCATGAGAATAATGATGAATGGCTGAACCAAACTCATTTTTTTCTTGGCTGAACCACACAATCCTCATTGGCAATACTCAATCCATGCATGTGAAAAATCTCATGCACAACTATAGTCACAACTGATAGCAATCTCAACCTCTAACACCTGTCTCCACTGAATTTTCCATGCATTGAGTTAACTGATGTATTCTTTAGTTGCTTTATGAGTTAATAATTAGTGAATTAATTAACAATTAATTCAAATCACTCATCACTAGTGTATTCTACAATTAGACTAAATACAACTAGTTCAACTAAGTCAAACTGAACACAACTCCATCAACTCCTCAATCAACTCCACCAAACTCAATCACTTGAGTTCTAACTGAAGTCCATCATGCAATAGCTCAACTGACCCATAAGAAAAGCGTATTTCCTTCTGACAGCTGCATGTGCCACATCCATAGCTCAAACTGAAGTGCTCCAAGAGGATAAGATAATGTTTATAGTCCAATATTATTAAGAGCTAATAATATTCGACTGTTCTATTTTTAGCCTGGCAGTCTAAAAATAGAAACCGCCGATATGTCTAAAAATAGAAGTCCATCTATTTTTACCAACATGACAAATCATCCACAAATAGCATCCTGCAACTCATAGACCATGATCCATATGTCTAAAAATAGACTTTGCACCAAAAATAGCCTGTGGGCCCTGTTATCACCCCAAGAAACTCACCTAGGTTGCATATCGGTGATGCTCGGGAACATTACAAATTCAAAAAAATAGTTGGATAAATGAAACAAATGCTACATATTCAAGCCAGATAACCACTTCTATTAAGATTGACCCCAAACATGGGTGAACACCCCCAGACTACAAGGCTTTTAACCACCAATTACTCACAGTTTGAGGATAAGGTGATAATGGAGAAGACTGACCACACCAGCAGATGCACAGGACCCTGTGATGGCTGGCTGCAACCAGTTAAAAGGTCTGTAAATATAGTTTCTAATACACAGACAGGATGATAGCTCTCTATGCATTAAACCACAGAAACCCGCATACACGCTCAATGATACATGCTAAATCCTAACACAGAGGTGGGATGACAGCCCCTCTAATGCTAAACATTAACAAAACATGAATCAATGCAAACAGGCACAGCCTGGAACAAGAAAGAGAAGTGGAAAGTGAGCAATTAACAGCAAAAGAAGCTTGTATTAGCTGGAAATGAAGACCAGACGTTGTAGGTTACAAAGTAGTTATAGTCTCCAGAAGTTGAACCTTATAACAGAGTCACCTTCATCTAACACTCATCCCCCATTACATCTGTTTTTTCAGTATATATGGTGTCTCATTACACAATCTCTCTGTTAGCTATGCGTGGAGGAGCCCATAAATGGCCACCAACCACATTTACATTCAGGAGTGGGCCTCTGGTACAAATATGGTTGTGCTGTAAATGGATTTGACCCCTCTGTTGCTCTGCAGTCCTCCTTTGAGCAGGTGGTGTGAAATACCAAAGGAGACGTAACCATTGAATGCACTGATTTGATAAACGGTGTCCTGCTTCCTTCTCGGCTATACTGCTGATTAATTGCAGCAAATGAACATTAAAAGTGGCTCCATTATGACTGTTTTGCTTATAAACAGTGAAACGTTGCCCAAACTGTTCATTCCCGCCCATCATTGCTTCAATCTTGACTTTAAAAGGTTTGGGCATGGTTCAATCATCTATCGGGTCCACCTTTCGGGTTGCAATGCATATCTTAACTGGCCAATCCTCTGTTTCTTTATATTTCCTTATACACAGAAAATGCGCCCAAAACCATTGAAAATGGCTTTGCAGATTTGAAATTTTATAAGAAATGATTCATAAAATATTGGGTCCGACCCATCGGGTCCGAACTCCATCGCAATCGACACCTGCCCAAGGCCTCCTTTGTAATTTCTTTATACAAAGAAAATATAAAAAACATTAAAAACGCGAAGGGCGCAGACCCGAAATAATATGAAATGGAGTGTTGTATGGCCGTCGGGTCTGGCCCATCACATTGCAACATAACTCATGTTAAATCCCGCCCCTTTGAAAGCGCCGATAGCGATATTTCCGCGGACCCGAAAATCTATCAAAAAGGATTAATACCGCCGTCGGGTCCGGCCCATCGGCGATCGCAAATCACAAAACATAAAAGCCCCGATTTCTTTGATATTGCCGATATTGTCGCGGACCCGATAATCAATCAAAAAGAATTCATAACGCCATCGGGTCCGGCTTATCGGGTCGGAAGCATAACATATGTGAAGGCCCTGTCCCTTTGGCAACCCCGATAGTGAAATGCCGACGTGATTTCGGCCGTTGATCCGGATACGCGATCGACGGTCCTCACCAAATCGCCGATCACCATCTCCATTGCCTCTTTTTAAAAGTGTCGATACAATACGCCGATGTGATATTGGCGATCGCTCATCAGAAAGGTCTCCTTTGTCGCTTCCACTGCCTCCCCCAACTTGCGATATGCCAACGCGATCTAGACCGTTGATCAGCCAGATCCAACGGCTGAGATTAAAGCGGATCCTTAAGCTTGTGATTTTGATTTTTGCATGGTTTTGGAGTTTTTTTGCCTCCCGATAATGTATTTCCGCCCTCCCAAGGGCTTTTTCTTTGCAACCATTTCGATCGGTGTAGGCCTTAAGAGAATTTTGAAGGCTTTTGGGGCACTTTGTATCCGTTTTTGGGCATCCTTCTATGTGCAAACAACCCAATAAGGACTACATTTGATCCTCAAATGTTGGATTATGTAGCAGAGCTAACACTGGCTCCTTCTAGGGATGAGATCCTCCCTGTGAGGTCTCAAGAACCTGTAGACCAATGCCTTCATACAAAAACATCTATAAAAACACTTGCCTAGTGTTCATTAGGCATGGAGTCAACTAAGCATACAACATAAAACTGTAAAAGAACTTAATTACAAACATAAAAGCCTGAAAACTTAAACTTCAAAATTTGCCCATTTATAGGGCAACCAAACTGTTTCTCCTGCACTCAGCTCGATTCATCATAGATCAGCAGGACTGGATTGATTTGATCCTCTACCTCAAAGAGTTTAGGACATCTGAGCTTGACAGGTAGGTAGGGATCAAATTTCACTCCCTTTCTGTGTATTTTCCTCCTTGGATGTTCTTCATGGGAGCCTTTGTATACCAGCTAAATATTCGTTTCTGGTGTATACTTGTCTGTGTTATATGTGGTCTACACAACTAATATGAATGGTGAACCACAATGTTCTTGTGCAGGGGACACAAAGACATCATCTGCTCCAGCATCTTTCATAGAACAATCCTCATCCAAGGAGGAGTCCCATGACTGCGCATTTTCTTCCTCTGTTAACTGATAAGCTGCCTCTTCAGTCTGTGTGGAGGCCATCTGAGCAGGTTTCATAATATCAAGACTGAGATGATCAGCTTCAGCCTTGATCATTGAACTATTTCCTGCCTCAGTGTTTAAGGGGTAGCTGAGAGGGATTTTCACTTGAGCAGATAGAGAAGCAAAAGATGATGGGGAGCTTTCTTCTCCCTTCTTGATTACTGGGTTGGGGACCAAAGCAGGTTGTAAAATTGGCAGATCTGCATAGCCATGTGAAGACGAGTTGGCTTCGAGCTCAGATTCTTGGAGGAAGGGACCTGTTGCTGACTGCTTCTGCTGATAAGCTTGTTGTTCTGCAGGTACAACAAACTGACAGGCAGTGCCTCTGGATAGTGCTTCTTCATAAGCAGCTCAGGTTAAGAAGGGGGCACCTTCTAAAACATGGACCTCCTCCTCTTCAAACAACTCTTCTTTCATAACTATATTCTGTAAAAGGGGCCTTACCCCTTCATCTTCATTTGTAACTCTGTTTCTCTGCAAAATCTGCGCATGCTCATGTGTTCGTCTACATGGATCTGGAGTTGGAAAAGAACTGGAACAATGAGCTCCTGCTTCTTCAAAACGCTGCTCAGCTTTCAACTTGGAAACTTCAGAGGACAATAGCTTTATCATCCTGGCCAATTTATCTATCTCAGGCTCATAGGATGATGAGGTTTCACCTCCCTCACTTCTGCATTCATCATCACCTTCAAGTATTTCTGTAGCCATAATATTTTCTTCTACTTCAAAGGCTGCAGCTTGCATATCAATCAAAGAAGTATATCTTCGTTCTCTTAATAGTAGGCAGAACTTGGAATCGAAGGCATTAGAATAAGTAATCATGGCAGAAGTAGGGGTGGGTTTTATTTCTGCTGGCATTCTGCTGTACAAATGATTGAATCTGATATTGAAATCAGACAACAGCTCACTATCTTCTCTCTGCAAGTTCCTAAATTCATCATGATAGAAGAGTAGATCTTTATTATTTCCCCAATGCTTTAAAAATACATCATCTAAAGCACCAATGTCTGCAATGGACCTAGGGGGTAAATCTCTAAACCATTTTCTAACCTCCCCATCTAGGCTTTGAACAAAAACCCTCATCCAAACATACTCTTCATAGATATCCAGGTTATCAGCAAAGTTATAAAAGGATTCGAGGTGCTCCTCAGCTGATACTCCTTCTATACCAGTAAACTTTGGCATGTATTCTTGATAATCTCCTGCAGGCATGGCATTTAGAGGAACAGGAAAGACCAGAGGTCTATACCTAGCAGCAATGATTCTTTCTATTTTTGTGGGAGCTTGCTAGCTTGCCATGACTGAGGTATATGAAAGAATACTGGTAGGCTGAGAGGAATTAATCAATGAAAAGGATGACAGAAATAGAGGAATACAATGGACAGCATGGAAATCTTCTTTCAACTGAGGTCCGAAAGGGAACTGAATGGGTAAGGAGCTGAATGAATCTCTGAAGGTGGCATTCACTAACAGAGATACATGGAACCTTTGAGGCTTACCTGATCCCGGTGCTCCCTATTGCGACATTTTCTTCTACTGAATCATCTTCTCAGGATCGGCCAATGGTTTAGCTGGTATTCTGAAGATATCTTCATGCATGCTTCAGCAGCTGCGCCAGAACTTCAATGTGGAGTCGCCAGACAGATGATTACAACCAAAATCTGTGTTCAAACCTTGTCTGTCATCAAAGCTTGAAGCTGTGTCGTCTCCGAGGGAATCTGAGCTTCGATTCTCTTCTCCCCAGCAACAGCGCCATTTAATGTTATCACCCCAAGAAACTCACCTAGGTTGCATATCGGTGATGCTCGGGAACATTACAAATTCAGCAAAATAGTTGGATAAATGGTGGATGAATGAAACAAATGTTGCATATTCAAGCCAGATAACCACTTCTACTATGATTGACCCCAGACTACAAGGCTTTTAACCACCAATTACTCATAGTTTTAGGATAAGGTGATAATGGCGAAGACTGACCACACCAGCAGATGCACAGGACCCTGTGATGGCTGGCTGCAACCAGTTAAAAGGTCTATATATCTAGTTTCTAATACATAGACAGGATGACAGCTCTCTATGCATTAAACCACATAAACCCGCATACACGTTCAATGATACATGCTAAATCATAACATAGAGGTGGGATGACAGCCCCTCTAATGCTAAACATTAACAGAACATGAATCAATGCAAATAAGCACAGCCTAGAACAAGAAAGAGAAGTGGAAAGTGAGCAATTAACAGCAAAAGAAGCTTGTATTAGCTGGAAATGAAGACCACACGCTGTAGGTTACAAAGTAGTTACAGTCTCCAGAAGTTGAACCTTACAACAGAGTCACCTTCATCTAACACTCATCCCCCATTACATCTGTTTTTTCAGTATATATGGTGTCTCATTACACAATCTCTCTGTTAGCTATGCGTGGAGGAGCCCATAAATGGCCACCAACCACATTTACATTCAGGAGTGGGCCTCTGGTACAAATCTGGCTGTGCTGTAAATGGATTTGACCCCTCTGTTGCTCTGCAGTCCTCCTTTGAGCAGGTGGCATGAAATACCAAAGGAGCCATAACCATTGAATGCACTGATCTGATAAACGGTGTCCTGCTTCCTTCTCGGCCATACTGCTGATTAATTGCAGCAGCTGAACATTAAAAATGGCTCCATTATGACTGTTTTGCTTATAAACAGTGAAACGCTGCCCAAACTATTCATTCCCGCCCATCATTGCTTCAATCTTGACTTTAAAAGGTTCGGGCATGGTTCAATCATCTATCGGGTCTGCCTTTCGGGTCGCAATGCATATCTTAACCGGCCAATCCTCTGTTTCTTTATATTTCCTTATACACAGAAAATGCGCCCAAAACCATTGAAAATGGCTTAAGCGCGGATTTGAAATTTTATAAGAAATGATTCATAAAATATCGGGTCCGACCCATTGGGTCCGAACTCCATCGCAATCGGCACCTGCCCAAGGCCTCCTTTGTAATTTCTTTATACAAAGAAAATATAAAAAACATTAAAAACGTGAAGGGCGCGGACCCGAAATAATATGAAATGGAGTGTTGTATGGCCGTCGGGTCCGGCCCATCGCATCGCAACATAACTCATGTTAAAGCCCGCCCCTTTGAAAGCGCCGATAGCGATGTTGCCACGGACCCGAAAATCCATCAAAAAGGATTAATACCGCCGTCGGGTCTGGCCCATCGAGGATCGCAAATCACAAAACATAGAAGCCCCGATTTCTTTGATATTGTCGATATTGCCGCGGACCCGATAATCAATCAAAAAGAATTCATAACGCCATCAGGTCTGGCTTATCGGGTCGGAAGCACAACATATGTGAAGGCCCTATCCCTTTGGCAACCCCGATAGTGAAATGCCGACGTGATTTCGGTCGTTGATCCGGATACGCGATCGACGGTCCTCACCAAATCACCGATCACCATCTCCATTGCCTCTTTTTAAAAGTGCCGATACGATACGCCGATGCAATATCGGTGATCGCTCATTGGCAAGGTCTCCTTTGTCGCTGCCACTGCCTCCCCTGACTTGCGATATGCCGATGCGATCTGGACCGTTGATCGGCCAGATCCAACGGCTGAGATTAAAGCGGATCCTTAAGCCTGCGATTTTGATTTTTGCATGGTTTTGGAGTGTTTTTGCCTCCCAATAATGTATTTCCGCCCTCCCAAGGGCTTTTCCTTTGCAACCATTTCGATCGGTGGAGGCCTTAAGAGGATTTTGAAGGCTTTTGGGGCACTTTGTATCCGTTTTTGGGCATCCTTCTGTGCGCAAACAACCCAATCAGGACTACATTTGATCCTCAAATGTTGGATTATGTAGCAGAGCTAATAGGCCCACTTAGTGAAGGTGACTCCTTTCCACTAAGCTCCATCATCTTGTTGAATTTTCAACACCACCTATGTTTGACCATCTGTTTATAGATGAAATGTTGTACTCTTTTTCACTTTGGTGTCCATGAATCCCCACAAGCTTGAGCAAAATTCCCAACAAAGTGAGAATCTCAATCACTAACAATGGATGTGGGCAATCCAAAATGCACCCATACATTCTGAAAGAATAACTGAGCAGTCTGTTCAGTTGTAACTTGCTTTTTACATGGCATCAAAATACACATTTTGTTGAACCTATCCACAACTACATACAAATAATCATGACCTCTTTTTGATAATGGAAGACCTCCTACAAAATCCATAGAAACACTCTCCCACAGTTGTGAAGGAACCAGAAGTGGTGTGTACAATCCTAAATTCCTATTGCTAGGCTTACTAACTGCACATAATGAACATCCTTTAATAAAACGTGACACACTTTCAAGCATACGAGGCCAATAACAATACCTTTGTAGATGTGCCACCATCTTATTTACACCGAAATGACCAACAATAAAAGAAGTATGTGCCTCTCTTATGATGTTGACTCTTTCTCCCTGTGGAATACAAAGCTTTCCAAGAAGGTACAACAAGTTATCATGCAAATGATAATCCAATTTCTCTACTTGGTTACCTTGACTCAAGCTTGCATAAACATCTTGAAAGTCATTGTCTAATGCATATGGCTCAACATAAATTTCATGCAAAACAGAATTATGCTTGAGTAAAGTAGCTGCACTAACAATAGGCCTAGAAAGCATATCAACGATTTTATTGTAGATACCTTTCTTATACTTGATTACCAAGTGGAATTGTTGAAGAAAACCCATCCATCAGAAGTGCCTTGATTAATGCAACTTTGATTGAGATTGCAAGTATTGAAATGGTTGATGATCGATGTGAATGATTGTTTCCTTACCCATCAAGTAGTGTTTCCAATTTTTCACACTTTGCACCAATGCATACAATTCCCTGTCATATGTAGGATAGTTAATCATTGCACCATTAAAAGTTCTAAATGAAAACAAATAGGCTTACTATGTTGCATGAGGACTGCACCCATGGTGTAGTCACTAGCATCATTTTGAATCTCAAATCACTATCTCAAGTTTGGAAGTGAAAGTACTGGAGCTGAATTGATCTTTTCCTTCAATGCATCAAAGGTCTTTTGATGTTTTCATCCCCACTGAAAAACCCTTTTCACACTTGTCAATGAATTCAAAGGAGTTGCTATAGAAGAAAAGTTAGCAATGAATTTCCTCCAATATTGGGCTTCTCCCAAAAAAATTCTTACCTCAGTAACTTTCTTGGGTCTTGGCCAATTCAAAATGACATCCGCCTTGGAGGGATCTATTTTCAACTCGCCTCCTCCAACAATATGACCCAAGTAAACTAAATAAGTTTTTCCAAACTCACACTTTGACATCTTAAGATACAACTGTTCTTTCTTCAAGACATCAAGTATTTTTCTCACATGCATGACATCTCCATCACGATATTTACTGAAAATTAAGATGTCATCTAAGTAGACTATAACAAACTCATCAAGAAATGGCCTCAACACATCATTCATCACACATGAATGTAGCATGAGTATTACATAAACCAAAAGGCATAACTAGCCATTCAAACAAACCTTGTTTTGTTTTGAATGCTATCTTCCAAATGTCTCCTATAGCAATTCTAATTTGATGGTAGCCACTCCTTAAGACCAACTTAGTAAAATACTTTGCATCTTTCAATTGATTAAGTAAATCATCTATTATAGGTAGTGGGTAACGGTTCTTTACATTAATTTTGTTCAATGCACGGAAGTCCACACACATGCACCATGTTTCATCCTTCTTTGGCACCAAGACAATAGATGAACCACATGGCGAAGAAGATGGCATGATGATCCCTTTATCCAACAACTCTTGAATTTGTCTCTTAATTTCTACACTTTCCATCACTAACATCCTATACATGCCAATGTTAGGAAGAGGACAATCTTGCTGCAACTGTATCTCATGTTGGATTCCTCTCTTGGGAGGTAATCCTTTTGGTTCCTGAAACATCTCATCATATTGGTTAACTACATCAAGCAATTCAGATTTCAATTTTGAATCACAACCTTTAAAAGCTTCATTATCAACATCATTCTTGGGTTTGATCATTATAAGCACAACATTCTTGCTTGAATTCACTAGTCTTTTCAACTACCCCGCATTAACAAGTGAAAGATTTAGTTTCTTGTTATGAGCTCTCACAATATATTCTACTCCATATTTGAACAAATGGTATTTGTTTTCATGTCTATGGAATATATATTTTATGTCATAGAGGTATGGGCTGCCCAAAACTATGCCACATATATCTAATGGCACAACATCAAGATCCACTTCATCTATGAAATTTGTAGTAATGGCGAATTTCAGTTTACACTTTCTAGTAACTGGAAATTGTGCATTGTCACACACCCATCCAAGTGGATATGGTTTATTATGTGGAATGGTTTCCAAGCTTAAACTTTTGACAATGTTTTCAGAGATAAGATTAGCTTGAGAGCCACTGTCGAAAAGTGTATCAATTTTGCTATGTTTTGAGATCACCCTTATGTGAAAAAGTTGTATCCTCTTCTTTTCATTTTGAGTTTCATTGTGTGAATTTGAAGTACTAGTGCTAGCAATGGATTTTTTTCTTTTCATACCCATGGTTGTAATTTTAGTTTCATCGCCCAAATTGGATCCCAAATCCTGTTGAGTGGTTGCAGTTGTCTTTTGTTTTCCCTTGTTGATTTTTTTTTTGTTTAATTTTGGGATGAAGCTTCCAACAATGAGCTTCATCATGACCCTCTTTGGAACAATATTTGCATGTTAATTTCTCTCCTTTCTTCTTGATAGATGCATTTTTCTTTCCCTTCCCTTTGAAACCCTTTTCTTTTACCTTACCCTTAAATGGATTTTTACTACCTTCTTCTGGAGTGTTTTTCCCTCTTGCCTCAAGATGAGTGGCTTGCACACACACATCATCTAGATTATTTGGATTAAACATTAAGATAGTATGCCTAAGGTAACTGTGTAAACCCCCTATGACCTTCAGCAACATGTCTTGTGATTGCAAATCTACACCTAACATTAGAGACCTTTTTTTGAATTCTTGGATGTAATCTTGCACATTTTGACCTTTAAGTTGTCTAAAGTTATGTCAATTCATGATGGATTTTTTAAAATAAGCTAGAGGGCAGAATTGTCTTTTAATTGCAGCAATGAAATTAGACCAAGAAATTGAGATCTTACCATGTTTTTTAATCTCCTCTTGTGTCTTTGATTCCCACCATACTAGTGATGCACCCTCTCAAGGAAGCTAATTGAATCTTTATGTCATCCTCTTGAAGGTTTTGAATCCTACAATAGACGTCCAGCTGACGAATCCAATTATCAAGCTTCTCTGCATTCACTTCACCATTATACATGGGTAGCTCAAATTTAACATCAAGTTTTAGTAAGGGTGATTTACCAATTCCTTTTGAGGAATGTTGATGAGTATGAGTAAGGGTTGTGTTAGTGGAAGAGGGTGAAGATTCCTGCGAAGGAGAAGATGGTGGAGAGGGTGGAGGTTTACCTCCATTTCCATTACTTCCTCCTGAATAACCTTCTCCTTTGGGAGGTTTGGAGCTTTTACCCTGCAGCCTAGTACTCCTCTCTTTATAAAGGACCTGCACCATCTATGTCATATCAAAGAAAGCCTTCTTGAAGACCTTCTCATCCTCTGTCATGTTTGTAGGTTCTCTTTCATGAGACATGCTCACTGGAGTCTCAACTACAACTTGAGGATAAATTGGTGTTGGAGATTGTGGCAACCTTGCCCTCCTTCCCCTTGACCCAACTTCAATGTTCCAACCAGCTTCCCTTCTCCTCTTTTGAGTTTTAACCTTGTAAGCATGACATAAACTTGCAAACAGTTAAATCCTTCTTGCATAAAACAAACCTAGTTTTATGATACCAAAATGATCTGATTAAGAATATTAGTTTGTTGTGCTAAGATCCTCCTCATATTAGAAACAAAATGTTATTCATGTGCGTAAATATTCATGAGTTTTGCAAGTGAAAATGAGTTTTCTAAAATAGAAATTGAACAACATCATTTAAATGTACAGAACATCACCAAAAACACATCACAACAGGAACATGATGAAGGAGTTCACCCCTCCTGGGCTATGTCTCTTTGGTCCAGCTTCCAATGGCTTGGGCCTCTCTATTATGCTCAAAATGGGTAAAAATATGTGTTCACAATGCTCAAATGCTTCTGAAACTTTCTCCAATGAGTCCATAATGTCCAAAAATGGTTACCTAGCCTCTTTCTGCACCCAATTTGGTCGAAAACTGGAGAAGTTATGACCTCTCCTAGTTTCTCCATTATTTGCTCTACAATTTGCCCAAAATCTGACACCGACCCTCATTTTTGCCCATTTTCCGCTAATGGGCCACCAAATCCACTGAAATCTGGGCGGATTTGTTGGGTCGTTAATTTTGGCTTTGAGGCCCTTAAATCTTGGAAAAGGGTAGTAAAGTCATTGTGTTAAGTGTTGGGAGGTTGCGAGTTCGACCCCCACTGCCTCCGTCCAGACCCTTACACCATTTTAGTGGTCATCGGGCTACCACGTGGCAACCTGTGATTGGGCACCATAAAAACACGTGGACCACACAATAACTTGCCACTTGGACCACTGACAAGGTGCCACCTGGCACCACCGAATTCATTGGAGATGTACAATCAGCTACTAACTCAACCTAGTCACTTGCACAGTTAGTTGTACGGATCCATAGTCAGCAGCCCAGTCAACACTCTGCAAAAAAATTTCGCATGTTTGAGAAAATGGACAGAACATGTTTCTATGAGCATACGGTGTATGTTTCGTGCGAAACGAGTTGTGTCGGATTCAAGACGATGAGCACTACATAGTCATTCAGGTTCCACACCATTTTGTTGACTTTAATTTTTTGAGCATAATTCTGAGCACCTGATCATCTACTCCCTACAATATAACACATATCCAACATGTTCAAGACATGCTTTGAGGAGAAATACCTCGATTAGATATACTATTGAGATAAAGAAGATGAATATTAATCTCTCAAGCAATGCAGTATAACAAAGGAAGAGTATGAACACAAGTTTGTAGAACTAGACAAATATGCCCTTGGACATAGTGAATAGTCTCAAGTTGGGATATTTATTGGAGAACTCTAAGACCATGTTAGAGAAAATTTCAAAATGTTCATGTCACTGGCCTTATAAAAATGATGCAAAGGAATAGACTATGTTAGATTTCAGACTTATGTGGTTTTCTTTTGTATAAAAAGAATTCAGATTTATCCACAGTAATGTTCGATGTTTGTCAACATTTTGAATCCCAAAGAAGATCCATCATCAGGACAACGCTTAGGAAAAGAAAAGTTAATGCGGATGAAGGAGGAATAAATAGTAAAAACAAAAACCATAAATAGTCAACTAAAAAACTAAACAAACCTATAATAATAATAATAATAATGTTGTTATTAATAATTTGTTCACTAAAAACTAAATTATAACCTAAAATAATATATTATTAAATTAAAATGGTTACTAATAACATTATTAATTATATTAATATTACCTATATTATTAATTATATTAATGATGTAATTTAATGAATATTAATTTAATGGTATGAATATAAAAATTAATGAATATTAATTTTGTTAAGAATTTAATGAATGTTAATTAAATTAATGGTAACTATATTAATTATGTTAAAAATTAAATAAGGAAACAAATGAATTAATGACTTAAATTAATAATATAAGATCAATATTCTATTATATTATAATGTACGTCATTATTAATATTAATTATTATATGTTAATATTAATCTTAATTATTATTGATTATTATTATAAGTGAATTATTCAATGAATTCAAGTTAAGGATAGAGGTTTATACCTAAGATGTTGTACCTGAGATGGTCTGGTAAAAATAATTTGTCTGATTAGAAGAAACTAGTTTCTATTGATCTCAATGTCACCATCCTTGTTGAGATTTTGTGAATGTTTAATTATCTCAAGAGTCTCCTTGATCCTCATTTTCTGATAGTGGTTCTCCCTCGCGATGATCCTAGCATCTTCCAAGAAAACATGATGTTTAGTCTTCAATGAGTGTTCAGCGATGGATGAAGTGTGTGATCTTGTGGACGTAATTCGAGATATGCCAAGAATATCTCAAATTAAGGGTTGAAGGATTGAATATGCCAAGAATCTATCTCGAATTACGTGTCAACTCTCTTTTAATCCCCTCTCGTGCACATAAATTATTGAATTTATTAGAGGTATACTCAGTCCCATTATCTAACCTCAACACCTGAATTTTCCTCCTTATCTGGTTCTCCACAAGAGCTTTGAAACCTATGAGGAAACTATGAGGAAACCTTTGCACAAGTTGCGAGATAAACTTCAATCAGGGCAATGATCTCCATTGTAGTAGAGATTGGCTAGAGGATACACCAGATGGATGTAAAGACAATTTTTCTTAATGAAATTATACATGAGGTGTATATCGAGTAGCCACAGGGATTTGAAGTGCATGGGAGAGAGCCTCATCAATGCAGGTTGAAAAAGTCCTTATATGCACTGAAGAAATCTCATATAGCTTAGTATTCAAGGATTGATACCTTCTTATAGTAAATGGGTTTTGAGAAGAGGGAGGTGAATACCAACCTATACTACATAGTGGTTGGGGGAGATCCTCTTATTCTCATACTATATGTGGATGATGTGTTCATTACAGGTGCAAAGAGACTCATAGTTGGTTGCAAGCAAGATATTTCTTAGAGTTTGAAATGAAAGACATCAGTTCAATGCATTACTTTTTGGCATTGGAAGTTTGGCAGGAACTAGGACACAATTTTTTGGGACAAGGTAAGTATGTAGTTGACATTCTGAAGATATTTCAGATGGAGGATTGTACGACTATGTCAACACCTATGATCACCAACTGGAAGAAGTTAAGGGCTTCTAAGGGTGAATTGATGGATCCCACATTGTATCTTCAGCTAATAGGTTCATTGATGTATCTAGTCAACACTAGGCCATATCTATGCTTTGTTGTAAACACTCTTAGTCAATATATGGGTGAACTTAGGAAAGTGCATTAGGTTGCGAAAAAACATGTGCTCGGGTACTTACAGGGTACGATGGATTATGGACTCAACTATGTGAGAGGAGATGGAGTCAGTTTGACTAGATATACAAATTTTGATTGCACAAGCATTGTAGTGGATAGAAAAAGCACTTTTAGGTGTTGTTTCAGTTTGGGCTCGGTAGTTGTGTCATGGCTCAGCAGGAAATAAAAGTTATTGGCACTGGTTCTACAAAGGTGGAATATATGGAAGTTAGTTAGGAAATTTGTGAGGCCATATGGCTTCACAAGTTATTAATTGATTTATTAGATCAAGGGTTGAAATGTGCAGTTATTTACTATGATAATTAGAGTTGCATAAAACTCTCAGAGAATCTGGTATTTCATGATAGGTCGAAACACATTGATATTAGATACCACTTCATCTGGCACTATGTTCATATCCATGATGAGTAGGTAGAAAACATTCTCATAAAGTCTTTGAAAAAAGACAAGTTTGTATTTTTCAGGGACAAGTTGGAAGTGGTGAAGAACACTTTCCTCACTAAGAGGGAGAGTTGAAAAAGTTAGCTTAAACAAGTGTCTTCCATATTGACTTGGTGTTTGTGGAAGAACGTCCAAAGTGGACCCTAAGGCATTAACTTTATGTGATATAAAGTTAAAGTGACTTTTTTATGCATCATTAATTAACAAAGTTCTGTTAATGAGCAATTATAACACAATCGTTGATTTTAATGTCTAGGACTCAATCTGAGGCATTAGGTCTTAGGGTTAGTTACAATTGTTTTAATGAGACATAAAAAGGAGATCCAAAGGAAAAGGCACATCATTATTCATTTTGTCATTTTGAGGAGAGAGAGGTGAGAAGAAGCATTGAAGTAAAAAGAGTAGCAGCACGAGTTCCAAGAGACTTGGCACACAAACCTAGGAGAACAATGTAGCACATCGCACAGAAATCGAGCCTATTTGAATGCAAAAATTTTGAGATTGTTGAATGCATAGATATTGAGGCACTATGCATAGAAATTGAGGTTGATTGACTACATAGATTTCGACGTTGTTGACTACACATAAATCAGGCATAGTTGATAGAAATCGAGGCTAATTGAATACACATGTTTCAAGGTTGTTGACTGCATAAAAATTGAGGCACAATGCATATAACTTGAGGTTGATTGACTGCATAGATTTCGAGGCTATTGACAGCACAAAAAATGATGCACCTTGCACAGAAATCAAGACTAATTGACATCACATATTTCAAGGATTCTGACACAAAATGAGATAAGTATTACATTTGTTGGCCTGAAAATTTTGCAGTAAACTCATTTTCTCATGAGCCTTAATAAATTTCTCTCTAATGGTTTTCATTTCAGGGTTTTTCGAAGGACATTTCCCAAAAAATAATGATATTCTAAGTTTCCTCTCAACATTTTAAGTAAATGATTCATTGTGTTTTCTTTCATAGTTCAGTATTGAATACATTTGTGAATGGGCATTAAACCCTGACTAGCATGACACTGAGAAACTTATTTCAAATTGAAAACCAATGATTGGGTCAAGTAAAACTTACACATGTCCTAGAGCTTAAGAATCCTAGAAAAAGGGAAAACTTGAGAAAATTGCCTTTAAAGTTAACTAGCGAAAAAGGGCTCAAGGAAAAGCACTACAATTTATTTTTATCTTATTCTTGACACTTATAATTTGAACCTTTAGCCTAATTTCACCCTTGCATAAAACAAGGAAGGCAAAGAGCCATATATTTGAATGATGTTACAAAAGGAATGTTTACTTTAGGGAGGGTTGGAAAACCTAAGAGATAATGTATTGAGGTTTTACCATTTTTTATGCAAGTAACCTATGATTTGAATTGTATACTTGGTAGAGAAAATTATTGGTTGCTCTAACCCAGGTTGAGAAAATTAAGAGGTTAGGAGAGTAATACCCATTGATGGGGTACTAAGGCTCATTTTGTGCATAGCTACTTTTTATATTCTTTTTGAACCCTTGAGACAACATTGTTAAGCGTGACTACATGCACTAAAGGAAAGGGTGGTAGGAAGATCCTTCTAGAGGGACATCATTGCCAAATGTAGTTGTGATCACCAAGGGTGATGATGGTAGTAAGACCCTTGCGCACACCATAACATGAGGGGTTTTGGAGGTGTAGACCAAGAGTGTATCCACCACACTAAGTTTGATTAGTTAGAGTTTGATTTGTGATCATCCTTTGGGGTTGTGTACTATTCGCAGAGAGTTTTTGTGCCCTAAGTTCTTCACCTTATTGAGCTTGAACTCTACTCTAGAGGGAAACACATCTGAAAGCAATTGCATTAATTGGGTGCAAAATCAACCCTTAGGTGTTGTTTCCCCCTTTTGATTGACAATTGGATCATGATATTCAAGAGCATTGATTAGAACAACACTTGGACTTCAATAAACTAAGGATTACAAGTACTTATTGTAGTGTTTTAAATTGTGTCCTAGTAGTTATAATGATTAATTGTGAGATAGTTATATACTTCAATAAACTAAGGATTACAAGTACTTATTGTCATGTTTTAAATTGTGTCCTAGTAGTTATAATGATTAATTGTGAAATAGTTATATACATTATATAATCTTGACACGTTTTCCATGTTTTATATATTCATTGGATTTATACTTTGTTTAATTTTAATCCAATATTTTTTATTGTAATATAAAAATAAATTGTTGTTCTAATAACATGCATTAAACTAATTAAATTGAAACTTTAAAGTGCGTGAGTAAATTGTTAAAGAACATATACTTTGTAATTGGAGATAAAAGGTGAAGTGTCTATACTTTTTCGTAAACAAATATAACCAAAATAAAATGGAATATCTTTTAATAAGATCTTAACTTTAAAGAAATTAGCAATCTTGAATGGAAAAGAAAACTTGCCATAATGCAAGGTACATGCATAGTATTTTTTTCTTGTCATGGAGCATACAAATTAGACTTCGCACTATATGTTTTATGGAGATTGGAAATGGAACATGTACCTGTATTTCCTAATCCCATTAAATGTGATACGAAATAGCGCAAACCATTAGCCCAAACAATGGGGCATAGTTCCCATTATTTGATGTTACACAACAGACTACCCAAACACACTAACATAACCTAAAAGCCTACCAAAAATGGAGCCTTAGACAAAGCACACATGAATTCAACAATCAGAAGATGTGGAAGTGTAAATGAATTGAACCTTGAAAGTTTCAGTGTCCCTCACCTCTCAATTCAATCGAACCCCTTAAATTATTAACACATTCAAGTGTCCATTATAACATGCTTCAAAGGATTCTTGCAATTGAATCCATTAGTCATGGAAAAATTTCAATGCAAAAACTTCAATGTAACATACATGTGGTACTATCATGTAAAGGTATTCAAAAGTTATTGTAGTAGTGGAAAAAACTAAGCTTTCGTGACACTGGGAGAATTAGGCCCACAACATGGAATGAGCTACATATTTCTAAAAATATGCTTCATTCATATTCAAGATAAAATCAAGATTGCATTTAAAAAACAAAAAAACCTAACATTTCAATATATCATATTTTATCAATTTAACTTTGACATAATTTAATTTATATAAGGCTTATATTATGGATTGGTTCTTGTGAGGCAACTCACTTAAAATTTATAACATAAGCACAATGTATAAATTAAGGGTAATTGTTGGCATCACATTGCATCAACCAACATACCACATGATGAATTAATGCCAAATGGCATTCTCTATAAGTATGCTCTAAAATAAATATACATTCATTTTATGTCACTTCGATGTTAGTGCTTTTTAGTGCGCAGTTTTAAATTATCATACGAGTGAAACCATGATTGAATAGAATGAGAAGATCAAAAAATCATTAGCAGGTATTGTGGACCTTTCAAGTCACAATTGAGAATGTGATTGCTTAATAAGCTAAGAATTGTCTTTGAGCACTCAGTGTCACCATTTTAAATTCAAATATGATTTAATATTATATCATACTAGATCCATCTTAACTTTAGATCTATCCAGTGTTGAGTGAATCAAATCTCTTTATATGTATATCTATCTTTTAGAGTGAAAATATTTGAGATATGCATCTAAAGAGATTTTATCCCTCTCAGCGCTTGATAGATCCAGAGTTCAAATGGCTCTAGATTGGTTTAATTTCGCCCTTTAAAAGACTATATTCCACATGAATACCATGGGTCATTTTTATTTTTGTTATTATTTTATTTTTATAAGGTTATTTTTATTTCTATTTTTTTTACTCAATTAAAATGATTACATCATATTACGTTAATCTTTTTATTTAATTTTATTTTTATTTTTATGTAATTTGACTTAGTCAAAATGTTAAACATTACATTACAACATCTCTACCATACTAGGTTGGAACGTAGCCTTATAAATAAAATGACTAGTAAGTATCAAAATGCTTATCTCATATTGTCAAAATTAATGAAAAAAATATATAAATTATAACTTTATTTTAAATTATTATTATTAATAATTATAAAAAAATTAATACGAGTTAAACATGTATACATTTAGAAAAATATGTAACAAGATTTTTAATGGAGATTCAGCAGCACTTTACCATAGAGATTTTAAATAAGTTGTTACAATACCATGGGCCAACACCATAGCGTCCACATGCCCCCACATGCCCAAAAAATCATGCCCCGTGTTCATATACATTTTTTAGTTTATCAATTTAATTAGGGGAACATAACTACATTTTTTAATTTATCAATTTAATTAGAAGGAAATAACTACTTTTGAGATAAATCTCAACCTTTCATTTGTCATTACTATTAAGAATATTCTAGAGGTTAAATTCATACCATCTACCTAATAATTAATCTACCTAATAATTATTGATAATTTAATTATAACTTTGAAAACCCAATTCCAAAATAAACACCCATGGATGTAATTAGTGATACCCTAATACCAACATATTCCATAAGACTGAAAATCGATCATTGGGCATACATTTAGACATAACATGAGAATAAAACTAGAATGCCTAACCATCATGGAAAATTAGCCACTATTCAATAAAATAAAGGAAAAAATGGGTTGTGGAACAGAATATTCACTCGTACAGGAGACCTTTTGTAGAGCATAAAGCAAATTAGCAGAAAAACAATGCAAACTCGATACAACTATTCAAGGGGATGCAAACAAATAAACAGATAAGCAGAGTGGAATGTTCATCAAGTTTCCCAAGCAGAGATTAATTTTAGCCAAGCCTGCAATAGATTGTTTCCCTCATAAAACGTGCGATTCCTGCTTAGCCTGCTTAGCAGTTTGGTCCATGAAATTTTTCAATATTTCAAGAATTCATGAAATTTTTCAATATTTCAAGAATTCATCACATCTGTCAAACTATGAAACATATACAAAATATGAGAATCTACTGCAGGACTCTTACAAGTTCACACCATTTTCTTCCAATCTCAAATCTGGAGTAATCTCCATGTGATACCAAGGCATTATCAACTGTCTGTCACGGTTGTTTGCAATTGCCAAAGTGACCCAAGGAGGGTTATGATCAAATCCTCTCAAGGAGAAAATCCGGCACTAAAACAAAAAGTAATAGTTTACGGATAAAGTTTAACAAACTCCTAAATTACACCATAAGTCTACTAGTTTAGTCTTTATTCATCGGAAGGTATTCTTCAGTTGGAATACCACATTCTTGGATGCCTATTGCACCCATGCCACCTGTTAAGGAACTATCACACGCATTGCAAGGCTTTCTCTCAGATTCAGACCTTTCTTTCTCATCCTCTTCATCTACTTCATTGAAAGCTGAGCTCTGGCGCTGTAATTCTCTGATCTTTCGAAATTCATCATAATGTGCTCGCCTGTGCTCTCGGAAACTCAATTTTTTTCTATAAGATTCAGAATCTGATAAACATTTAAAACAACAATATAAGTAAACAGGAAATCTAATGTTTCTAGACAATCCACAAATAGTAAAAACGTTACATGATTGAATACGTGAAGAATGACATACTTTGCAAGTATATTGAGACCATCTTAAACGTCAATGCCTTCTAAGAGGAGGTGTCACTAAGCAAATAATTAGCAGTGGAAAATGATTACAAAATCTAATATCAGCTAAAGATTACAATAGAAACAAGGGAAACGGAAACCTTGGGAAATCCCAACTACATATTTTCATGATCAATGAAATCTCATGCAAATGACAGCTTCCATGTTGAGAAATTACCTTCCTTTAATCGTGGTTAGGCAGAGAAGTATTACGTTGCTAAAGAATACATAGCATATATGCATTATTATGCTAATATGCATAGTGATAGTAAGAGTTTCCTTTAAACAAAATTGAGAAGGGAAGTTCATGAAACATTTGCTCTCCAAACAAGCAACAAAATTTGAATGAAGACCTAAGCAAGCCCAATTGTGGCTAATCAACTTCAAAATTCCCTGAAGTTTGCAGCTTTGAATGATCTACACGTCCAGGATGTTCTCTTGGTTGTTCCCTCAAACTGCCTTCACAAACAACAAGAATAAGACAAGAAAGAAATAGAGATTTTAATTTTTTCTGTAATCAATCTCCACCCTTAAAGTTCAAGCATGCTCCAGTTTAAAATCAGAGTCCTAAATTGTCAGTCCTGAGTCAACCTTACGACCTCAATGAAAATTCTCGTACTTAAAGGCAGTGTATATTCAGCCTAACTCTGGATTGTTAAGTACCAAAAAGAATAAAAAAGAACTTAGATGCAAATCTCTCAGTGCTTAGAAGATCCCAAGTTAAGATGAATATAAGCTGGTGTGTGTGTGCGTGTTAATTAATGTTAGGTATTCTTTTCTTAAATTCTCTTACATTACAATTTTTTTAAATATTTTGATTTATGCCTGGATATTACATAACTCCCTCATATTAGGCAGTAGAATGCACCTTGCTCCTCTTGGTGCAATGAGTAAACCTAAGATTTTAAAACATTGAACCTGCTTTCAATGCTGTTATCACAGCTGCAAATGCATTCATGTGGTAGCTGTCAAGGTTAAACACAAAATATGGAGAAAAGAATGGGAATCTGGCCAAAGCACACATGCAAGTAATAGGTGTGCAGCACTGCCACCAGAAGATGCTAATTTTCACAATCATTAATACTTGTAACCATATGGAACTGCATTCAGTAAAGTTTGTATGTCAGGCATGGAACTTGAAACTGGCAATTCTGTTACCCAATTAATTTATGGGACCTTCAACGATTACTGAGTAGAAAGGTAGACAAGATGTTAAGCTATTCATAGAATCATAGCCATCAGAATTTTGTACTCATGCTAGCCTTACCAACGCCCATGGACCTTCATCTTGCTCAATCAACTAAGACAATGTCACAATCATAATAAAAATGGCTTGATCCATGTCTGGAGGCCATGTTCTTACTACATGTCATAGGATGTTCTTACTCACCATTTTGAACCATTGTGCCTGAAAGAAAATGATCCTGTAATAAAACCAAAACAAAGTGATTTTGAACTAAGCAGGTCAAGGCCTTGAAGTTCTACATGGAAAAATAAGAGAGATGGTTGCATCCCGAATCTGCTGAATACACAAAATCCATAAGCTACAAGGCATCCTATTTCTAATAATTACACCCCACCCAAAGCCCACAGATGCATACCAAAAATACACTGTTAGGATATTATATGTCCGATAAACATTAGGGAACTTATTGAATGCTTCCTCAGTACTTTGAATGCAAAGCATCCACCATCTACCAAGAGGTGGGATGCCATTCCACTTTTTAATGGCACCTGACCTCCAGATTGCCTTGACAGCCATGACAGCTTCTGCTAATTAATTTTCCCCTTGCTAGCCCTCAAGGGGTGAACATGTCACCTGGGGTAATCAAACCCTGGTGGGGGAAACAACAACACCCCACATGAGCTTTCTAAATAGAGACTAGATATATGGCACGTTTGGACAATAAAAACTAGACAAATTAGTTTGTCAAATCCTTTCAGCAGCCACTAATTAGCTCGAAGGCACCTTCAGCACTCTATTGAGATATTGTAGATGATATTTTGGTCACTTGTGAACAATAACTTCATTCTTTAATTTACAATACAATTAGTGGACCTGATCTTATTAGATACAATGTTGGAACAACATGGACCAGATAAGTCGCATTGACTCAACCCCTATGACAATTCACCTGGAGAAAATTGATTTTTCAACGATGAAAAATGACAAGATATATATTCATTGTTCGATGTTGAAGACAGTACATATAAGAGATGTAGGCATACTGCAAAAATATGTCAAGTTGAGTACGGCGCAATATGTCTATCATAATATAGGGCTTGCTCAACTATAAAGAGTGGGGAGGGATTCTGTCAAGCGGAATATAGGTTCTCTGTTTATGTAATGTGATCTTTTGGATGCCAATGAAACAAGACGGACACAGAAGCTAAGGAAAAGAGACGATAGTCAACCTGAAGAACTGAAATAGATGCTATTAATCCGAAATAGCACGAAAAATGTAGGAAATGGACCAAAAAAAACTAGTGTGCCCATCTTAAATTTACCCCGCTATCCTTTTTTCATTACTTGGTTAAATGATCTGAATATTCTAAAATGGGTTAAAATAACACCTGAAATTACAGTTACACACCAGTTATGCTGGGAGACACCAAAATGGAAGAAATACAAACTTGGTTACAAGCTCTCCAGATCTACTTTACAGCTTCAAGAGGTAAGGTCAAATTTGAAAAGCATAAAGTTCTCTTTTTTATGTTCTCAATTTCAGTTCCCCAGCTTCAATTCCAGACTTATACTTCGTCCACCCTCTATGCCCCCCCAAGATGGTATTGAAGAGACCAGTTCAAATATTTATTATTCTACGATTATTTATGATCTTCAAGTAGCAGGCAAGGTAGAATCAACAATCCAGTATCATTGTCAATAGTGTGAGCTCCTAAAGTGGCATGAAATGTAGGCCCGGTGGAAGACCCAACGTCACTCCCAGTTGTGAAAGGAGTAAAGAGCCTGTTGGACTAAACAACTTCAGATGAGCTTTGGAAGTAGATTATCCTTTTTGATGCTTCAATAATGCACACCACCTAGAAAGCCCTCTTGTTGCCTTGCTACTTAATTACTGGAACACCACTGCGAAAATCCGTGAAGATAGCTGGGCCTTGGTGGTCCTAAACCTTTGCTTTAATCCAATGAAGAGGGTCAAGGAATGGAAGGATGTTGAGATCACAAGAGAGAGGGAGAGAATTGAATGGATAGGCCAACAAGTCCCACAACCTGCAATAAAAGAGTGTGTATGTGTGTGAGTGAGAAAGAGAGTGTATGGCACTAAATAATCCCTTGAACAAGTGAAACACCCAGCTTGAAAATAGAACTCAAGATGTGGGTGCCTGTAGGCTAAACGAATCAATCAATAAATGAATCAATATGATGTTTCAAATAACTCATGAGATGTGTATTTACAGTGTACACACAACTTATAAGGTTTGGGGTCTTCCCCATTAGACAGTTATGGGCCCACAATTGCCTAGGCCAGACTTGGCCACCTAAAATAATATACAATAAAGTGGCCAGACCGTCTGTTAAACCATAACCTAGTAATACAATAATGAGGGTGCTTGGCCATCATAGCAAATAACAGCAAGTGAAGATTACCATCATTTCAACCAAAAGGCACACTCAATAACAATGGATAGAGTGAATACATGATATAAAAGAGATTTTTAAGGATTGTGGCTTAAAATTTCTTTAATTATGAAAACACAAATTGGTACAATACAGTGGACTTACATGGTTTGAGCAATAGCATTATTCCGTTCAAAGTTATTAGTGAAGAATCTAGCTATCCTTGTCTAGTAGGAGACAAAGCGGGCATGTTTTCCAAATGAACGATTTAAATGCCTCTGGCCCAATATCTCATAGGGAAGGATACACAAAAATTCACAATAAATGATTTCTACAGTAACTCTATGGGAGTCATCAAACTGAACAGAAGTTCATGGATTTGGGTGTGATGGAAATTTGCTTTATCAAAACTGAATGTTTTCACTTGAAGAATTTCCAACAAAGATATGGTTACAGTAGAAACCAAAACCAGATGCAATAATCACGGAAAAACAATCTCCAAAGTTTGCACCACAAGAAGAAGAAATAGAAGCTAGGAAAGAATTCAAGAAGCATTATCAAGGGCTATAAGTATGAAGTTAGCCGTCATTATCTCAATAAAGGTTAGTCCCCAACCATGCAGGTTCCAAAAACCATAAGCTTCTCAAACTTAGAATGAGTTTTTCAGGTAAATAGATTTCAAACCAAGGAGAACATACTGATCCACAGAATTCAGCTCCCTTGTCAGCATGAGGCCACAAGTCCAACAAAGAGAGTGAGATAACTCTCCAACCCAATCAGATGGACCACCCGTGCAGGCACTAAAGGCAGTGACAGATATAGGAGTTAATATTAGTAGACAATATCATAAGTAGATCAATACATGCATCAATTGTGTCCAGCCCAAGTGGGTTGTGTAATGGTGTATTGTTCTAACTTCTCACCCAGGTTGTTGCACCGAGAGGCACTTTACAGCTCAGTGTGTATGAAATGTTGTAGTGGCCTATTAGATGAAGCGTTAGATAAAATAATAATAATAATAAAACAAAATGTCAGCTCAGCTAAAAAAGTAATAAAAATAATAAAATCAATTCAATTCAATTTGTTATATTGTAATTTTATTTTATAAATAAAATTAGAAACAATTTTTTCAAATAAAATCAGAAACAATTTTTTCAAATAAAATTCACAATATGCATATCACGTTAAAATAAATTTAAATAATAATGATTCATATTCAAAACCATGATATTTCAAAACATATAATAATACTCTTTTTCTAAGATACTGATCCACAGAATTCAGCTCCCTTGTCGGCATGAGGCCACAAGTCAAACAAAGAGAGAGAGAGAGATAACTCTCCAGCCCAATCAAATGGACCACCCGTGCCGGAACTAAAGGCAGTGACAGATATAGTAGTTAATATTAGTAGACAATATCATAAGTAGATCAATACACATATCAATTGTGTCCAGCTGGAGTGGTTGTGTAATGGAGTGTTATCCTCCTCACCCAAGTTGTTGCACGAGAGATGCTCTACAGCCCAGTGTCGGGGAGATGTAGTGGCACGTTAGATGATGCGTTAGATCAAAAAATAATAAAATTCACGATATGCGTATCACGTTAAAATAAATTAAAATAATAATGATTCATATTCATAACCATTATATTTTCAAAAAATGTAATTAATAAGCATATATTAATACTCTTTTTCTAAGAGATATATACTAAGTAACTAGATTCGTCCAAATGGCCTGGCGAACTAGAATCCGGCGTCTCAGATACGATTCGGCCAAAAAACGTGTCCCAAAATAGGATTCGTCGAATCCTATCAAGATTCTTCGAATCCCAAACGTGTTCCGAATTTTGCCAGTGTGTCTCGATTTTTGCCTGCATGTCCCGATTTCCAGGATTCGTTTCATCGAAAAGGGACTCCCGCGGGTTAAAAAAGGCTGCATTTCCTCATTTCAGTCACGTTGTTTATCATTTGGCTTGCATTGTTTGAACTGTTTGCAAGTGGAGAAGGGTTTGGAGCAAGGAGCTAAGGGAGTAGAGCGTTCAGCAAGGAGATTCATGATGATGAGGACCATTGGGGACCATGATGATGACATTGATGCTAATGATGAGGATTGATGCCTTGAGGCTTGTATACCTGTAGTTGTTTTATATTTTCTATTTCTATTTGCCATTGGCATTGCACCAGCACTACCTATGTAACACATTTTGATTTGATGACTTAATGAGAAAACTACAGTTGTCAGTGTGTTTATCTTACTATCCTGTAGTTGTAAGTTGTCTTTCAGTTATGAATTATGAATCATGATTTATGTGACCACTGAAATGTATTTGAATTTTGTATGTACTATGCATGCTATAGATGAAGATCTATGTTTGAAATCAATAAATTTGTATCATTAATTAAAATTTGTGTAAGAAATATCTAATTTTTAATATATATATATTTAATAAAATAATATATAACGAATCCTACATGTCCTGTTCCAGGGGGTCAACATGTCCGAATCCAATACTACGAATCCCGAATCCTACAAATCCTGAATCCCCGTGTCAAGTGACTTAGGATATATATATATATATATCACATTAAAAAGTTAAATTATAAAACATGTCAAAGAAAAATGCCAAACACATATATACGTGACTATATGTATTATTAAGGTTTAATAAAATTAAAAATAAGAATATTTTTATATATAGAGATCTGAAGTTTATATAAATATAAATAGTATTATTAAGAATCAGCATAGATCCATCTTAACTCCAGACATACCAAGCACTAAGAGGAATCAAATCTCTCGAGGTGCAAACCTTTCCTCATGTTTGCACTCAGAATTTTTCATCTTGAGAATTTTGATCCCTCATGGTGCATCATAGATCTGGAGCTAAGATGGATCTATGCAGATATTCCTGTTAGTGACATGACAAAGCTTCAAGCTTCTAAAAAAATATGGTTTACCCTAGGTATCTTCCTTGGAATTTGGGGAAGTACCCAGTGGATTTCCCCAAGAAATGCATTATGTGTAGAAAAGAAAAAGGCAGATCCATAGGTAAATAAACGTATCTTGAATAACTTCATAGGAACTTAAAACTAGCCAATTGGAGAATAAACCAATTACCTGAAAATTAAGCCCTGCCATGTTGCTTTTAATTTGACAATAAGTCCAAACATCAGTTAGCTAACACTAGAACATACACAGTCCAATCCTACCCCACAGATAAAGCTCCAACAAAAGTTTGGAGGGTGCTCATGGTAAGACCGTATCACCAAGAAACAAGATCAATATGAGTAGCAGAGAGCTCAAGGATTGATCAAATTTCCCTGCTAATTGTGGTCCTTTCTTTGTCACACAGTGGACTGAATTTTCAATTTATTTGTCTAATATGTAATTTTGTTTTTGCATTGAGAAGGCTAATCAAGATAAATTTAAGACCCAGCAGATTTAGGATTGAGATTGTAAGAGGATCAATGGGTAGACTCAAGACACCGGCTTTGTTATTATTATTTGTGGGAGGGGATAAGACTGGTCTCCTCTAATTTGCTTTTGTACTTTTCAGTATAATGGAAAGAACTTTCAATGGGAATGTGCTCCTCAGATTAAGTAGGTACATAGAAAATTCGCAAAGCATCAATAGCGATTCTAAAAGTATGTAGAAAATCAAAATAGACAATCCTAACAACCTTTCACAGACTCACAAGGACTCTCTGTATCATATTCCTTTTCAAAAATCAGGATGACCTTGGCAATATTAGAAGCATGATAAGTCGATAACCAAATGGAGGACGTTGTAGATGTTTATTATTTTATCTGGAATGATATAAGTGCAACAGAATTTGGCATCCAACAATGGTTCTCCAACACAACAGGGAGTGTTTCTGTGTTTGAAAAGTGTCGAGTAAAAAGCTAAAACTTCTACTGAAGTACCAACAGATCTTACATGGATTAACTGGTTATGCTTAAAAAGTAGAAGTCCTTATCTATAGGAAAAATTAGTTGAACAAGAATGAGTAGAGATCCCAACCTTCTCCATCCTGGTCCATTGCATCTGCCTCATCTTCAGATGATGTCCACCCATTACTTCGCTTTCTTTGTTCCGTACTTGAGGATGCAACTTGGCTCAATGCAGATCGTATTGCTTCTGCGTGTGCAGCATCACCTGAGTCCATTTCTTTATCTGACAACGGTGATATGGATCCTAGAAAGAATATTCATTTCAATCAATAACAAGCAGCTATTTGAATCCTTAAGGCTTGTATACATGAAAATAAATAAAGACACCTGCACATTTACCATCACTGTAACTTGGCTGATGGAATGGAGTTTTTGGCTCGTCGATTTTCTGTCTTATAGGTTTGTTGGCCTCAATTTCTTCTAAGTTTCTTTCATCCCAGATAACTCGGGTCCTGTTTGCAATCACTTATATCAAATGGGCAGAATAAACAGATATGCCAAAGAAGCTTTGATGCAAATATTCATAAATACAATTCAAAGATACTAAGCTATGGCTCAAAGGAAAAGCATCTCTATTTCCTTCATTTTATCTCAATAGGTTTAGTGTATAATTCTAATACGGATACCTGCCTATCATTAAAAATAAAATGTATGAATAAATTTTACAAAGCATTTCCATCTTAAGGGAAGATCATCATACTGGACATTATGTTAGGATTAATAACATAAAAAGAAAATAAAGCTATCAAGAGTAGAATAAAAAACAGAGGAATCGACTTAACAATAGTATATCCAAGCTATGGAACAACCAAGTATTGTATCAAACTTTATTTGGTTTTCTGCTTGGTGGTGTCCACTTCAAAGCTTCTTCCACCACAAGATAGTTTCATCAGCCCCAATTCTATAGCTTTCTCATAGCTGTTTGGGAGGTAAGTCTCATCCATAGCTGCATTGAAATTTGATCCACCTCCCCCCTAAAGTATCGATGCCAGATCTTTCCTGGATCCATTTTTGGGTATGCATTCGCACATCAAAAACAAATTCGAATACATCTATTTAAGATATTTTTGGGTCTGCATATCTAAACCAGAACGGTCCAAAAAATCACATTTTTACCAGGCAATATATACGGTAATAGTAGGTAAATTAATAAGGGGAAATTTAATTCCATAGCATTTCCGGCCTTCATGTCCATACCAAATTTTGCCACAATTCCAAGGTCATTAGGTTTCCAGCATAACTGAGACAAACATAACACTCGTAGGTTGCATAAATCACGATCCTTTTTACAGATTATTCCGGTCACCGAGATTGAAATAAAACCCACAAATTTTCAAGTATAATTGATTGCACAAAATTGCAGGCGACATTTTGCAAATGGCAAAATGGACTACGAATAATACATACACAACCTGTGACCGATATACCACTTTGCCATGTCATGATTTTGTTAAAAGTTTGATATCATTGTACATAGTGATAACAACTAGTTTAAAGAATAATCAATTTACATTGAAACATGAAATAGCCCAGCAGGCTAGCTCGAGCAGTTGAGTGCTTTGGGCTTCCTGCAAAGAGGCCTCAGGGCTATTCCCATAGGTTGGCTGCCTCTGTTGCATGCCTCACTTGATGCCTCTACTGGGTTAGGCATTGCAATCAGTGTCAACGGGTTTACACTGGGCATCTGCAAATGCAGGGAAGTGACCAGGGCTTTCTAACTGTAACATGAGGTTTTCCTTGCAAAAGGACATTGAGACATCAAATGCAATAATACCTTATCAAGTGAGTAAAAAATTTCATCATTTTAGTTGCTATAGTGGCTAGAAGAGAATTCTTTCACAAAATTTAAAAGATAATCAAGTAACATTGAAGCATGAAACAGCCTGGCGAGCTAGCTCAAGCAGTAAAGTGCTTTGAACTTCATGGCTGCCTCTGTTGCATACCTTACTCGATGTCCCTATCAGATTAGGCATTTTAGTCAGTGTTAACAGGTTCACGCGTCTATCCCCCAGGATGGCTGCTCTGTTGCATACCTCACTCGATATCCCTACCAGGTTAGGGATTTTAGTCAGTGTTAACAGGTTCACGCGTCTATCCCCCAGCATGGCTGCTCTGTTGCATACCTCACTCGATGTCCCTGCCAGGTTAGCTGCCTCTGTTGCGTACCTCACTCGATGTCCCTACCAGGTTAGGCATTTTAGTCAGTGTTAACAGGTTCACGCTGGGTGCCATCCATAAAATGCAGATAAGTGCCTAGGTGTTTCTCCATGAGATTTTCCTTGGAAGAAAAACATTGAAACACCAAATGCAAGAGTACCTCATCAAGTGAGGAGAACAATTTACCATTTTAGTTGCCAGGGTACCTACAAGAAAATTATTTCATGAAATTTATCATATACATGCACATTTACTTATCCAGGCGGATTGGACCGTGAACCGAAATGAAGATTGGTCCATCAACCCATCGTAGTACTACCAAATTGATGTACCTGTATTGGGCAACTCAGGTCTAAGCCACTTTGTAGTAAAGAGAGTAGAAAATGTTAAAAAACATTCGGTGAAATATACAGAATATTGTCTTAAAGGCTTGCCTTATAAAGTTCAACGATTCAATTATGTTCTGACATATGCAGAACAAGAGAGACTAACTCTGCAGCAGGATTATATGTCTGAGGTTACCAATTCAATTCACATATCCGCATCAAAGAACCCCATGCTGGTACAAACATGTATCCATCCAAAATACAACTCGATTTTAAACGTTCAAAAATTTGTTTTGTGCCGAAAGGGTAAAGATTCAGCAGTGTGGCATGTCACGTTACCAACCAAAGTTGAATTCCTTGATGTGTATGACTTAGCGGTTGGGGATAGGTGCAAATCTTGAATGATTTGATGCAAAAGTTCCTCCTGTTGTGGCAGCTGAGCCAAACAAAAGTGCTTATGTTCAGTGATTTGTCTCGGAAGGTTATTTGACCTGTGCAAGCAGGCCAAAGACCAATTGTGGTGCACGACCTCTTTGGATTATCAAGACACAATTTCCGGGTTCCAGAACAGATTGAGACACAGGCCACTGATTAAATTTTCAGCGAAAACAAACTTCAATGAATGCAACATTCAAAGATTTAGGTATTTTGGTCAAACAATGAAGTAGTGTTTTCCTGTGGCAATTCCATTCTAGTCATTGGTTCCATTCGCATACAGTCCGCATAAAACCCGTCAGGAGGATATACCAGGTCTCAGGCCTAGCAACTCTAGCGCGTTAATCAGCAACATAATCTAGGTCAAATTTTACATATAAAAGATTGGGTTTCACATTTTTCTTCTCATTTTTCACATGTTCCATTCAAGAAGTTGTGCTATGCCAACTGGTTCTTACCATAATTTGAAGCCTCTTATACATAGATATAGATCCTTAACCAAAAAGGGGTCTTCATCTAGATACTTAACCAAACGTCCAAACTGGGGTATGGCGTAAAGTACACACCATCATAAATTCAATTCCCCCATCATTAGATTTCTTTGTAACCTATTACACATGGAGATGGATGCTTAACCAAACGACCAAACAGCTGTCTGGAGCAAGATACCCACTATCATAAATTCAATTCCAATACCTTGTCAATACCCACCATCAGACCTAAGGCTAGGTTAAGGTTTTTTTTAACAGTAGGGAGTACCTGACTTTGGACCATTTGCTTTTCTTCATTCTCGCCGATCAATCAACCAAAAACTGAAAACCCCCCACAACCTTCGTTATCTGTCAGAGAATTGAACAGAATTGGATGTTGAACGAATTGGCCTGAACTTAAAGCTTTCCTGGGAACGAAGATTTGTTGTAACAAGTTCACATCGTGAATTGGACTGTTTGACTACGAACAGAATTCGACAAAAACCTCATAAATACAGTCCTGCAGCACACGGGGTCCTCTCCGTTTGCACTCAACAGTGATTAAACCCACCACGGAGCACAAAGGGCAATAGAAATTAATTACAAAAGTTGAACAACAATTAGAATTGTTGACCAGAAATATCTTCAACAACAAGTCTACGTGGAATGTTTTTGGATTTGCTGCTACAGTCGGCCAATTCTTTTATTATTAATATTTAATTTTATTTTTATTTTTTTTAATCTCACATCAACCTCAACCTAGTAGGTAAGTAGTTATTATTAAATTTCATTTTTAGGTTTATGGATTTTTTCTTCGAGTTGTTTTGTTTTTAGTGAGGTTTTTTTTAAGTTTTTGGGTAGGTTTTTTCAATTTAATTTTTCTAAAATTTGATAAGAATTTATGGAAATCACAATTTTGATGGGTAATTTATGCACAATCAAAAAAAATTTCAAAATACTGAATTCATATATAATAAAAAACCAATTTAAATAACGTAAATCAAAATTTCACTTCAAAATTTTCAATCCACCAAAAAAACCAAAAAATCACAATAGAAACAACTTCTTTGATTTCAATTTTCTTATCCACTTTACTTTCATTACTCATTAAAAAAACCTAATTACCAATTTTATTAATTCTATTATTATTATAATAATATTAAAAACATTTTTATTG
Source organism: Pinus tabuliformis (assembly GCA_031772625.1). Taxonomy (NCBI): domain Eukaryota; kingdom Viridiplantae; phylum Streptophyta; class Pinopsida; order Pinales; family Pinaceae; genus Pinus; species Pinus tabuliformis. Next base: position 333,493,954 of record CM062805.1, on the reverse strand, counting down.
TAATATAAAATGGAAACTTCGTCACCGTTTATTTTTTGTGTGAATATTTCAAAGAATTGAGATAAAATTTGTTGTATAGCGTGATTGGGTGTCTTTGACGATGCTTGTATTCAAATTACATTATATTTGATTTTAATATAAACCGTTCCTGAGTCACGAAAATTGAGAGTTTGATTTTAATGAAGATTTATTTTTTTATTTTCTATCTTGAAGATTTCCTTTTATAATTTTGATTTTTTTGAAAAGTTTGAAAAAAAACTTATTTGTTTTTCATTTTTATTATTATAATTTATTTTTATTATTTTTGGATTTATGAATTTTTTATTTAATAAGTAAATTAAAAAATATGAAGAAATTTTATTAAGAATTATGATTTTATTTAATTTATAATAAAAATAATTAAATAAACATTATATAATTATTTCAATGAGGAAAAAGCATTTTTTGTGTTTTTTTAATAATGGGTATAATAGATAATAGTGTACCAAGGCTTTTCTCAAAGTTGAAAAAGGTCTTTTGAGTATTTTTTTTAATAATACATATATTAGACACCACTGTACTAAGGTTTTTCTCAAAGTTGAAAAAGGTCTTTTGAGTGCTTTTTTTTAATAATGGGTATAGTAGACAACAGTGTACCAAGGCTTTCCTCAAAGCTGAAAAAGGTCCTAAGGTTAAGAAAGAAACCAAGGATCATTTTTCTGGGGTTCATCTCCCTTTTATCCAAGCAACTACAATCTTAAAGAAGCATAAGGTCCTTTCAACCTTTAGCCCTCTAAATACCATCTGATCCCTAAGATCCATTAAAGACCATGTGGACCCCAAAAATATGAAAGGTGTTTATGTTATCCCTTGCTCTTGTGGAACTCCCTACATTGGTGAGACTAGTCGCTCGATTAATCAGAGGATTCGTGAGCATGCCGCTGACATCAAACATGGCAGGACCTGCTCCTCTACTTTGGCAGAACATGCAGAAAAATCTAGGCATCGCATCTGCATTGAGGAAGCACATGCCAAGGTTAGTCATTTCCATCATCGTAAATTCAGGGAGGCCTTGGAAATAAAAAAAAGGTCCAATAATTTAAATAGAGACGATGGTTGGAATATTAGCAGAAGTTGGGTCCCTGTCTTGTCCTCCGAGTTTGTTTATGTTTGCCGATTATTTTGTTTTTTATGGTTTCACATTTCTATTTATGAATTGTTTGTTTCTGTATAGTTATTTGCATTTAATGTTAATATTATTTTGATCTATTTTCTCACCTTTAAAAAAAAATTGCCCTCCTTTTAATTGCTTGTTTTTAATTTTAGTTTCATTTAATTATTATTTTTGTTATAGAATTGTTTGTTTCTTAGTAGTGTTTACGTTTTTCTATCTTTCTTTTATATATATATATATATATATATATATATTATTTTTTAATAAATATTATAAATTATAATAATATTATTCTTAAATTAGGCATTATAGGAATATTATTTGATCTTAATAAATATTATTAAAATATTATTTTTCATAAACTGACAGTTAAATAAATTAAAAAATAATAATAATAGTAATTTTACCCACCCTTTTGATTGCTTTGTTTTAATTTTAGTCTAATTTAATTATTATTTTTGTTATAGGATCTTGACTCATTAATCAGGTCTCTTATTTATTTATTTGTTTGTTTCATTTCATTTCATTTATTTATTTATTTATTTTTATTTTTTATTTTTAACTTTGTTCTGTGTATTTGGTTGACTTGGATTGTTTTTTTTCTTATTAATGTTTACATTTTTCCATCTTTCTTAATTATTATTATTATTATTATTATTTATCTAAATTATTATTATAAATTATAATATTATTATTCTTAAACTAGTAGTTATAGAAATATTATTTGATCTTAATAATCATTATTAAAATATCAATTTTATTTCATCTTAATCATCATTATTAAAATAATAATTTTCATAAACTAGTATTTATATGATCTTTTGGTCTCTACATGGCCCTCTATTTAAACTTGTGCCATGATCTGCATCTTCATCTGGTCTTGATTATGAACCACACTAGCTGGTTCGAAACACATCGAATGTGATCTCTACCAAAAAGACTCTTCTAAACATTATATTTTTCATTTTTAACCATCCAAAACATTAAAATTTTGAAAATCTAAATAAATCAAGTTAGAATTTTATTTTATTAAAAAATATTTAAAGATAAATTGAATTTATTTTTGTATTATTTGTTAAACATAAACATAATACACAAAAAAAGCAGTGTAAACATAATACACAAGATATGAAAGATAAATCGTGAGTTGCATTATGTTAACAAGATTTACATATAAATACACTTTCTTATGACCCCTAATTTTCACATTCCAAGTGGTTTCTTGGACTCTAGTGACTACTCAACTTCCACAGCATAACTATTAGTAGATTAGGTGTCCAACTCCCCCCCCCCCCCCCCCCTTATCTGAAGGGACATATACGAGTCCCAGAAGAGAGCTATAATACAAAAATACAACAATGCATGACAATAATAAGTTGATGTACCCTTTGAGATGATGGTATAAGGTGGGAGAACTCGAGGTCTCAACCATCAGTGGTTTAAGGATGACCTCCAACACTAGAATGCTTAGTGCAATTCCTATAACTCTTCCAAATCTGGCAAGAAGTTGTTAGTCTCCTGCTAGAGAAAGTGTCCCTAACTTTTGTGAAAAGGGAGACCTTTGGGTCTTAACCTGGAACACTAAGTGTGATTCCTGCAACTCTTCCAAATCTGGCAAAAAGTTGAAGTTTTATGCTAGAGGAAGTGCTTCTCAATGCTTTGAAGAGGGAGACCATCAACCTAGAAAAGGAAGGTCTTCAACCTGCAGAAAAAAAAGGGAGAACCTCAACCTGAAAAGGGAGGTCTCAACGTGCGGTGGTTTAAGGAAGGCCACCAACCAAAGGCATGCTTAGGGGCTTCTCTGTCTCTAGCTACAACTCTAAATTTGGGTATGGTATTTCTAGTTGTAGGCTAAAGCAACAAGTTCAAGTTGTGGCTCAGACTCATTTGATTTATCTTTGAAACTTGTAAATGACCATCAATTCCCACCTTGTCAAATACAATGTGAGAAGATGAAGGGATCCCAACTGCAAGACTTTTCAATACTCGAGAACAAATCTTGTGATATGAGTGAAATATATTGTTGGCTATTGAAGCCCATTGCCAAGAAGCGATCCATCCAAGGTGAATCTTTGATCTTGCAGGAGGCTTGTTTCTAAAGCATTTGTTTGAAGAATGAGTGTGTTGACCACAATGCTTACATGGGTGAAGATCAAAACAATGATCTTTCGCATGGCCAACTCTGTCACAATATTGGCATTTGAAAACTTTTGGTTGTTGTGGAAAAGGAGCAAGATATGAAACAAGTGAAGATGAACTGTCATTAAGAAACCCAACACTTTGAAATTGAGTGTGCTTGGAATAGTCCGGAGTATGAAAGGACACATCATTTTCATATCCAAGATTAGTTATGTGCTTGTTGTTGACAAGATCTTCCCAAGGTCCGATGATTGGCTCAGGAAGTGCAGACTAAACTTCTGCATCTGTATGCAAATATGCTCTTTCAATGAATTGATTAGTTTCCGGCAGTTGATGGGAGTTTGTCTCAATCTCAAAAAGAGTATTGTTTTGAACAAAAACAAGTTCAGAATGGTGCTTACGTTGTTGTAACTCATATCGTTGTAACTGTGACTCAGGCTGCAAAAAATCAATGTTTTCTTGTGCAAATTGCAGATAAGTCTGAATTTCAAAGAGAAAGCCTTTGCTGATTTGGATTGTGTTTTCAGCAGTAGACATGATTAGAGTTCTCAATAAATCTAATAAATTGTCAATTTTAGCCATTTAAAAAGAATTATCTCCTAACAATGGAAATAGTTCCAAAGAACTTTAAATTTCCAACACAATCAAAATCTTACTCTATCTGTCTTTCTGTTATTGTAATTATCTCAACAACATAAAATATGTCTTTACAATACTTGTATAACAACCAACAAAGAAATCCAATGTACAAACCCTTAAGCAAGCACACACTTCAAAGCTTAATACACATACCATATAATAAGGCAAATTTAAACCAATTCAACACTATGATTTTTTAAAGCAAGCCGCATATATCAAGACTTCAATTAATGGACTTCAATGCATTTATGCAACCAACGCATAGATGTAAAGTCAATTCATATGACATAGTTTTGACCAGAGATAAGACTGCTCAAAGAAAACACCATTCCAATCTCACCTCATCACAGAGCAACAATGTCACAAAAATTCAATGTATTCATCTCACATCTCACTTCATTCAAAGCAGACATTCAACTCACATTCAATTGTAGGACTCCAATCAATGCGAAATAGAGATGCTTCAACGCATAGAAATGTCAGAGATTATTCAACGTTGGATTTTGGTAAGGCAGAAGTGTATGCATATAAACCAACTATATTCCATTGCACGAACCATAATCCATATATACCAGGGATTCAATGCACAAGTGTTTTAACTCTCTGCATAGAGAATTGTATATATTTAACCATGGAAAATTTTAGGGGCGAATTTTCATCCTTGGGCTAAATTAAGGGGTTTTATATCTTTATTAGACAAATATTTTGTATCATAGTACGTTGTTACAAATCACCTCAAATTTATTTTATAAAAAAAAATAGGTATGGAGGTTAGCCCACCTTATTTTAAGGGAGAGGGTAAAAAAAGTAAATTTAGCCCTTGAAATTAGGAGTTACAATCTTCCATTCACTCTCATTTTCAAGAAAATGTATTTATGATAGTTATAAATAAAAATAAAAATACAGTGGAGGTATGGTAAATAAATAAAAGCTCTTTTTATACTTACTCCAAAGGTATGGTAAATAAATAAAAATACAAATAAACTAGAGGTATGGTAAATAAATAAAACATCTTTTTATATTTAGTCCATAACCCTCTTTCTATTTAAGAAGGCTCAAAAACGAGGTTTCATTTAAGTGAATCCTATGGGTCAAATACCATATTTATAAAAGAGGTATGGTAAATTAATAAAAATATAAATAAACAAGAGGTATGGTAAATAAATAAAACATTTTTTTATATTTACTCCATATGTCACCTTATATTTATGAACACGCAAGCATGTAAATAAATAAAAATATAAATAAAGTGGAGGTATGGTAAATAAATAAAACCTCTTTTTATACTTCAAAGGTATGGTAAATAAATAAAAATATACTTCAAAGGTATGGTAAATAAATAAAAATATACTTCAAAGGTATGGTAAATAAATAAAAATATAAATAAACTATAGGTATGGTAAATAAAGAAAACCTCTTTCTATATTTAGTCCATAACCCTCTTTCTATTTAAGAACGCTCAAAAAAGAGGTTTTATTTAATTGTATCCTATGGGCCAAATACCATACTTATAAAAAAAGGTATGGTAAATTAATAAAAATATAAATAGACGAGATGTATGGTAAATAAATAAAACATATTTTATATTTGCTCCATAAGCCACCTTATATTTACGAACACTCAAAAAATGTGTTATATTTAGGTGAAGCCTATGGGCCAAATTATTATTAATACCATGCAAAAAAACATTATTAAACCTAATATTAGTATTAATAAAAATAAAGATGGCACATGGTATTCACCCATGGTATTCACATGGAATGCAACCTATTTAAAGGGGGAATTAAACTAGCATAGTTCCATCTTTACTTTGGATCAAATATCATGATATGCAAACTAACATAGAGCGAAAAAATATTTGATCCTTCTCGGGGCTTGGTAGATCAAGAGTAAAAATAGATCTTGTAATTTAATGTCACTTAAACATTTTAACTTGGTTAAAATAAAATAAAATGAAAAATAAAAATCAATTATTAATTTTTATAAGTTACTAATAGTAGTTTTTAAGCTCCAGGTTTACGATAACCCATGGTATTGACCCATGGTAATACCATGGTATTCATGTGACCATAGACTATTTAAAGGGGAAATTCTATCAGCTTAGATCCATCTTAATTCTGGGTCTACCAAGTGCCGGGAGGGATAAATAGATTTCATCCCTCTAAGAGTGGTAGATGTGAAGTTAAGATGGATATAGGTTGGTTTTTATGATAATAAAGATATTAAATAGGCTCAAGAAATTATATTGTAAAAAAATCTTAAGGTGAATGGTTAAAACTACATTTAGTCACTTCACAAAATTTAGTAAAAAAATACTGATATCTCCATTAATACTGGTTTTTTTTATTTAACAAAAAAAAAATTCAAAACAATGAAATCCTAACTCTTTCTGCATCACCCTCGCAAAAGAGAGATAGTCACTGCCCAGATTTCCCACCATTTTTCAAACATTCTCAATATGATATCTTCATGAAAAAGTTAAGGTACTAATCTTGGATTAGTTGTTTGAGAAATATGCTGGTTTGTACAACCTTTTATCTTCTCTGCTATTCTTAGTTTGTCGTAATGATCTGTAGGGGTTGGGTCACTACACCATATTGTCCTAAAATGTGGAGATTGTGCACCAAAAAAAGAAATTAATCCACATGTTACAACACTGTTAAAAATGGTATGAAGGTAGTGAATTATGCTAATAAGAAATTTAGATTGGGAGAGACGTAATTAAATTTTATTATTTAATTGAAGATTTCCAATTAAAATAATAATAAATCTACATTTATATATTGATTGGAAGGCTTCTAACAACGGTCACTTCTTTCCATTAGATCCCCTTCAGGCCTTTGGGATACCTACTACTTCATTATATTATATAGTTGGGGCTTGCTACTTGTTGGTGTGTTGGGGTAAACAAACTTGATGTGTTTTTTTTTTTTTATCTTGCAGTTGGAGTCTATGGAATAAGAAAGAAATTTGATAGCTTGGCAAAAGTGGTAGCTTGACAAAAGTGGTAGAGAAAACATTAATCTCTCCTACCATAACAAACATGGCCACTAAAACTTGCAACATTGTTTGTAGGAAGTGAAAATTATGTTTCTTTTTTCCAAACATGTATGTTAGTATATTACAGTTTAATGAATATGTTTTATTATTATCATATATGGTTTCATACTTTAACAAAACATTTGCCAAGACTTCAGAATGTTTTATTATTCAGTGAAAGATTTTCCAAGATCTTTCAAGATTTTATAATTCAGTGAAAGATTCGCCATGACTTTACAAGATAATATAATCTGGTGAGAGATTCACCAATATATATATATATATATATATATATATATATATATATATATATATATATATATTATATTAGTGATAAAATTGCCTCCCATATTTCCTATGTATCATGGGGATTCACCCATTTATTATACATATAAATTTATGGTGGTTCTTAAAATTTTCCCTGTATTTAACAATGCACCAGAAATAAACCAATGCACAAAACTCTGAAGAGAATAAAGTTTTGGTGTTAATCAATTTCTGAATGTATATATGAATTTCTTTTCTAATTCTACAATGTTTCAATCCTTTCAAACTGGATTCAAATTACGAGAGTGCTTTCTCACTATAAATCGGGCGGTTTTTCAACCTATGATATCATTGCAATCGATGTTGTGGAGTGTCGAATTGATTAAAGAGGCCAAACTCGAAATCTCTTCAACGGTGCTACTCAACTCTTTTATCAAATGATCAACTAAATCCAATGCATATTTGATCAACTAAATCCAACAAAGTAACCATTATGATCACAACTCTTCTACGTCAAAATATATTTGATATAGCTTTACCCTCCAACATCCTTTAATTACAGAATCTCTACCTTCCATCATGGGATCAAAACCCCTTCACATGTGCTTCAAATCTAGAGAAAACTCGACACCCAAAGTTCCCATCGTGGTGCTGCTAAAAATCACCACATTCAATCCTTAGTTGAGAACTTGGATTATGCAATGGAATGCAAGTTTAGAGACAATGTTGAAGCTCCCCATATCGTTTCTATTTTATTTTTGAAAGGCTCTTGCTCTACAGTCTCTCAAGTTGGTAATGTAACACCTATAAGTGATGTCACGTTTGAATAGCCATCCCTTTGGTATCACAAGGTCGAATGTTAGAAGAAGCTTAAAATGGAACAAACTTTTCTAAGGACCTATAGATAGCTAAACATTTTCTTTTTTAAGAGTTGTAGTATGTATGTAGAAGGGATGCAAAATTTTTATAGAAAAACAGGTGTAGTGTTGTCAGGGATGGCGGATAATACGTAGCATGATAGGTTGAAGCAACAGATCTGCTATGCAAAGGTGGGTCTGAGATGCTTGACAAGCTAGAACGGTAAAAACATTGAGCTAAGAACACTTATCTTCTTCTTTTTTGTGGGAAAAGAATGGCAAAGGGACAACTCAAATTGGCTGGCAGAGGGGTAGGTCTGCACCAATACCAGGGCAAAGAAAGAGGAAACGGGCCTCTGCTTTTACAAACATTTGGAAATGAACAACAAAGAAGGAGGAGCACTCAATTCTACAAATGCCACAAAACCAGTGGCTCAAATTTGAGCAGGGCTAGAATTGACTCACTCAGATACCATGTTTAACACAAACATAATACACAAGGTATGAAAGATAAATCGTGAGTTGCATTCTATTAACAAGATTTACATATAAATACATTTTCTTACGACCCTTAGTTTTCACATTCCAAGTGGTCTCTTGGACTCTAGTGATTGTTCAACTTCCACACCATAACCCTTAGCAGATTAGGTGTCCAACATTATTAAATAAAAAATTACAATAAAATAATGATTTTTTTCATTTATTATTATTTTTAAATAACTACTAATAATATTTTGAAATTATATATATGTATAATAAATACATTTTTTTTATTTACAATAAATTGTAAATGCTCTTTTATCAATTTAAAATTCTGAATATATGGAAGCATTTGTTGTTGCAGAGTTTTCTATGGTTCAGAGTCTGCAAGTCAAGAAGTAGGGATTCGCCCTACCTAACAGTTATGGGAGTTGAGTCAGATAAGCTTGTTAGCCCGCTATAGGACACTGTAGACTATTCAGAGGAACCAGGAGACTTGGGACCGATTTTCATGTGATGGGCACTAGTGGCTAGTGAGGTGGCAGGTTGGCAGACAGATGACGTGAAAAGGGCGAGCTACTTGGTAGTGCAGTAGTTTCAAAAGGAGGTATGGTGAGAAGTGGAGAAATAGCCTTTGGTTAGGGCATGAGGAACCTATGGTGCTGCAAGAATTGGACATTATGCTTATGATCCAGATCTCTTAGCCATTGGAATTAACCAAGATCTTTTCGTTCTGTGATCTTAGCAGAATTTCATGTGAAAAGAGTATGAAAAACCACATGTGCATACTTTAAAGAAGATGAAACATAAAGACAAACATCAAATCAAAGAACACACACAACTTGATAACGGAGGTCACCCAATGTGGGTTACGTCTCTGGGCCTAATGTCATGAGTGCGGAGGTCACTTCATTCAATGTTGCAAGATGATGATGAGTACATGGTGTGTTCTTTGTCAATATAAGGAAAAACTCCCTTAACTAGAGTCGCATGTATCTCCACGAGACGCTCTTCTATAAGAACTCTCACTCATAAAATCTCTCCTTTAGCATGAAAAAATATCAAACTCTCACATGAAGTGGCATACAAGGATCCTCCAACAAAATGGAAAACAAATATCTCAACACCAAATCATCATCTCAACAAAAATCAAAAGAATACATGGCATCAATGCATCTTATACCTCCACTTCCGGGGATGTCCTGAAAATACACACTTCTGTTGAAGAAACAGACTGCACGATTGAATTCTTGGTGAAAAATCATGAAACATAATTGTAAACTCGACCCCCTTCTGACTCGGTCAAATTTGGGCTCCCCAAGAATCTCAAATATTCCTCAAATATTCTCTTCTGCGGGCTGGCTGAAATTCGGTTGCTCATATGAAGAAAATAATCACACCATCACATTCCTTGTGAAAAATTGAGAAAAATGAGTATAAATTCAGTCTAGTTCTGAAACTGTCATTTTTTGGGCCTCTAAGGAATCTTTCAGATTCCATGCAGATTCTTGCATCATGGTTCCACCCTCAACATTTTGTCTTTGGAAAATCCACTACTCATATCAAAAAATCATCTAACCATCAGGCTCCTAGTGAAATTCTGATTCATTTGAGTATAAACTTGGCATAATTCTGATACTGTGAAATTTTGACTCCAAGGGAATCTTAAATATTCCTCATGATTCCCTTGTGTCAGGGTTCCATGCCTTGTTTTCAATGATTAGGCTGGGTTCCGCTCTCCTCTGTTATGTGTTTTTCTGGTCAAATGGAAAACTTGGGGTTTTATATTAATTTTTTGGTCATTATAACCCAAGCCAGACTCATTGGCACCCCAGTTAGCGAAGGTATTTAAAGAAAATAGCTTCCAGGAGGTCTCGAGGTCAAACCCCATAGGACCCCCATTATGGCACAACATTTTTTATTTTTTTATTTATATATGGTGGTGTGTTGTTATGGGGTGAGTCAGCCAGCTCGGCCAGGCAAGTTCATTCCTTATCGACCCCTATTTTAATATATGGTGCCATTTGGTATCGGTCCTTGGCCATTATATATATATGGTGAAGGGTTGGTGGGGGTGGTGGCCCACCACCCTTATATATAAGGAGTCAAAAACTATCTGTTGATTTTTAAGGGTCACCAGTAAAATTAAGTAGGCGACAATTTCGCCATTTCTGATCACTAGAAATTGTCACTGATAAGTGTCAATTTGTTGCCTCATTAACTTCCTCTATATTTAACGTGTCCTCCATTTTTAGTTGGGCTCCAAATTTAGTTGGCGCTCTGCCAAATTTAGTTAGGGTGCCTAGTTTGACCAAAACTTTGATTGGCCATAACTTTTGCATACGAACTCAGATTGAGGTGTTGTTTGCACCGTTGGAAAGATTTTGATGAGCTATTTGATATGAAACTAGTTTCATTATAATCCAAAAACTCTTATTTTTCAACCTTTTCAAAGCCACTTCTAATTTTTGGGCCTTTTTGGAGCCACCTAGATCATCTTAAGTCCAAGGTTGAAGAATTTTAGGGTTTACAATCAATGGAAGGGTTTGAGATCGCTCAATACCCGAATTTTCCCCATCATGAGGCAATGGTCATTTCTCAGATGGAACCACTTAGGCTTGTGCGAAATCAGAGCAACCAGCAATTATTTTTGAGAAGGGGAAAGAAGTTAGGGTTTCTCTTGAGAACTAGACCCTTAATATAGTTTCTGAAGGGGGTTTGCGAGAAGAGCCAAATAAAAAATGGTCAGGCTGGAAACCCTAGTCAAGAAACAGGCAATGGGAAAAAAAGGCGTCAGCTGACACCTCAGGTGAAAAGGAGAAGACCCTAAGTGAGCCAGAAATAACAAAGGAGGTGTCTGGTTCTTCCAAATAAAGAAGGAAGGGAAGGGTTTCTAATCTGAAGCAAGGGGGTAAAAACCTAGTTCCCAGAGCCAAATTACCACTAAACGAAGTTATGGACATAGTGGATAGGGTTATCGTAGGTCGAGCCAGAGGCTGAAAGTTCTCACAAGAATACTTGCGGAAATGGGTAGAAAATACTTGGAAGGGGGTGGTTGATGAAGCCCCAAAGGTGAACTCTATTTATCATGGGTGATGCATGGTGGAATTATAGTCGAATGAAGCGTCTCTCATGATTCTTACTGTATAAATTAAGAGCAATTTGCTAAACACTGATGAATTTGAACTATAATAATAATAAAAAAAATACAAATTTCCTCTACAATTCCATGGAATGGAAATCACAATTTAGAAACATATGCAATGACATGCAACCATCAAAACCACAAGAACATAATGATTTTCAGGGGAACCCAACTAGGAAAACCCCCTTATCTACTTTTCATTAATCAGATGAGAATGAGAAACTATTACAATGTCTTGCTTCAACTTTGAAGCACACCCTGCACTGTAAAATTTTTCTCCTGATGACTAACCTGCTCTGACCAACACTTAGCCAAAATAGGCCTCAACATTCCTCCTATTTCCTTGCGTAATCCTTAAGGAAATTGACCCTTAAAAAATAGGAGAATTATTTATTTTCTTGTGCAAATCATGAAGGAATTGATCACCTGTTGTGATGCAAAACATGTACACTTAACTAGTATACAATTGACAATTACAATATGGCTTTTCCTCCATTCAAAATAGACAATTCAAATTCCATGCATGATTGGGTCTATTTTTAACTAATAAACTAGTTAACTGATAGATCAGTGAGTTAACAACTCTTATAACTACTCAATTGAACTCCTACTGACTCTACTAATGACTAGAGCTCAGATTATTGAGTTTAACTAACAATAACTCCACTAGATTGTTATATTTTAACAATCGACCCATGCACAACTCTACTTCTAGCCTATAACTCGAATTTACTGACTTAACTAGGACAAAATGTCATGGCACTCCAGCTAACTGCAATCCAGGTCATCCTATTGATGTGGAAAATCAAATTTTCTCATTTTGACTAAGGCACTAGTCAAATGAAGCCTTTTCTTGTTACAATTTCAACACTCCCTCTTAGCAAGAAAAGGATTTTGCACAACCCCAATCCTGCTCCTGTAGGAATGTAATGTAACAAGACTACCTCTCACTATTGTTGTTGCTACTACAACAACTGCAACTCAAAAGCATCCAAAATATAGAATCAATTGTGTCTCTGAGTTGCAACTGTCTCTTGAGTCTCTGATTGCTACTAGCCTGCAATTGTTGCTTAAGATCTAACTACATAAACTGACATTGATCCTTTTGCTACTGAATATTGTGTGCCCCTGTAGCAAGGGTAATGATCCATGAGAAAAGTATACTACAATTGTTGATCTCTCTTATGGACCCTGCACAAATATTTACAACTTTGGGACTAAGGCTCTACATCGCCCAACCTCACTCCTGGAGGTACGAATGCATGCATGGCAAAATCTACCTCTAGCTCATAGATATTTTTCACTCTAACTCTAATCTATTTCACTTGTCCAGTAGCAACATGCTTCAGAAAAGATTTTCCCTTACTAAACACAACATCATAACCTTTGTCCTCCAATACAACTACGGAAATCAAATTTTTCTTCAGCCCAAGCACATACATTACATTTTTTAAGTGAATCTGGGAGACTAACTCCCTCTTAAAGGTGACTATATCAATTCCTTTTGTACTATACCTCCCATCAGCTCCAAATTCTATGTGCAAATTTAGATCCTTCTCCTCTAGGCTACTGAAGAATTCCTTGTTTCCTATCATATGATATGAGGTATCGAAATCTAGGTACCACTCACTCCCTCTTACTATACTTTCCATCCAAGTAAAGAGGGTGATATCTAACTCGAATTGAGATTTTGGAGCATCTTATCTTGCTCCTGTTGCAGGATCCTTGCTAGATTTCTTGTGCAGACACTTGGTTGCATAGTGTAGGCATTCATGGTAGTGAAAACATTTTATTTTGTTGAGGTCCTTCTTCTTGCCATTGTTCTAGCTAGACTTTGCCTCATCTTGGGCCTTCTTTCCCTTGGCATTCTTTCCTTTACCAACTAGATCATTTTCTTCCTCCTCATCTGCAATGGATGTGACACCATCTCTAGTGTTTCTTCTAATCTCCTCCTGCACCAAATTAGACCAAAGTCTCTCCTAATCTAGTAGCTTGTCTCTTCCATTAATTGAATCCTAATAGTTGTGCCAAGATTTAAGAAGGACAAGGAGTTATAAGCTCACAAGTTCATATGAATGCACATTTTGTCTTACTCCTCAAGTTCATGTCAAACTTGAGTGAATATGGATAGGTTATGAGGAATGGTTTCATTTTTCTACATGCAAATGTTTCTGAGTTTATCTCTCAATGCCAATTTCCTAGCATCACTGCCATTTTTTAATAGCTCAGTGAGGGTCTTCCATATAGAAAATGGAGTCTCTTTTCTATGTAAATTCGATGCTATGCGGTCTCCCACACCCTCCAGGATGATTCTCCTAGCTTTTGTGATATCCTTCTTCCACTAGGTTAACTGATGTGCATCTAATATTGTTGGTTTTGGAATGTTAGTTTTGGTGTACTCCAACACTCCATTATCATTTATTTCAAATTCCATCATGTCCTTCCAAGCTATTAAATTTGAGGTTCCCTCTGGGGCATACTCTAATTTCAATCCATTGAAATACATTTTCCCGCATGGAAGAAAAATTGCTTCACTGAATCTGCAAATTGAAATTTCTAAAGGAGAAGATCTAATGGTTGGTTTCTATTGTGATTTCAGGCTCTGATACCATGAAGAAATTAATAGAAATTTGCTACTACTAATGAACTCAAACTGCAAACAAGGGATTACAAATTTCCTCTACAACTCTGCAGAATGGAAATCACCATTTGGAAACACATGCAATGATATACAACCATCAAAACCACAAGAACACAATGATTTATAAGGGACCCAATTGGGAAAAACTCCTTTGTTACTTTTCATTAATCAAATGAGAATGTGAAATTATTACAATGTCTTGCTTCAACTCTGAAGCACACCCTGCACTGTAAACATGTTCTTTTGTTGACTGACCTACTTTGACCAACACTTAGCCAAAATAGGCCTCAACCTTCCTCCTATTTCCTTGCACAATCCTTGAAGAAATTAACCCTAAAATATAGTAGAAATCCCTATTTCCTTGCACAAATCGTGAAGGAATTGATCACCTATTGAAATGTAAAACCTGTACACTCAACTAGTATATAATTACAATGTGCCTTTTCCTCCACGCAAACTAGGCAATTCAAATTTCATGCATGTCTGGGTCTATTTTTAGCTGATAGAATATTTAAATGAGATATCATTGAGTTAACACTTGTTATAACTACTCAAATGAAATCCTACTGACTCTACTAATGACTAGATCTCAGATAACTAAGTTTAACTAACAATATCTCCACTAGATT